>CM051238.1:16018285-16260769 GCA_027917425.1 Gastrophryne carolinensis
ATAAAATAAACAGGCTTTTTTGAGACTGGGGATAGAACATAAACTTCGTCTCTGGGTATAGGTGCATTTTAAAGTGGACCAAAAGCCAGGATTTTGACTATCCTGGGTTTTGTTCCTATCCCCCAGTGTCCAGCTGCGTGAACCCTCCCCCCTCAGATCACCGAAGAGAACACACCTCTTCCCGATCCTACGGCGCTTGCGCGTCCAATCAGTGCGCTGATGTCACGCCATCTAAGCCGGCAGCCCCATCCTCCAGGGAGCGTGCCTGTGCTGGCCATTCACAGATGCCTGGCGAGGGCATGCATCCTGCGGCTAACGAATGCGCCATTGGACAGGGAAGCAAGGTAAGTGATCGGGGCGACCTGGGGGGTTTCACATAGCGGGGCATCCCGATGTTGGATGCCCCGGGGGGGAGGTAATCGATCAGCCCAGGAATCTTATAGAGGTTTGGTCCACTTTAAGAGGGCATAAAATCTGCGTTTCATTGCTGGCATCATGCACTTAAGGGCCTCTTTATCTGACAAATTGACCTCTGATGCTTTTGAACATTTTTCACATCTCCGCCTTTTCTGCTCTGCATTGGAAATTCGCATTTTTTCAACAAAGTTCACGTTTGCCAAAAGAAAAACAATTTCACCGGCACAACTGTGGAGGGTTTTCAGCGCTCTCCATTGTGTTATAGAGAGACGGGCAGTCTCCGGCGCGGTCGCACACACGCAGCTCATTGTTCTCGGACACGCATAGAAAGCCAATCGTGTGATGCTTGGCCTGGAGACACCGAGGAGCCCGTCCAGAGTAAACAGTCGCTATGTACTTACGTTCTGCCCTCTTACTCCCTCTCAGGGGTCAGATGTACTAAAAAGATAAATCACCAATGGGCACAAACTAGGAAATGAACATGGACGACAAGGGGCTTTATTAAACCCCCTCTTACAGCAGCTGGTTTTGGGGGGTACTGACAAGGCCAAGACATACATGTGTAACTTTTTATGTTATAATAACTTTGAGCTGTTTCTACATCCCATTTCCCAGCGTATTAATTGAACATAATCCTTCTTTAAGCAAAGAAACATTATGCTAAACTGTATTGTCTTTGTGTGTGCACTTGGGATACCTTAAATAAGCTATACATAGTTCAGGTTTTGAACCCTCAAAGTGACTCCAGGGTACCAGGGGACCAACGGGGGATTTCCTGGAAAAGCCCATGGGCCAGTTTGAGTCTGGTCGGGATCAATAAAAAATTGAAAGTGGAGAGCGAAAGGGCAAATAAAAATTAAGAATAGTCTACGCTACCTCTGTCACCTGCTCCTTTACTTTCTGTCATCACAGGGGCATCCACGCTGTCCTGTAACATCTTGACATCAACTTCCTTCTTCTCCAGCTCATCCTTTAACATACCAAGCTCATCCTGCATAAAGACAAGAGTGTTAGACACATTTAGAAAGGAATGAAGACAGCTAAGCTTAGAACTAATGTATACTGGATATATATATATAAAATATATATATATATATATATATATATATTTTTTAATATATTTTTATATATATTATATATATATAAAAAAAAAAAAAAATATATATATATATATATATATATATATATATATATATTTTTTTTAATTTTTTTTTTATATATATATATTTTATATCTATCTATTCTCTATCTATTCTCTATCTATTCTCTATCTATTCTCTATCTATTCTCTATCTATTCTCTATCTATTCTCTATCTATTCTCTATCTATCATCTATCTATCATCTATCTATCATCTATCTATCATCTATCTATTCTCTATCTATCATCTATCTATCATCTATCTATCATCTATCTATCATCTATCTATCATCTATCTATCATCTATCTATCATCTATCTATCATCTATCTATCATCTATCTATCATCTATCTATCATCTATCTATCATCTATCTATATATCTAAATAAAAAGCAAATAAACACATGGGCAGGAGAGGAGGAGAAAGTCAATGGGAAATTAAAGAAGTGAATTGATGGGATAAATGAAAGAAAAAAAAAAAAAAAAGAAAGGATGCAGGAAGGGAAAAAAAGCTGCACGGATAAGGGAAATGTCAGAGGTCAAGTGAACAGAGAAAATGAATAAAGAAAGTAAAGGAAAGAAAAGGGAAAGAACAAAAGTGTGGGAAGCCAGATGAAATGGACTGAGAAATTGAGAGAATTTAAGAATAAACCACAGGAAAGGAAAGCGCCTGTCTCAGGGGGTCAGGCTGCCATTCCATGGCTTCAATACTTTTGTCTGGCATGTCTTCAACCCTCCTCCTTCCCAAGGGTTGGGCGCCTATGGCATAAAGCACACCTGCTTAACCTATTTCGCGGGGGCAACATATGGCCCTCAGAGCCATTTGATGTGGCCCCTGACCTGCTATGGGGAGAGATGGAAGGATAAATAAAACGGACATGTAAAAGGTAGTTTAATAGGAGTACAGTAAGGACGGGCGATTGCACAGACAGTGATATAGGATGGGTGCATTGGCAAGAAGGTGGCTTGGAGAAACACAGTGACAGATTGTACATCACCACCCCTGGGTGAAAACTTTGGCAGAATAATTTGGTGAAATAGTTTTATAATAACTAGATGCTTCGCATTGTTGGGAGAGTATATAAGGTTGAGTTTTGGGAACATGGTTCAGGTGAGGGACTGATGGAGGAGGGCTTTTAATAGGTGACCCATATATTCAGAGAGGTAAGCCAATGGGCATGTGTATTGCTAGCATAAGGGGTTTGTTATATATGAATGTAGGGGTGTGGTTGAAGGGAATACAAGTGGAGACAGTGGGTATTCGGATGGTTGAAGAAAATCTTCATTATACTTTTCCAAATGAAAACCTGAACCTATTCATTGTGGCCCACAACCAGGTTCCAAATCATATTAAAGCTGGCCAAAACCCAAATTTTTACCTAGCATCCCCTGAATTGCTCCCTCACGAGGAGTAACTTTTGCCAATTTTTAATGCTCCTACTTTGCTCTAATCCCAGATAATGCCACCAGTTTTAGCTGTAAAGCTCCGCCACTGTTGCGTTTGGCAATGATGTCTCTTGCCACACCTATGCAACGACTGATCGCTGCCATCTTAAAGCGAATAGCAGCAGAAAAAAAAAAAAAAAAAAAAGTGTTCCAGGATGATTCAAAAAGCAACCAACACAACAGTACGGGACCCCCCCCCCCCCCAAAAAAAAAAAAAAAATCATGGTTTTAGTAGGTCCATAAGGTTTTACTGTCTTCAGTGTATTACATCTTGAATTCAGTGATTTGGGGGTCTGCTTCCAAAGACCTTGACAGCCTTGGCAAAACCCAGCCAGACATCCAGCCTGGAATCCAGGGCAACCCAGTTGGGATCTGGGCTTCCCCCGGGGCATTCCGAATTGGGATTTGGCAAACGCCTCATCGTTTTCAATAGGGAGTGCAAGCTGCGCATCCCCTGCATCCTCAGGCTGCCCGGGCTGCTGGAAATGAGGCTGCTTACACTACCCATTGAAGTCCATGAGAGCAGTTTGCCGGATGACAGTCACAGAAAACAGCTTTCAATGGACGAGAGTCTGCGCATGCTCCATTGGAGCAGGCAAAAGTGAGTGTTTACGGGTGCCCGATGGGTTTCACAGAGCAGGGCATCCCGATGCGGGACATGATGCTCCGGGGGAAGGCAAGCTGGCCTGAGGGGGGCCTTAAAGGGCACCCAATGTTCCAGTGAATGACAAAACTGGTGATCATAAATAGGCAAAAAAATAGGTCATAAATAGGCAAAAAAAAAAAAAAAACAAAACGACTGGAAAGCTCCATGATGTGCATTTTGCATATGTCATCAAAAAAGGGTTCTACATGCCGGCATGCATCAACATGAACATACAAGTTGTTGTCAACCAAAACAACGATCACAAGGACACATTGAGAATTAGAACGGCTTTAGGAAAGGAAAAAAATAGTTGTAGTAAAGTCGGTTGGAAAGCAACACGCAGAACGGCAACATAACCTACTTTTGCGATACACTTGAGAAGCTGCACACTGCATATTCAACACATAAAGGAGACAAGCAGAGCGTTGTGAGAACGAGGGGGGGGGGCAGCAATTGAGATCGCAACACAAACCAATTAGCACTTTAACAACTTGCCACGTAAGCAAGTGGTGTTAGACAGCGCTACCGTTTTTAATCAGATATTTTTAAAAAAGGGACAGTCTGGTCTAAATAACTCTTGTGGTTAATGAAAGAAGCCATTATGGGATTACCTGCGGCGTCCGCCCCATTGTCTTCTATTAAGATCTATGAGACAAAGCACTCTCTTCTTTACACAATAGAAGTCAGTTATTTAAACTGTACTGTTCCTTCAAGTTAAAAAAAAAACAAAAAAAAAACGTATTTGCAAAAGAAATAAGTACGACAAGGAAGCCATTTGTATGCACAAAGGCTTCTGAGACAGCAGGTCATTTAAGGTCCGGAGCACCATTAGCAGGGACAACACGGCAGACATGCTCAGATGCGGGCAACGTTGGCTGTTACGGCACCTTTAAGGTCTGGTATTTGTTCTCCATCCGCTGCTTCTCATAGTGCATCTGACCCACCTTGATTTTCATGCTAGACAGCTTGGCCATTAAAGACTGGCAATAGAGAAGACGAGAGAGCGAGAGATAGAGGAGGAAGAGAAAGAACACAGAGACGTGGCAGAAAGAAAAAAATACAATTCGGTGAAACTCATCTGTAGAATTGTTTTGTATACATCCAGTCCAGGCCTTCCCAATATCCTCACGATTGGGTGTTGGCCTCTAGAGGGCACTTGACTGCAAGATCAAAGATGCCGCTCCGCCTGGCCTCCTATAAAGGCAGCTGCCCCTCTTTCATTCCCCAGTGGTTTAAAAAAGGTATTCAACAAAAGAGGATAGGCTGGGAGGCCTAGGAAACCATGTTACATCACATAGCTTCAGCTTATACTCTCTCTAAGCAAAACTAGAACAAAACAGTGTCCTATGGAAAAAAAATGGTGATCACCAGAACAAGCATACAGGACATAATGAACACAAGGGCGGGGTGGGATGGCCTGGACTGGATGTATACAAAAACAATTCTACAGGTGAGTATCACAGAATTGTATTTTTCCCTACATCCAGTCCAGGCCATCCCAATATTCTCAGGATTGGGACATCCAAAAGCAGTGTCCATATGGGCGGGATCCCCAGTGCGGAACAGCATGTAGTTCATTTCACTACCGCCTGAAGCACCTTTCGGCCAAAAACAGCATCAGCCGAGACCCTGATATCTAAACAAACTTGATCCACCGATGCCTGGTGCTGAAAAGCCCAAGAAGCACGATAGCTCTGGTAGAATGAGCTGTGATTCGAAAACGGGGTTCCTTCCCCCTGGCAGTACCACTGCCTGTCTGATCCACTAACTGAGAGTGGACTTTGCTGGTGGCAATCCTTTCCTAGAACCCTCTGTTAAGACAAAAAGCAAATCCGATTTCCAGAAGGATTCAGTTGCAGCCAGGTAATATTTTATGGCTCGGACCACATCCAAAGCATGGAGGGTCCGTTCTTTGGAATTAGCCGGAACTGGACACAAGGAAGGTAAGACAACTTCCTTATTAAGGTGAAAGGGAGAAACGACCTTAGGCAAAAAATCAGGTTTAAAGCGAAAAACCACCTTATCCCTGTGCAACTCAAAGTAGGGTGGTTTCATACAAAGCGCAGCCAGCTCTGATACACGAAGCACCGTGGTGATCGCTACCAGAAAGACCACTTTGAGAGTCAACATAGACAATGCAGCATCGCTCAATGGCTCGAAGGGAGGACCCTGGAGAGCAGATAGTACTAAATTCAAGTCCCACACCGTTAATACTGACTTACGCGGTGGCCGGACATGGGTAACTCAGTAACAGAACGTCCTGTTTCACCAATTCCTTACGTCTGGGTAATCCCCCACAAGGTGGCACAGTGGACTGCAGAAAGACTTGTGGTGTCTCCTGGGCCTAAAAAAAAGCCAGGAACCTCCCACAAACCCCCAGTGTTACAAAGCAATTAGACAAGAAGCCGGGAGAACAATAATGAAGGAAAACCCAAAACGAGCATTTGAACAAATCACCATACAGAGGTGACCAAGAATAATAATAACAAGGGGGGGATGAAACGAGACGTGCTGTATACTACAAAAAGAATTCTACAGGTGAGTACTCACAGAATTGTATTTTTCCAAGTATACAGCACGTCCTGTTTCACTAATTCCTTACGTCTGGGACATCCAAAAGCAGTGTCCATAAGGTAGGGTGGGATCCCAAAAAAGCAATGGCGGGCAATTCAAACCACTGCCGCCTGAAGAACCTTGCGGTCAAAAGCAGCATCAGCTGAGGCCCTAACGTCAACCTTGTAAAACTTGGAAAAAGTATGAACAGAAAACCAAGTTGCGGCCTTACAAACTTGTTCAACAGAAGCTTGGTGCTGAAAGGCCCAAGATGCCCCAATAGCACGAGTGGAATGAGCAGTAAGACGGAAGGGAGGCTTCTTCCTCTTAGCAGAATAGGCCTGCACCACCGCCGGACGGATCCACTTGCTGATAGTGGATTTAGCCGGAGACAAACCCTTCTTAGGGCCAGAAGGGAGAACAAAAAGAGCATCAGTCTTCCTGAAGAAGGATTCAGTAGCAACCAAATAAAACTTAAGAGCCCTGACCACATCCAAAAAATGTAAAGTCCGCTCCTTAGGATTAGGGCACAAAGAAGGCAAAACAATGTCCTGATTGAGATGAAAGGCAGACACAACCTTAGGCAAGAAATCTGGCTTAAACCGAAACACCACCTTATCCTGGTGTCGCTCAAAATAAGGAGGTTTGATGGAAAGCGCCGCCAACTCAGAAACTCGCCCGACAGAAGTGATAGCCACCAAAAAGGCTACCTTAAGAGTCAGAATGGGCAAAGCAGCCCCACGGATAGGCTCAAAGGGAGGACCCTGCAGAGCAGACAATACCAGATTCTAATCCCAAACTGGCGGCATAGGCTTACACGGCGGACGTATGTGAGTAACCCCCTAGAAAAAGGTCTAAACCAACCGGCGATTGGCAAAGGATCTCTGGAAAAAAATATTGCAAGAGCTGAAACATGACCTTTGAGAGTACTTAGTTGAAGGCCCAGATCCAAATCATGTTGCAAGAATTCCAGAATCCTGGGAATAGAAAACACCCTACAGGGAAGAGACTTGGACTCACACCAGGCAATGTAAGCATGCCAGATCCTGTAGTAGATAAGGGACGAGGACTTCTTCCTAGCTCGAATCATGGTATCCACCACAGGAGCTGGCAACCCTTTATCCATCAAGATGGAGGTTTCAGCAGCCAAGCCGTCAAAGCCAGCATTTGTAAATTGGGATGGCACAGCTGTCCCAGAGTGTGCAGGTCTGGATCCTTGGGCAGGACGTATTGGTCTACTGCCAACTGCACGATGTCTGCGAACCACACCCTTTTTGGCCAACATGGGGCCACCAGGATGGTTGGCACCCCTTCCTGGGCAATCTTGCGTTGCACCCTGCCCAGCAGAGGAAACGGAGGGAACACATAGAGGAGCCAAAACCCTGTCCAAGGCATTGCTAGCGCATCCGTGGCGAAAGCCAGAGGGTCCTGTGACAGAGAGACAAAGAATGGAAGCTTGTGATTGTGACGGGACGCTAACAGGTCCACATCCGGCAGACCCCAGCAGTGGCACAGGGAGCGAAATACCCTGTTGCTGAGGGACCGTTCCCCCAGCCGAGACATCCCCCTGCTCAAGGAGTCTGCCTCCAGGTTCTCCACCCCCGGGATGTAAACTGCCGAGATGCAGGGGACATTCTCTTCCGCCCAGGACAGAATCAGGGACACTTCCTTGAGGGCTCGCTTGCTCCGAGTCCCTCCCGGATGATTGATGTAGGCAACCGCAGTCTGGTTGTCCAAGCGGATCTGAACAGCCTGACCCCGAAGGTGTGGGGTCAACTGGGCGAGAACCAACCTTATCGCCCATAGTTCTAGAATGTTGATGGGAGTATGGGCCTCCTGTGGGCCCCACCAACCCTGGAACTTCAGACCCAGCACGGATGCAGAAAGGTCCTGCCCACTAGAAGGTTCCCTGAGTCCAGCCACCACGAGAGGGACTGTCTGGCCAGTGGGGACAGAACAAATTCCTGATCCAGGGTCCCGATCCCACACTGACAAGAGGTGCAACTGAAGAGGTCTCATGTGAAACTGAGCAAAGGGGACCGCCTCGAAGCAAGACACCATCAGACCCACTAACTGCATTCCCTACCGAATGGAGGGATGAGGACAAGAAAGTAGAAACCGTGCCTGCAGGCTCTCCACCTTCTGCTGAGGCAGGAACACCTTGACCTGAGATGTATCCAGAGTCATGCGCAGAAAGGACCTCACCAAGGACGGAGACAGTGAAGATTTGGGATAGTTGATCACCCAGCCGAAGGACTCGAGGGTGGAAACCACCACCTGGGTATCTATCTCGGGCCTGATGGAAGGACTTGAGATCTCAACAGAGCCATCACACCCGCCAGCACCTTGGTGAACACCCAAGGAGCTGAGGTGATACCGAATGGTAAGGCCACAAATTGGTAGTGCTGATCCTCCAGAGCAAACCTGAGAAATCTCTGATGACCTGGAAAGATTGGTACATGAAGGTAAGCATCCTTGATGTCCACCGAAGTCATGAAGTCGCCCGGGCACAGGGTACTGACCGCCGAGCGCAAAGTCTCCATGCGAAAATGCTTGAACCTGAAAAACTTGTTGAAGCGTTTCAAATCCAGGATGGGCCCTAGTAGAAGCCTCGACCCCTTTCCAGGAAAGGCACCGGGCAGATGACACCCAACTCCAAGAGGTTCTGGACCGCCAAGCGCAAGCCCTGAGCTGACAAAGGGTTTTGAGACATCCGGGATCTGATGAATCTTGGGGGCGGCCAGGCTGCAAACTTTATCTTGTACCCGGAGGACACACCTCCTGAATCCACCGGTCTGAGACGCGTAGCCTCCAGACGTGAGCAAAGAGCCGAAGCTGTCCCCCCACCCGGATGGGTGAGGGCGCCTCCTCATGCCTGAGGGGGCTTGGGACCCCATGAGAGACCGGGACGGCCACGGCCTCTACCCCGGCCCCAAGAGTCTCTGCGTGTCCCCGCAAAAGGTGCATCCCGTCCAGCCCTGGGAGCACAAAAGGAAGTGAGGGAAGAACCAGCCCGCCAAAAGGGCCGCGGCTGCCTGCTGTGTTGAGGCAGCCTACCATCCCTGGCAAATAGATCCAGGCGCTCACCGAAGAGCCGCAGCCCCGTAAAGGGGAATCCAGTGAGCCTTAGCGGCATTATCAGCCGCCCACTGACGCAGCCAAACAGAATGGCGTATAGCCACCAAAAGGGCAGAAGTCCTACCACACATCCTGACCGCATCATCCATAGCAGAGAGAATAAATGCAAAAAATCATAGCAAAGCAGGAGGGATCTATAATCCTCCCCCCTATTGGCAGCCGAGGCATTATCCAGAAGACACTTGAGTAGCCCTTTAATAGCAATAGCCGTAATGGCAGAAGCGCACACAGGGCACAGCGCAGTTCCCGCACAAGCAAATGCGTGACAGGCCAGCTGATCCACACGCCGGTCTTCACCATCCCTCAGGGTAGAAGTGTCAGGGGAATGCATGGGACAACCCGAGCATGGGAGCATCCACCTCAGGGGGACACGACCAGCGCTTCACCACATCAGCAGGGAAGGGATACCTCCTGTCCCAACTCTTGGGCACCGCGGGCAATCTACTAGGACGTTCCCACTCCTTGAGCATCAAATTATTAAAGTGGTTCTGCTCAGGGAACTCCAAGCGTTGTTTAACAGCTCCCCCTGCTGTTTTTTAGCCGCCATAGGAGGGGTAATACATAATACTTCTAAATGTGAGCCAACAGCCTATCAGTGTCCTCGGGAGACCATGGATCTTCTCCAGGAGGAGACCCAGTACCGCCATAAACCTCCTGCTGGTCCCCAGAGGATTCAGAATCAGAGAAAAGTTCCCCCTCTTCTAGGGGGTAATGGCCAGAAAGAATAATGTCCCTCATCCTCCTCAGGAAAAAGACAAACAGCGGGAGTTAGATGCCACTTCTTGCCAGAAGCCTTACGGGGGGCAGGCCCAGTAATATGCCGTTCCAGGCTGGCCACCCGCATAGCCAAATCATAACATGATTCCCCGCTAGCATGTCCCTCACTAGGGGTCAAATGCAGGCGCGGGGGAGTAGGTGATGTAGAAGGGGGCGCAGAACTGGGCAGCGTAGCAGGCAACCCAGATTGCAGCGCAAGTACCTTTTGAGCGCAGGGCAAACACACCCTGACACCATCACTCACAGGGGATACCCCACACGCGGCACACAGCTGGGCTTGTCCCGAAGGAACCCCAAGCACATTATCCCTGGAAGTCTCCATATGGTGACTGATATAGGCGCAAACGGCCAGTACAGGGTCAAGGCTAACAAGAGCCAACCCGGGATGCCCCCCCCCAGGGATGCCCAGACGCCCGCTAGGGAAGGTGGGAGAGAACTAGGGCAGGGCCAGGAGAGCCACAGTCATGGTGTCCGCCTGAAAGACACAATAAGGACACCTGATATACAAATATCCCATGGCGCAGCAAAGTACTAATAAAAACACAACCCGCAGGGGACTCACGGACCAAGAGGGCTGATAGCACCAACCGCCAGACCACCAAGAGGTGCGCCGCAGCTCCGGAGAGACGAGGGCCCCAGAGCACCGAAGACTGAAAATGGCGCAGGAGCAATCCTTGAGGGGCGGGCCGCGGCGGTATGACGCGGAACTCGTCATCCGCGGACCCCGCCCCCCGAAGAGCGCGAATCGCGGTCACGTGACACGCCATGACAGATCAGGAAAAAAGCACCTCAGAAAATAGCGCCGCCCGCCGCGGAGCGCCGTACAAAGCAGCGCGGGAGCGAAACACACAGCAATAAACTGTGCAACACAGTTAAACATGCCAAGAGACCCCCAGGGCACCACCACCAGCCACCCATCCGCCCCTCCCTCCCCTAATCAACCAGGGAGAGAGCAAGGGGACAAGGAGCAGCGGCAGGGGCCCACCCAAGGAAGGTTAAGAAGGGAGGGGGGTGGGGGGGGAGATTGGGGGTAGGCCACTTATCAGATAGGCTGATGGCTAGGACCCCGGCATCCCACAAAGGCTCACCATAAAGCCTGAACCGACTACCCTTGTGGTACAGGGTTTGCGGCTCGGAGCAACGCTCCTCAGGCACCCAACCCTGGCGCCGTCCTACCTCGGGTCCAGAACGGGTGGAAATAGTCCTGCAGGGCCGCAGGCTGGTAAGCCCCGCTCCCCTGCGCATATAGAGAGCCATCTTCTATCTTCGCAGTCCGACTGCAGAAGGAAAACTGGGAATTTGTGAGAGGTTCCTGGCTTTTTATAGGGCCGGGAGACGCCACAAGTCTTTCTGCAGTCCACTGCACCACCTTGTGGCGGATTACCCAGACGTAAGGAATTAGTGAAACAGGACGTGCTGTATACTTGGAAGAAATAAACAAGTGGTTCCCCCTCAGGCTCACCTGTGGCCTGCTACCTTTTAGAATTAGGTTTGTGGCCCAGAGCATGTGCTCTGCCGAACGCCACAGACCCCGGCGTTCACCCTACCGTCACGGATCCCGTAGCAGCCAAAGGCTGGGAGGCAGGGATGGGTCAGAGGAAATCCATGGAAATAGGGTTCGCAGCATCCGACTGGCTAGGTGGCCCCACTCTGCGGCCAATATCTGAGAGAGAGCGCCAACGATCTTATGCAGCCAAACTGCAAGATGAACAACTGAGGAATGATAGAGGGGCAGCTGCCTTTATAGGGGGCTTGGAGGAGCTACATCTTTGATCTTGCAGTCAAGCGCCCTCTAGAGGCGAACGCCCAATCGTGAGGATATTGGACGGCCTGGACTGGATGTAGGGAAAATTAATAGACAGAGGTCGGCTTTAAATTCCAAAACAAGTCAAAATGACTAGCATGACTAGGAGGAAGCTACCGTAAAGGAGAAAAGCACTCAATCAACCTGGATAGTCCCCGTAAAGCAGAACAAATCCTGGGATTTGCTCCTTGCCCCCCAATAATACTGATTTGAGAAGCTTCGCGAAACTTCCCTGAATAGCCCCAAAAAAACGTACCTTTCCTCAGTCACACGGCACATACTGTACGTATTAAATAGGAACACCACACAGGAATTTAACTTTCCTGTGTGCTGTTTCTCTGTGCGGCAGCATCACAAATCGGGATGCCCCACTGTGTGTACCCCCCTCCCCCAAGGTTGCCTCGACTCAGGCAAGAGCGAGTTTGCCGATTGGCTGAGCGGCACGCTCGCTGTCACTTGGGGCCGCTAAAGGCCAAGCCGTCTGGACTGCTAAGCAGTCACTGTCCGATGTTCCTCTTTATTGCCTGGCATGTTTAGAAACAAAGTCCAGCAATAGAGAACATCCCTAGTTCCCTATTACATGGACGCACTCCTGCCCCCAGCCTATCTGAATGGCAGGACAAAGGTGAATTTTGCGACCCGGGTAGTACTTACATGACTGTGCACCCTGATTTGAGATGCCCCAGGGGGAAGGCCAGGGGAAGGCCAGCGGAAGGCCCTGGAGCCTCTTAGACTCCAACTAGATATCAGAATGCCCCAGGGGGACTGAAACAGCCGACCGACCCATTAGTCCTTTATTAAAGTAGGCCAATCACCAGGATTTTGTCTATCCCGATGAATGATCGCTGCCCTGGGGGAATCCCGATGTAGGATGCCCACTTGTGTAAAACGTTCCCACGGTGCATGTGCAGGTGCTCGGCCAATCAATGCTTTATGCAGTGCATACTAATGCGGGGCATAAAGCCGCTGATTTGAATTTTGTGTCTGGCAGAGTGTGCGCTGGCAGCCGCATCCCTGGCTACCCTGTGGAGTGCATGCTCCTGTGTGGGAAGCGGCTGCCGGTGAAGACAGCATCACAGGAACCGCCAGGATCAGGTAAGATTACTGGCGCCTAGGGGTGTCTCACAAAGCAAAATTTCCAGTATAGGATCACCCGGGGGCAGGCTAGCGGTCGCCCCGGTATCTTATAGACCCAAGGGTGGCCACGCTTGATTGGTCCACTTAAAGGGCAGTTGGCCCACCTAAAATCAAACACCTTTTCACTCTCCCACGGTCCTTCCTGGTGGAGAATCCCAGTTTTGGATGCCCCACCGGGCACTTCCCCATGGGTTGACGGACCCATGTTTGGCAATGGAAGGTCCACCCTATTTAGGTAAACACAGACTCTCGCTTTTGTAAAGCTATCCGAAGGGTTGCCGAACGTACCTTGGTGGATTTCAGTTTCTTCTCATACTGCGTCCGATCGTTTTCCATCTCCACCACGCGGAGACGCAGCTCATTCATCTCCTGCACCAAACCCTGCGCAAAGGGAAAAAACACAATAAGTCCGTCAGACCGACGCGAGCAGGTAAATAGGTTGTAGGAATCCAGACAGGGTCACTGCAACACCCCCCCCACCCATTCCATATCGAACAAAGCCAAACCATGCTGTTTCTTGTGGGTGGGCGGTTTTTAAAGGTTGCTAGGATTTATTTTTTGCAGTAATTATATACGTATAAGGTAAAAATTAAAGTACTTAAATAAAACAGGACTAACTGGAATTACACATGATTCTTAGCAATAGGTGGAGCCACGCAGACCATTGCCTGTGTGACATAGTAGCTTAGTCACCCAGGAAGAGCCGGCTGAGCGTGCAAAGCTTGGGTATGACTTAAACCGAACATTTAGCATGATTTATTGAAAAGCCCAGACCCTTAACAACTATTCCCCAGCATCTAAAATTAATATATTTTATATTTTTAGTCACTTTTTATTCTTTCCCCCACTGAGCTGCAACTCTGTTCAGGACTCTAGGATATAGGCACCGTCATCTTGACTCCGGAGCATCATATACTGGGGATAAAGTGCAGGGGGCGGGGTTATAGCTGTGCTTTGCACAGACAGAGCAGATCTGGGGTCAGGAAAAGGACAGCAATCCCAGATTGCAGAGCAACACAGTCAGAAAGACACTTCCTGTTTGCAGGCTGCCTGATGCTCCATGAACCACCATCTTGACTCAGAAGCATCACATACTGAGGATAGAAGAGCGGGATAAAGTACAGGGGGCAGGTTATAGCTGTGCTTTGCTCAGACAGAGCTGGGGTCAGGAAAAGGACAGCAAGCCCAGAATGCAGAGCGGCACAGTCAGAAGACACTTCCTGTTTGCAGGCTGTCTGTTGCTCCATGAGCCGCCATGTTGGATGTTTAATGGCTCATAACAAGCAGTAGCTGCAGGTAGGATGATTTTTAATGTGAGCAATCTGTATGTACAGGGTGTGGGAACATACAAGTTAGACTCTTATTCAGGGTGAAGGTCTGGATTAACCTGTAAGTACGGAGGGGCATATAAGGCTCTTATTCCAGGTGAAGGTCCGCTTTAAGGTAAGTCCACAAGCGGAATAGGGACCATATAATGGTATGAATGGCAAAAGGGAGAGTAAGATTTAGGATAATGATACAAGAAGATAATAATGAGGTGGTCAGTACAATGACACCAGTCAGAATTGATGATAAGGATCTATAGTTGGGAAATGTATGTGGCATCGGTTATGTCCAGCTTTGGGCTTATCACTCCATATACGTAGCACTTAATCGCTGTACATGTAGTGATGGATGTTATTTTAAGCACGCAGGAGGGGAGGGAAGTGGAAAGCTAATGAAGCATCCGCCATGCAATTTATATGCATGAATGGAAGCTATTTCTGAATGCAGGGAGCGGTGTCTGCAAGCTGGGCTCTGATCGGGAATGGCACATGACTGGGAAATAACTGGGAAACCAGCCTTGCCTGCAACACATGTGTGCCAACACAGCTACAAAAGACCCATAAAGGAGCGTGCAGAAAGAAAGCAGTGAGCTTGGTGATCTATATTATAGCAATGCCGCTGCCATAGACCAGTGCCACGTATAAACTGCTTCTTTACACGACTGGCACTTCAAACCCATCCATAGTAATGTAATCATTTGCTTTCCATTGTATTTTCCCATTGCATGGCATGGCCTGCTTCATGAAGTCATTACATCTGGGTTATTCCACCACAAGGTGGCGCAGTGTACTGCAGAAGAGTTGTGGCTCCTCCGGGTACCATATAAAAACGGAATCACCATAGACTTATCCAGTTTTTTCCTCTGCAGTGATTCTGCGAAGATAGAAGATGGCTCGCTCTATTGGCACAGGTGAGCGGGGCAACCAAGCCTGCGGCCCTGCATGGCTATTTCCACCAGTTTCCAGACCCTCTGTGCCTCCCGGCCTCGGCTGACGGATCGGGTGAGGGTAGAGGAGCACTAGGATCAACTGCTCAAGGAGCGCTGCTCCAAGCTGCAGACGTTGTACCACAAAGGGTAGCCGGCCATAGGCTTTATGGTGAGCCTGCTAGGGATGCGGAGTTCCTGTCCTAGCTTCTGAGGGGGTGAGTTTTTTTGGGGACTGTTTACTTGTTCTGGTGTTTTGGGGTCCCCCCCCGTCCATGGACTGGGCTCTCGCCGCTGCTCGCTCGCTTTCCTCTCTCCCTCCCCGTCGTGTGCTCGGGGGGTTAGAGCCAAGGGTGTGTTTTGCTGTGTCTTCCAACTGCTTTTTAACTGTTTTTCGCCGCCTTGGCACTTTGTACTACGCTCATCGGTGGGCGGCGCCATATTGTGAGGCATTTTTTTTCTTCTGTGACGACGCAGGCGAGGTCACGTGAGCGCTTTTTTCGCGCTCTTCGGGGGAGGGGGGGGGGGATGACGCGTATCGCGTCGTCCTCACGCGGCCCACCCCTCAAGGTTCCTCTGCTAGCGCCATTTTGCTTCTGCTGCGCGTTGGGCACCTTCTCATCTCGGAGCTGCGGCGGTGATCCTTGTCGGTTGTCGCTTCCTCCTGTGGTCTGGCGGCTGGTACCCTTGCTCTACTTGGTTCGAGAGCCCCCTTCGGGGGTTGTTGGTCTCCCTGCGGCATGCGCTGCGGGATACTTGTGTCTTTATTTATGTCTTTCACGCGGGACAACTGTGGGTTGTGGTTTCTCCCGGTCCTACCCCTTACCATCCCTCATCTTCCCTTACTGGCTTCTGGGGGCATCCCGGGTGGCTCATGTTAGCCTTTACCCTGTGCTGGCCTATTGCGCCTTTCTTAATCACCATATGGAGGCTTCTGGGGATAGCGTGCTTGGGGGTCCTTCGGGGCAATCCCGACTGTGTTCCATGTGTGGGGTATCCCCTGGGAGTAACAGTGTCAAGGTATCCTTGCGCTCCAGGCTGGGCTGCCAGCTTCGCTTCCCAGCTCTGCGCCCCCTTTGGCATCGCCTATCCCCCGGCGCCTACATTTAGCCCCCAGTGAGGGGGATACTAGCAGGGGGTCACCAGTCTGATCTGGCACTGTGTGTGGCCAGTATTGAAAGGCAGCTTGCCAGGCCTGTTCCACGTAAGGCCTCTGGCAAGAAGCGGCACCTAGCTCCCGAGACATCCCTCTTTTCTGAGGGGAATGATACTTTTAATGGCCTTTACCCCCTAGAGGAGGGGGAACTCTTCCAGGACTCAGACTCCTCTGGGGACCAGCAGGAGGGTAGCGGCAGTGACCCTGGGTCTGCGTCTGGGGAGGACTCATGGTTCCCTGAGGACACTGATAGCCTGTTAGCTCACATTTTTGAAATCTTGCACATTGCCCCCCCCTGAGGTGGCTAAGAGGAAGCAGGGTGAGCTCTTTCGTCCTGATAAACAGCGCCTGGAGTTCACTGAGCAGAGCCATTTCACTAATATGGTGCTCAAGGAGTGGAAACGTGATAGGAGGTATCCCTTTCCTGCCGACTTGGTCAAACGATGGTTGTGTCCCCCTTAGGTGGACGCTCCCGTGCTAGGGGTGTCCAACACCTCGGTCATGCCTTCCCCTGACACTACTACACTGCGGGACAGCGAGGACCGCCGCATGGATCAGCTGGTCTGCCATGCTTTTACGTGTGTGGGGGCTGGGCTGCGCCCGGTCTGCGCTGCTGCCATTACAGCTATTGTCCTTAAGAAACAGCTCAAGCGTCTCCTAGAGGGCGCTACGGCTGGTAATGGGGGGATGATTATAGGTCCCTTTTGCTTTGCTCTGATTTTGCTGCCTTTGTCCTTACTGCCATGGATGATGCGGTACAGATGTGTAGTAGGACATCTGCCCTTTTGGTGGCTATGCGCCGCTCTGTTTGGCTGATGCTGCCGCTAAGAAGGCTCTCAATGGGCTCCCCTTTACGGGGCTGCGGCTCTTTGGTGAGCGGCTGGATGTTCTAGCCAAGGATGGTAGGCTGCCTCAACGTAGGAGGCAGCCTCGGCCTTTTCGGGGGCCCTCTTCTTCCCTCCCCTCCTTTCGTGCTCCCAGAGGAGGTCGTGGATCCTTCTTCTCGGGTACCCGCAGGGATTCTTGAGGCCGTGGCTGATCTCGTCCCGGTCTCTCATGGAGCCACAAGCCCAGACCTTCCCCCAAGCCCCCTCAGGCATGAGGAGGCACCCTCACCCATCCGGGTAGGGGGACGGCTTTGGCTCTTTGCTCATGTCTGGAGGCTATGCGTCTCAGACCGGTGGATTCAGGAGGTGGTGTCCTCCGGTTACAAGATAGAGTTTGCAGCCTGGCCGCCCTCCAAGATTCATCAGATCCCGGATGTCTCAAAACCCTCTGTCAGCTCAGGGTTTGCGCCTTGCAGTTCAACGTCTGTTGGAGTCAGGAGTCTTTTTTCCTGGTGCCTTCCCAGGAACAAGGTCGAGGATTCTACTCCAATCTGTTCACGGTCCCCAAAAAGGACGGGTCCCTGAGGCCCATCCTGGACTTGAAGGGTCTCAACAAGTTTGTCAGTTTCAAGCATTTTCGCATGGAGACTCTACACTCGGCGGTCAGCACCCTGCGCCCGGGCGACTTCATGACCTCAGTGGACATCAAGGATGCCTACATTCATGTGCCAATCTTTCCAGGTCATCAGAGATTTCTCAGGTTCGCTCTAGAGGATCAGAATTACCAGTTTGTGGCCTTACCATTCGGTATCACCTCGGCCCCTCGGGTGTTCACCAAGGTGCTGGCGGGTGTGATGGCTCTGCTGCGGAATCAGGGCATTAGCATCCTTCTTTACTTGGACGACATTCTGATTGCGGCTCAGTCTCATCATCAGGCCGAAAAGGATACTTAGGTGGTGACCTCCACTCTCGAGTCCTTCGGGTGGGTGATCAACTATCCCAAGTCTTCACTGTCTCCGTCTTTGGTGAGGTCCTTTCTGGGCATGACTCTGGATACCTCTCAGGTCAAGGTATTCCTGCCTCAGCAGAAGGTAGAGGGCCTTCAGAAGCAGGCACGGGCTCTGCTCTCGTGTCCCCATCCTTCAATCCAGCAAGGGATGCAGTTGGTGGGCCTGATGGTGTCCTGCTTTGAGGCGGTCCCCTTTGCTCAGTTTCACAAGAGACCTCTTCAGTTGCACCTCTTCTCAGTTTGGGATCGGGACCCTGTATCCCTGGATCAGGAGTTTGCTCTGTCCCCCCTGGCCAGACAGTCCCTCTCGTGGTGGCTGGACTCAGGGAACCTTCTAGTGGGCAGGACCTTTTTGCCCCCGTGCTGGGAGACTGTCACCACGGATGCCAGTTTGACCGGTTGGGGGGGCTTTTGGAAGTCTCTGAAGTTCCAGGGTCGGTGAGGCCCCCAGGAGGCCCATGCTCCCATCAATGTCCTGGAACTGAGGGCGATCAGGTTGGTTATGTCTCAGCTGACCACACACCTTCGGGGTTGGGCTGTTCAGATCCGCTCGGAGAACCAGACGGCGGTTGCCTATCATCAGGGAGGGACTCGGAGCAAGCCAGCCCTCAAGGAAGTGTCCCTGATTCTGTCTTGGGCGGAAGAGAAAGTCCCGTGCATCTCGGCGGTTTACATTCCGGGGGTGGAGAACCAAGAGGCAGACTCCCTGAGCAGGGGGACGTCTCGGCTGGAGGAATGGTCCCTCAGCAACAAGATTTTTCACTCCCTGTGTCACCGCTGGGGTCAGCCGGATGTGGACCTGTTTGCATCCCTCCACAATCACAAGCTTCCCAGGTTTGTCTCCCTGTCACATGACCCTCTGGCCTTCGCCACAGATGCACTAGCAATGCCTTGGATGGAGTTTCGTCTCCTCTATGTGTTCCCTCCATTCCCTTTGCTGGGCAGGGTGCTGCGCAAGATAGCCCAGGAGGGGGTACCAGCCATTCTGGTGGTCTCATGTTGGCCAAGGAGGGTGTGGTTTGCAGACGTCGTGTAGTTGGCAGTAGATCAGTATGCCCTGCCCAAGGATCCAGATCTGCTCACTCAGGGACAACTGTGCCATCCCAATTTACAAACGCTGACTTTAGCGGCTTGGCTGCTGAAACCTCCATCTTGATGGATAAGGGTTTGCCGGCTTCTGTTGACACCTTGATTAGGGCTACGAAGAAGTCCTCGTCCTTTATCTACTACAGGATCTGGCATGCTTACATTGCCTGGTGTGAGTCCAAGTCTCTTCCTTGTCGGGTGTTTTCTATCCCCAGGATTCTGGAATTTTTGCAACATGGTTTGGATTCGTGCCTTTAACTTAGTACCCTCAAGGGACGGGTGTCAGTTCTGGCAATTTTTTCCAAAGATCCTTTGCCAATCACTGGTTGGTTAAGACCTTTTTCCAGGGAGTTACTCATGTGTATCCGCCACGTAAGCCTATGCTACCAGTTTGTGACCTGAATCTGGTGCTGTCTGCTCTGCAGGGTCCTCCCTTTGAGCCTATCCGCGGGGCTGCCTTGCCCATTCTGACTCTTAAGGTGGCCTTTTTGGTGGCCATTACTTCTGTCAGGCGAGTTTCTGAGCTGGCGGCGCTTTCCATCAAACCTCCTTATTTTGAAAGGCATCAGGATAAGGTGGTGTTTCGGCTTAAGCCGGATAGTTGTGTCTGCTTTTCATCTCAATCAGGACATTGTTTTGCCTTCTTTGTGTCCTAACCCCGCTAATTCCAAGGAGCAGACCCTTCACTCTTTGGATGTTGTCAGGGCTCTGAAGTTTTATTTGGTTGCTACTGAGTCTTTCAGGAAGTCTGGCGCTCTTTTTGTTTTTCCTGCTGGACCTAGGAAGGGTTTGCCTCCTGCTATATCCACTATCGGCAAGTGGATCAGTCAGGCGGTGGAGCAGGCCTATTCTGCCAGGGGGAAGGTTCCTCCTTTCAGGGTTACTGCTCATTCCACTCGTGCTATTGGTGCGTCTTGGGCTTTTCAGCACCAAGCTTCTGTTGAACAAGTTTGCAAGGCCGCAACTTGGTCTTCTGTTCATACTTTTTCCAAGTTTTACAAAGTTGATGTTAAGGCCTCAGCTGATGCTGCTTTTGGCCGCAAAGTACTTCAGGCAGTAGTGATTTAAACTGCCTGTTACTCTTAAGATCCCAGATGTAATGACTTCATGAAGCAGGCCGTGCCATGCAATGGGAAAAAGACTGGGGAAAAGAAAATTCTGAGTACTCACCTGTAGAATTGCTTTTACCATGCATGGCACGGCCTGCTTCACCCCACCCTTGTTATTGTTATTCTTGGTTGCCTCTTTATGGTGATTGTTCCAAGTTAGTTGGGGTTTTGTTACCTTTTTTACCCTTATCTCACGGTTTCTTGAATAACTGCTTGTCAACACTGGATAAGTCTATGGTGATTCCATTTTTATATGGTACCGGGAGGAGCCACAATTCTTCTGCAGTACACTGCGCCACCTTGTGGCGGAATAACCCAGATGTAAGGACTTCATGAAGCAGGCATGCATGGTAAAAGCAATTCTACAGGTGAGTACTCACAGAATTGTCTTTTTTGCATGACCATGGCCGCCCCAGTCCCACAGCACTGCCATTGAGAGCAAGCCCAAAGCCCGTGGACTTTCCCGGAGGCATCCCGCTGCGTGAAACCCCCTAGGACAGCGAGACTAGCTCACCTCTTCCCAGTCCCACGGCGCAGCCGTTCTGAGCGCCCTGACGACCGCATCCCCCGCTTCCCTGTAACAGGAAGTGTGCCCGCGCCGGCATTCACAAATGGGATAGCAAGATGCGGGCGAACTGGGGGGGGGGGGGGGGGGGCAGCACGCAAATGCCCTGGATACTCAGGATAGCCATGACGCCCGCCAGCACCTTGGTGAACACACGGGGGGGGCTGAGGATAACACCACAAACTGGTAGTGCTGATCCTCCAGCGCAAACCTCAGGACCTTCTGATGCCCCTGGAATATAGTGATGTGCAGATAAACATCCTTGATGTCCACCGTGGTCAAGAAGTCGCCAGGTCGAAGCAGAAGATGTTGGATGGCGATCCGCAGGCCTTGTGCCGTTAATGGGTTCCGGGAAATCCGTGACTGAAGAAATCTTGAGGGCGGCCAGACTGCCAGCTCTATTTTGTAACCAGGGGAAACCACCTCCTGATTCCACCGATCCGAGACACGCTGTCTCCAGATGTGAGCAAATAGCAGAAGCCGCACCCGGATGGGTGAGGGTGCCCCCTCATGCCTGAGGGGCCTTGGTAGGGGGCTTGGGCCGGGATCCCCAGGAGGGATTGGGTCGGCCGTGGGACCTACCTCGTCCTCAAGAATCTCTGAGTGCACCTGAAATGAAGAGCATCTTCCTCCTCGAAAGAGCGATAAGCAGTTGAACTCCAAAAGGGCAGCGCAGACTTTCGTCGCTGAGTCTTCTGTTCTTGAACAGGAGGTCCAGACGCTCCCCAAACAGACTGTGACCCACAAAGGGGATACTAGTGAGTGTCTTCTTGGCCGCGGCATCAGCCGACCACTGTCGGCTGATGGAGCGAACGGCGAAGCGCGACCAGCAGGGCTGGGACCCTGGCACCGAGCAGGACACTATCGTCCATGGCAGAGACAACAAAGGCAATAAACTCCACGCAAGCCTTGAGGTGCTTGTACTCCACAGCCCGCTTGCGACTTGGCAATAGGCGTCTCATCTTCTTCATGGCCAGGGAGAAAATAGCCGCGGCACACAACGGGGCGGAACCAAGCACCGGCAAGGTGAAGGCATGACAGACCAACTGATCCATGCGCTTGTCAGCTGTAGTGAAGCAGTATCGGGTGAAGGCATAACCGTAGTGTTGGACAGACCCGACACAGGGACATCCACCTCAGGAGGACGGGACCATAGCCGGACCAGCTCCTCGGGAAAGGGATACCGCCCGTCCAGGCCCTTGGGCACAGACGGTAACTTGTTAGGCCTTTCCCATTCCTTGAAAATCATCTCGTCTGTCTCCCAGGCCGAAACAATCCACCCTGCTTCCGCTTAGCCACTCTAGGAGGGACAATGTGCAGCGTCTCAAAGATCGCAGTCAGCAACCGCTCCGTATCATCAGGGAGCCATGTATCCTCATCCGAGGAAGAACCGGGCCCACTATCAAGGCCAACACCTCCAAAGAGATCATCATCATCTCCTCCATCATTAGCAGAATAGACCGGCTCAATATGCCGCCTCTTACTTGAGGCCTTCTCAGGAGCCGAGCGGGAGATCTGTCTCTCAAGGCTGGCCACCCGATAAGCCAATCAGAATGGGACCCCCTACTGACTTCCCCCTCGCTGGGGGCTGAGAGCAAGCGCGGGGGTGCTGGAGAGGCTGCAGGCAATAATGGGCTAGGGGCAGATAAGCCCGCCCGATCATGCTCCGAGATAACACCTCTGGCGCAAGTGACACAAACCGTGCTGAGCACTGCACCTGGGGCAGAGCTTCACCCGCCCAGATGGGGTCCCAAGCTCACTATCCCCAGAAGCCTCCATTTTGGTGATTTGAGTTATGTTAACAGGTACAAGGCACTAACGACCCAACCTGGCCAGCCCGCAAAAAAGAATCCCTCTTATGTGATCCCTCTTTACAGGGAGAGGGCTTGGAGAGGGGGGGCGGGAGTGGGGGGTGGCCAGAGCCAGAGAGGAATCACAACCCTTAATATCAAGGGGCCCACCTGGAAGACAAGAGACAATATCAAGAGGGACTCACGACACCGCTCCGGAGGCAGGCATAGACGACAGCAGCGTGCAGGAGGAGAAGATGGCGTGGATCAGCCAGCAGCACACATTCCTCGATGGGCAGGCCGCACAACCGTGAGTGAGTGACCGTGAGTATGTGAGGTAAAAAAATCAGTAAAAAACACCAACACGCAAAGGACGGCGGTCCAGTCAAGTAAACACCGAGCGATCCCGGAGTTCACCCTACCTTCACCGTCCCGGTCAGCCGAAGCTGGGAGGCAGTAGTGGGTCCAACGGGAACGGTGGTAATAAGGATGCAGCGGCCGACGAGCTAGGAGGCCCCGCTCAGCTGCAGTTTTCCAGGAGAGAGTATCCATACGATTCTTATGCAGCAGACTGCAGGAAGAACACTGGAAAATCATAGAGAGACACCTGTTTTTATAGGGAGCCGGGAGGAGCTGCAGATTTTGATCCTGCAGTCAGGCGCCACCTGGCGGTGGATTACCCAACTGTCACTACTTCTGGGACGACTTGGACTGGATTTAGTGAAAAAAATCATTTGGCCCGGGAATCTAAAAGATCAGCAGATCGGCGTGGGTTTTGGTCCACGTTAATGGGTTCACACCTATGTTGGGAGATGCTGAGGGACAGGGTGGCTGCATGACCAGATTTGGAGAGTGGTTGTAAGAAAAGTTCAAGCAGCAGAGACATTGGGCGGCACCAACTAATATCAAATTAATGTGGTGCACTGCTCTGGGTAAGGCTCAAACTATAAACAGTATTGCAACACAAAAGGGGTGCCCAAATCGCCAAAAAAAAGAGCACAATCCAGAGACTTAAATTTGCACACACTTGTAGTAATTTTATGAAAAGTTAATTCAATCACTATGATACATAACATTAAAGTTTAAAAAGACCATTTAAAAACATACAAGACAAAAGCATTCTCACAATCTGCAATGGTGCTGTTAAGTGAAGCCAACAAAAGTATAAATAAAGCCCAAAAAACTTGGGCACCCCTATTGTGTTGCAATACTGGTCGTAAAAAAAAGGGGGACAACATTTTTGGCCCCATAGAAGCTTTACTATATTAGATTTTAGTCCAATTCAAGTAGATTTTTATTATCATAACGACAAGTTCTTGTCTCTGGGGCATCATAACTTGGGACGCTCGATCTGTGTGAAACCCCCCAGATCACCCTTCAAAACTCACAGTCTCCCTGCAGTGTGCTCCCACCCCTCCCAGATTATCTGAATGGCTTGGCACGGGAGCGCGCCTCAGTCACTAGATGCTGGGGACACAGAGTGGAATTGAGCCTTCCCGGGCAATCAGTGGGGTTTCACACAGCGGGACATCTTTTAT
The DNA here is from genome assembly GCA_027917425.1 of Gastrophryne carolinensis. Lineage (NCBI taxonomy): Eukaryota > Metazoa > Chordata > Amphibia > Anura > Microhylidae > Gastrophryne > Gastrophryne carolinensis. Next base: position 16,042,675 of record CM051238.1, read on the forward strand.
ACTACATGGGCGTAAATAATGATGATAGATCCTCTTGAATAAGGGCATCCCAACTTGGGATTCTTACCTTGCTTCACACTCCCATTCAATCAGAATAGAACGTTGAGCACCTTCTGCTGGTCTGCAGCATTCATCAGTAACCGTGATTTGTATATTTGTGCGTGCACTATGGAGGGATGCTGGGCATGCTGCTGGTGGCCTGCACAATGCCCACGGAAGCAGGGATCAAGGTAAGAATATAGCCAATGCCAGAGGTTACTCCCAGTAGAGAAGGTATTTTAGAATCTAGGGCTAGGTGCCAAGGGTTGTGATCCGCTAAAGTAGATGCTTTACCATACTACACACCTCTTCATCGACTTCAGTGTTTAAAGTGGGCCAACACCCTCCCCTGATCGGCCCGGGAATCTATAAGATTCCCGGACCGATCAGCTCCCTGACTGCGGGGTACCCCGATCGGGGGTTCCCCGCTGTGTGAAACCCCCCCCCCCCAGATCCCCGAAAATCCTACCTGATCCTTGTTCCAGCGGCGCATGCACAGGCTGCCGCCGCGGCCTCCCGCGCGTGCCTCTAGCAGGGCGCGCACCCACGCCGGCCGTTTGTGAATGGCCGGCGCGGGTGCGCTCCCTGTAAGAGGGACGCGCGGGAGGCGGCGGCGCGCTCAGCTTGTCCGTCGCTGCCTCTCCTTGTCCGGCTGCGGCGATTGGACAAGCGAGTCACGTGGGGTGCCCCGCGGAAGTGGACCAATACCCAGGATAGTAAAAATCCTGGGTGTTGGTCCACTTTAACAACATTAGATCTAAACAAATCTAGCGTGAGAGGTTCTTGAACTCAATTCCACTATGCTTGTAGCTCATTTCTGTTAAAGTGGACCAACACCCAGGATTTTGACTATCCTGGGTCTTGGTCCACTTCGGTGGGGCACCCCCGTTCGGGGTGCCCCGCTGTGTGAAACCCCCCCGAACCCCCCGAAAAACTCACCTCTCCCCGCGCCGACGGACAAGCCGCGGACAAGCGGCTCCTCCGCCGCCGCCTCCCGCGCGTCCCTCTTGACGCGCGCGCGCGCCCGCGTCGGCCATTCGCAGACGGCCGGCGCGGGCGCGCGCACACCTAGAGGGGCGCGAGGGAGGCGGCGGCGGCGGCCGGCCACCGCCGAAGATAAGGTAAGGGGTTTGGAGGGGGTTTCACCCCGCGGGACATCCCGATCTCGGATGTCCTGCGGGGAGGGAGGTGATCACCCGATCACCCGTGGGTGTTGGTCCACTTTAATCTATAAAGATTAACCTGCACTGTACCTTAATACCAGTTACTACTATGGTATTGTCTGTAATTGTTTATAGCTCTCCTGGTGTATCTCCTTGCAAAAAGCATTCCTTGTTTGTATCCTGTACTTACTTGGCGGATTAAATAAAGTATTCAGTAATATTCAGGCCTAGTCTTCTGGGGCAACTTGAAATTCTTACTAACTGTGAATGGATCCCGAGTTTCCTTAGAGAGAAATTAGCCTAGTTTCACCTTTTGGCTACGGTCACTAACAGCAGAACCACCAACCATAGCGTCCCCCAGAGAGGTGTCCTCTGTATACCAACGGCTGCAAATCCACCACAGACCCAGTCAATGTCTTACAATTTGCTGACGATACAGAGGTCATCGGTCTGATTGCCAACAGGGATAAATCGGCAAACAGGGTGGAAATAGGGAAACTGGATATTTGGGGCACAAGAAATAACCTAATCTTAGTCACTAGAGGTAGACTTCTTGCCACTGCTCTCTCAATGAACTTAAAGCGGACCTTCACCCTGAACTATTTTGCCCATCTTATATGTTTCCCACACCCTGTACATACAGATTGCTCACATTAAAACCGACCTGCATCTACTGCATGTTATGAGCCTTTAAACATCCAAGATGGTGACTCATGGAGCATCAGGCAGCCTGCAAACAGGAAGTGTCTGCATTCTGCGATTGCTGTCATCTTGCCTCCGAAGCCTCGCATACTGGAGAGAGGGGCAAAACCACAGGGGGAGGGGTTATAGCTGTGCTTTGCACAGACAGAGCAGAGCTGGGGACAGGAAAAGGACAGCCATCCCAGAATGCAGAGCGGCATAGTCAGAAGACACTCCCTGTTTGCAGGCAGCGCGAGACTCCATGTGCCGCCATCTTGGATGTTTAAAGACTCAAAAAATGCAGTAGATGCAGGTAGGATGATTTTCAATGTGGGCATCTGTGTGTACAGGGCGGGGGAAACATATCAGCTAGGCTCTTATTCCGGGTGAAGGTCCGGGTTAATATGCCCAACTAGAGGAGCTGATTGGACAAAAGCCGCACCTGTGCTATGGGTTTGAGGAAAGGTAAGGAAGACAGGTGAATGCCTGGGGCATCCCACTATTTAAAAACCCTGACAGACAGACCAAAACCCAGGATAGTGAAAAGATCAGAGGTACCACCCCCCCAAACTACCACTTGAGTCACTAGTTGAAAGGAGAGCGGTCTCTTGTGCCAGTAGAATCCTCTCTGACCACAGCCACCCTGGCAACTCTTTCCGCAACATCCAACTGAAATCCGGTAAATGACTAAGAGACCTCCTCTCCCACTTAGTACAGAAAGGTGGATTTCAAGCTGTTCTTGAAACATCTTCCAGCCACTAAGCAGCCAGTAACCTGCGAACACACTGTGGACACGTGTGTGTTAGATAGATATATATATATATATATATATATATATATCCTCTATACTTAACTCCTCCATCTGTGGCATTGTAATATATTATATATATATATATTATATACACATATATACATACTTTATTGTTTGCTCTTCCTCCTGTAACTAGCCAAAAGCAATTCCTCATGCGATCTCATTATCAAAGTGATTTGGTTGAAACACTACATGCAGCAGAAAAAACAAACAGGAGTTTCCTGACATGCTGAGTTTACTTCCATCATTTGTGCTTTTAGCATCACAGGGCAGGGTGAAGGCTTCTATGTGCTTCCATATTGAGCTAATGCTCGGCATTGCACACTCACCGGCTGTCTGAGGGCGTAAGAATGCCCTAAGGCGTAAAGAAACCATTTGCATGGCCCCACCCAGTGCAAGGATTGATGGGTAATTCTATTTCTTGTTTTTGGGCTCTGAAAATACTTTCCGTTCTAGGAAAGCACCTCTTTGCCTCTACCTTTAAACCGGATCAACATCCGTTTTTACTTTAACAGGTGTTGGTCCCGCTTTTTGGTGAGCGCAAAAAAAGCTTGGGAGGGCATCCAGAATGCACATTAACAGCACATTAAGCTCGTAATACATTCATTACGAGCCTGCGGTGAGAACGGAGCCCCGCGATTGGCCGCTGGGCGGTGATGTGAGCCGCAGTCGCATCCTCAGCGCCGGCCACCTGCAGGACCTGCTCACATGGCCGCCCGGCGGCCAATCGCAGGACTCCTTTCCCATCACTGGCTTATGAATGTAATGAATGTGAGTATTACGAGCTTAAACCGGACCTTCACCATGATTTAATGAAAAGCCCAAACTCTTAAAAAATGATTCCCCAGCATCTAAAATTAATATATTTTACGTTTTTAGTCACTAATTTATTATTCTTTTCCCCACTGGGCTGCAAGTCTGTTCAGGAATTTAGGATACGGGCGCCGCCATCTTGCCTCAGAAGCATCACACTTACTGAGGAGAGGAAAGTGAGATAAGGTACAGGGGGGCGGGTTATAGCTGTGCTTTGCTCAGACAGAGCAGAGCTGGGGTCAGGTAAAGGTCAGCAGTCCCAGAATGCAGAGCAGCACAGTCAGGAGGCACTTCCTGTTTGCAGGCTGCCTGATAAGATGGCGGCTTCCATAAGCCGCCATCTTGGATGTTTAAAGGCTCATAACATGCAGTAGATGCAGGTAGGATGATTTTTAATGTGAGCAATCTGTATGTACAGGGTGTGGGAAACATATAAGATAGGCTCTTATTCAGGGTGAAGGTCCGGATTAATGTGAGCAATCTGTATGTACAGGGTGTGGGAAACATATAAGATAGACTCTTATTCAGGGTGAAGGTCCGGATTAATGTGGGCAATCTGTATGTACAGGGTGTGGGAAACATATAAGATAGGCTCTTATTTAGGGTGAAGGTCCGGATTAATGTGGGCAATCTGTATGTACAGGGTGTGGGAAACATATAAGATAGACTCTTATTCAGGGTGAAGGTCCGGATTAATGTGGGCAATCTGTATGTACAGGGTGTGGGAAACATATAAGATAGGCTCTTATTCAGGGTGAAGGTCCGGATTAATGTGGGCAATCTGTATGTACAGGGTGTGGGAAACATATAAGATAGACTCTTATTCAGAGTGAAGGTCCGCTTTAATGTGCTGTTAGCTGCAAGGGGGGCTCCAGCATTCTAGATGCCTCCCCGAGCTCTATAACATTCCCTTGCCGATCAATTCCCTCCCCGCGGGGCATCCAAAATCAAGATGCCCCGCTGTGTGCAACCCCCCAGGACGCCCACTGCACTTACCTGAATCCCGGTCAAACGGCACATGCGCGGGCTGCTCCCTGTTAGAGGGACGCGAGAGATGCAGCCGCTTGCTGAGCGTAGACGTCTCTTAGACGCCCATAGCTCAGCGGCTTCGAGCGAGCGGATTGAAAGAGCAGCCGCGCATGCGCCATAGGACCGCGGTGAGGTGAGTTGGCGGAGTGGACCGAATCCCAGGTCCACTTTAAAGTAAAGTGTTGGTCTGGTTTAAGTAGAGGGTCTTTAGGTCTCTTTAGCCCCCTATATGCACATAACATAACATGGTTCTCTTCACACTGTGGCTTGCCACTTTGTTTTATGTACTTCCACATAGCGTTTTATTACTATAGAATGATATAGTGGCAGTTAGCTCATGCTGTCAGTTTAAACACCCCCGTTACAGATTCATGCATGACGTCACCTCTTGATCCCCATACTGCAACCTCTTTTCTTGAAACAATGCCAGTTCCACCTCCAGCTTTTCCATCTGCTGTCTCAACTCTGCTATTATCTTATGAAGGGACTTAACGAAGACAGAGAAAGAGGAAGAAACACCAATGGAACAAACAGGTCAGGAAACGAGAAGGAAAAAAAAAAAATTCCTTTGACACACACACACTGAACACCATAGTGATACAAAGGCATCCTTATTGCACAGCATGTGTGTCACAGTCATACCAGGTGGGGGGTGGTAGCACTGGAAATTACGTTACAGAGGCATGCAAAGGTTTTAAATCTAAGTCTAAATGATGCCCGAAAGCCATAACGTTAAATATGACATTTTTTCAAAAAAAAAAAAAAAAAAAAAATTATATATATTTATTATTTTTATTTATTATTTTATTATTATTATTTTTATTATTGGTCTTGCACGCGCTGCTCTTTTGGGGATCTTTTACTGTTGTCAATTGTGGATTTTGAGGTCTTTAAAAGTAAGAAAACTTTTTGGCACAAGGTATTATTTGAGACACTGGTATTATTGATGAAGTTAGCACTATTAATGATGATGTCAGCAGGACCCATATGTATTCACCTTTGATCAGTAATTTATAATTGCAATAGTACTGGCCACCACCTCTCCTTTGGGGGTTCTTCTGTGGTGTCCCCCCCCCCCCCCCTCTGTTCTTCCCTCCTAGGATTATGTGTATATGTTTTTTAAGAGAAAGCTTTTTTAATATGTATGTCCGTAGATGTATATACAATAAATATTTTTGATAAATAAAATCAATCAACTATTTACCAGAATAGTGGTGCCTTTTTTAGAGGATAAATTGTTGGGGAACAGTGGGGTTCCCCTTTTTTCTTTTGTATATTAGCAGGGTGTATTACACACCCATCCTCCATTGTGCACACATAGACTACTCTATAGCTGGTGCAGGTTTCCCTTCTTTGTTTACACATAAGTCTAAATGGTGCCCGAAAGCCATAACGTTAAATATGAGATTTTTTGAAAAAAAAAAAAAAAAAAAATTATATATATTTATTATTTTTATTTATTATTTTATTATTATTATTATTTTTATTATTGGTCTTGCACGCGCTGCTCTTTTGGGGATCTTTTACGGTTGTCAATTGTGGATTTTGAGGTCTTTAAAAGTGGACCAGTCCCCAGGATTTAGACTATCATGGTAATTGATCCTTGCCCTGGGGGCATCCAGATGTAGAATGCCCCCCCCGTGTGAACCCCCCCCCCCCCCGATCAAACACTTTCACTCACCTTCCCCCGTTCCCGCGGCGGGTGCTAGTTCAATCAGCGCTTTATGCAGCACATACTAATGCACAGCATAAAGCCGCTGATTTGGGCTTCATACCGGCACAGGTGTCTGCATCCCCGGCTCTCGTGTGGAGTGCGCTCTCTCAGCCTATTTAAATGGCTGGGCCCATGGAGCAACCACAGCTGCAGAGAAGCCGGGTTTGCTGTGCCAACGGAGATTGTGTCGCGGGACCCGCCGAGGGTAAGATTACTGGTGTCCCTAGGGGGCAGGCTAGCGAGCAATCCTGGAATCTTTTAGAATCCAGCCCCCAGCCACAGGAGTGATTGTTCCACTTTAAGAGCAGTAGCCATGCCTTTTCTAATGAGGATTGTGATCAAGCCTTAACTAACCGGCTAATTAAAGGAGGTGTATCGCAAAAATACAATTCTGTGAAATACTCACCAGTAGAATTGATATTATTTGTATACAGTATGTCCTGCTCCAGATATAGTACTTACACTTGGGTTATCCTCCGCCAGATGGCGCTGCACTGCAGAGACATGCAAAACAGGCTCCTCCCGGCCCTTCAAATACCCGGGGACCTCCCACAAATCCCCAGCATTGAAAAGCAGTGAACAAGAAGCCGGGAGAATTTAACCACCAAAACTGGTAACTATAACAAAGATAACAATCACCATACAGGGGATCCAGAATAATGCAAAAAACCAGGGTGGGGTGGAGCAGGACGTACTGTATACAAATAATATCTTCTACAGGTGAGTATTTCACAGAATTGTATTATTCTTAGTATACAGTACGTCCTGCTCCAGATATAGTACTTACACTTGGGACATCCAATAGCAGTGTCCATAAAGTAGGGTGGGATCCCCAACAAAAAGGTAAAAGCAGACAGTTTAAACCACTGCCTTCTGCAAAACCTTGCGGCCAAAAACAGCATCAGCTGAGGCCCTAACATCAACCTTGTAAAACTTTGAAAAGGGATGAACAGAAGACCAAGTAGCGGTCTGCAACTTGTTCAACAGAAGCCCGGTGCTGGAAGGCCCAAGAGGCACCAATAGCACAAGTAGAATGAACAGTAAGGCGGAAGGGGGAACCCTTCCCCTTAGCAGAATAGGCCTGAATCACGGCCTGACCGAGCCATTAGCTAATAGTAGACTTGGCAGGAGCCAAACCCTTCCTGGGCCTGGAAGGTCAGTTTTCCTGAAGGACGCAGTGACCACCAGGTAATACTTCAGACACCTGGCCACATCCAAGGAATGCAGAACCCTGTCCTTAGCGCTGCTAGGACTAGGGCACAATGAAGGAAGAACAATATCTTGATTCAAATGAAAGGCAGACACCACCTTAGGCAGAAGGTCCGGCTTAAAGCGGAACACCACCTTATCCTGGTGTCTCTCAAAGTATGGGGGCTGGATAGACAGAGCCGCCAGCTCAGACACACGCCTGACCGAAGTAATAGCCACCCGAAAGACAACCTTGAGGGTAAGAACAGCCAGAGCAGCATCCTGAATAGGAGCAAAGGGAGCACCCTGCAAGGCAAACAAAAACCAAGTTCAATCCCAAACAGGGATCATAGGTTTACGTGGGGGATGCACCTGAGTAACCCCCTGAAAGAAAGTCTTAATCAAAAATGCTGAGCAAAAGACTTCTGAAGAAGACAGACAGGGCAGAAACCTGACCCTTCAGAGCACTGAGTTGGAATCCCGACTCCAACCCATGCAGTAAAAACACCCTACAGGGAAGAGACCTAGACTCGCACCAGTCAAGGTAGGTACGCCATACCCTGTAATGGATGGAAGAAGAAGTTTCCTTCCTAGCCTTCACCATGGTATCAACCACCAAGATGGACAAGCCTTTTTCCATCAAGATGGAGGTTTCAGCAGCCAGGCCATAAAGGCCAGAGTTTATAGATTGGGATGGCGTAAGGGGCCCTGAGTGAGCAGATATGGCACCCTTGGCAGAACGTACTGGTCTACTGCCATCCGCACCACGTCTGCGACCCACACTCTTCATGGCCACCTGGGGGCCACCAGAATTGTTGGCACCCCTTCCAGAGCAATCTTGCGCAGAACCCTGCCCAGCAGAGGGAATGGAGGAAGACATACAGGAGCCGAAAGTCCTGCCATGACATTGCTAGGGCATCCATGGCCAAGGCCAGAGGATCCTGGAACAGGGAGACAAGGGCCGGGAGCTTGTGATTGTGATGGAATGCAAACAGATCCACATCTGGTTGACCCCAACGGTGGTACAGATATTGGAACCCCCTGTTGCAGAGGATCTGCCAGCAGATTTTTCACCCCCGGAATGTACGCCGCTGATATGCAGGGAAAATTGACCTCCACCCAGGTCAGGATCAGAGACACTTCCTGGAGGGCCCTCTTGCTCCGGGTCCCTCCCGGACGATTGAGGTAGGCAACCGCCGTCTGGTCGTCAGAGTGCCAACTGAACAGGCAGGCCCTAAAGATGAGTAGTCAAGCGAGCCAGAACTAACCTGATCGCTCGCAGCTCCAAGATATTGATAGGTGTGTGGGCCTCCTGAGGGACCCACCTCCCCTGGAACCGCAGGGACTTCCAGAACCCCCCCCCACCCTGGATAGACTGGCATCCATGGTGACCGTCTCCCAGGAAGGGGCAAGAAGGATCTGCCCCCCAACAGGTTCCTTGAGTCCATCCACCACAAGAGGGAACTCCTGACCAGGGGGGAGAGCACACAGACCCTGTCCAGGGACGCTGGGTCCTTGTCCCCTACAGACAATAGGTGAAGTTGCAGAGGCCTCAATTGGAACTGAGCATAAGGGAGAAAAAGTTCCTCCAAGGGAGGAAGCATCCACAGCCTTTATGCTCTTGGAAGACCGATAGTCCATCAAAGGGCAAGTCAGCAGAATCGGTTTCCAAGAGACATCCCATGTGGTGTGGGCTGTGGGAACATGTCATTCTTGTGGTTAAAAGATGAACTGAGATGGGAGGTGTAGATCCTTTTCGAAGGACGCCGCCATCAGGCCAACCAGCTGCATTCCCTGCCAGAAGGAGGGATGGGGACAAGCAAGGAGGGACTGAGCCTGTGCAATAAGATTATCCACCTTCTGCTGAGGAAGGAAAATCCTTGCCTGAACTGTATCCAGATTCATTCCTAGTAATGGAGTTACCAAGGAAGGGGACAGTGAGGACTTGGGGTGGTTGATCACCCCTGCAAATGACTCCATGGTGGGGACCACCAGCTGAGTATCCAACTCTGTCTGATGCAGAGATTGTGGAAGCGAAGAGGATGTCGTCCAGATAGGGAATCACACTGACACCCTAACATCTGAGTAGAGACATCACGCCAGCCAGCACCTTGGTGAACACCCTGGGAGCTGAAGTGAGGCCGAAGGGCAAGGCCACAAATTGGTAGTGTTAATCCATCAGAGTGAACCTAAGGAACCTTTGATGACCTGGGAACACAGGAATATGAAGGTAAGCATCTTTGATGTCCACAGAAGCCATGAAATCCCCTTAGCGCAGGGAACAGATGGCCGAGCGCAGAGTCTTCATGCGAAAGCGCCTGCCCTTGCCAAAGACCTTGTTAAGAATCTTTAAGCCCAGGATGAACCTGAAAGAACCATCCTTTTTGGGTACTGTGAATAGGTTGGAATAAAAGCCCTTGCCTTTTTCTCTTAAAGGCACCTGGCAGATGAGCCCCAGCTCCAGGAGGCCTTGCACCGCTTGCACTAGCTCCTGAGCTGACACAGGGTCCCGAGGAATCCGGGATCTGATGAATCTTGGGGGGATCGGCAGCAAACTCCAACCTCGTAACCGGAGGACACTACCTCCTGAATTCACCGGTCTGAGACATGAATCCTGCAGACCTGAACGAAGTGCTGCAGCCGTCCCCCCCACGCGGATGGGTGAGGGCGCCCCAACATGCCTGAGGGGGCTTGGGAGAGGATTTAGCTTTTGGGGTCCCAGGAGGAGCCAGGACGTCCACGTCCTCTGCCTCTACCCCAGAAATCTCCCTGGGCCCCAGGGAAGGATACCCCCCCTTCCCGTCCCGTCTTGTATCACGGTAAGGGGAGGAGAAGGAACCCTAACCCCTAAAGGGCCGAGGTTGCCGCCTGCGCTGGGGTAACCTGCCCCCCTTAGCAAAAAGGTCCAGGCGGTCTCCAAACAGACGCAGTCCTTTAAAGGGAAAACCAGTGAGGGCCTTCTTGGCAGCATTGTCAGCGGCCCACTAGCGCAGCCAAACCCGAGCAGCGCACCGCCACCACGAGGGCAGAGGTTCTGGCACACATTCTGATGGTGTCATCCAATGCTGACAGGACAGAATTTACACCAAACATCAATAGAGAGTGCAATAAACACCTCACAAGGCAAATCATCAGGGGCACTATCAAGCATATTTCTGATAAGGGTTCTAGTGGCCACAGCAGTAATAGCAGAGGCACAGACCGGGCGAAGCGCCGTCCCCACACATGGGGAGGCCAGCTGGTCAATGCGCCGGTCCTCAGCATCCCGCAGGGTAGTAGAATCAGGGGAATGCATGACAGAGGTGTTAGGTAGCCCTAGGATCGGGGCATCCACCTCGAGGGGGGGGGGGGGATGACCAAGTTTTACCCCCTCAGCGGGAAAGGGATAATTCCTATCCCAAATCTTTGGAGCCCCAGGAAGTTTACTGGGGCGCTTCCATTCCTTGAGCACAAGGTTATGGAAATGTGCCTGCCCTGGAATTTCCAAACTTGATTTTGCTGTATGGCAAAAACGTCCCCTTTTTTGCCTGGGAGCCTCAACAGGGAGAGAGATAGACAGAACCTCAAGGTCTGGGTCAATAATCTGTCAGTGTCATCCGGGGCCCAGGGGTCAGAGCCAGAATCGTCATGACCCCTTGGTCTCTCATCAGATGAGCCTGAAGCAGAACAGAGCTCCCCTTCATCAGACGGGGTATAGCCACACAGATTCATAAACTCCTCAGTTCCCATAGGGAAAACAGTAACAATAGGCATCAAGTGCCGCTTCTTACCAGGGCCCTTACGCTCTAAAGACCTCGCAATAATCTGTTCAACAGTAGCCAGTCTAGAAGACACATCAGGCTGAGAATCCCCACTTGTATGCAACTCAACGGTTGTGAGATTTAAGCTTGGTGGAGTAGATGAAGTGAAACGAGGTGCAGCCACTGGCAGGCCAGATTGCAATGCAAGCACCTGTTTAGCACAGGGTACACAGACCCGCGCATTGTCAGCGTCAGCACGAAGCTGCCCACACGCTACACACAGCCGGGCTTGTCCCAAAGGGACCCCGTTTCCTGGGATGCCTCCATATGGTGATTATTAGGCACAATATGCCAGTAGGGATTTACGCTATAAGCAACACTGGATGCCCCTAAGTGGGAGTAATTATACAAGGCCCAATTATCAATTACACCGGGCCGGAAGAAGTCAATGGCTTCACCCGTCTGAAAGACACAGTGGGAAGAAGGGGTGTCAGAAGCAAACACACTACAATGAGTATAACACCGCCCGCGAGGGCACTTAAGGACCGCGGTAAAAGTATAACCGCCACACGCGCGTGCTGACAAAATGGCGCCGAGAGTACCTTGAAGGGCGGGCCAGAGCGGGCCGTGACGCAGGACGCGCCAAGCCAGGCCCCGCCCCCCCCCCCCCCCAAAGAGCGCGAAGCTCACAGACAAGCAGCCAATGATAACGCAGAAGCGTCTGAGGTAAAGCCGCGCCCGGTGCAGAACATCCAAATGAAGGAAAAGACGCGCGTGGCGGCGGCGGCATGTGCAATAGTAAAAAAGACAAGTCAGTGCGGCGGCAGACACCACATATATTAGTCAAAAGACATGACAAAAGCCGTATGCATGAATCATGCTACACGCTAACCCACACCCCCCCCCCCTTCTTTTCCTCCCGAAAGGCTACAGGGAGAATGAGGGAGGATGGCGGCCCTTTGTACAGGACCCACCGCTACACGGGGCATGGGGCAATAATGCGGGAGGGGCCGCCACAAAGGCTCACCATCAGCCTAAACCGCCTACCCTTTGGTGGGGGACTGCGGTGGAGCAGCGCTCCATAAGCACACATGGTGCTGCCTACCTTCCCCCGACCAGCGCAGCCCAGGCTGGGAGGCACATCACAACGAGGACGGGTGGGAATAGTCCCACAGGGCCGCAGGCTGTAATAGCCCCGCTCACCTGCGAGAGAGTGATACTTCATGTCTTCGCAGTCGGCACTGTAGAGAAATCTGGGGATTTGTGGGAGGTCCCCGGGTATTTGAGGGGCCGGGAGGAGCCTGTTTTGCATGTCTCTGCAGTGCAGCGCCATCTGGCGGAGGATAACCCAAGTGTAAGTACTATATCTGGAGCAGGACGTACTGTATACTAAGAATATTGTGTATTAAACATCCATATGAAACACATCTGCTGAGGAGAGGAGGGGTCACTTTTACATCGAACTGAATACAACTCCCGCCAAGCTTACATTTTTTGTTCTCCTGATAAAATGCAGGGGTGATCTAAAGCATGTGTCACCTTAAAGTGGACCAAAACTCAGGATAGTCAATAGTTTTGGTCCTTTCCCCAGGGGGCACCCCGCTGTGTGAAACCCCCCCAGGACGCCGCAGCCAACTCATCTTTTCCTGGTCCCACGGCGCACCTAAGAGCAGCGGCTTTGACGGGCGCATCCTCCGCCTCCCTCTAACAAATGATTCATTCACAAAATGAGCTGGCGCAGGAAAGCGGAGGATGCGACCATCAGAGCTGCTGCTCTTAGATGCGCTGTGGGACCGGGATGAGGCGAGTTGGCTGCGGCGATCTGGGAGGTTTCACAAATTGGGGCACCCTCGATCAGGGTGCCCCCGGGGAAAGGACCAAAACCCAGGATAGTCAAAATCCTAGGTTTTGGTTCACTTTAAGCCTTTTGGAGATAATTTCGCCTGAAGTGGACCATAGTGGAGTCTATGGGACTTCAGGGCAGGCTAACTTTCTCCCCACAAGTCATCCAGATTCGGGATGCCCCGTTGTGTAAAACCCTCCAGGTCTCCCAGTAAAATCACCTACACCCAAATCGAACCGCGCATGCGCGAGTAGCGTCCGTCGCCTGCTATGCATTTAGCCAGGGTGTGCGCCCCTTGTGATTAATAGAGCAGCACTGTTGAAGGTTGCAAACAGGATTGATGACAGTGAGTGTACTGATTGCAGGAGGCAAAGCTCAGTCGCCCCTTCATTTAGGCACCCCTGGTCTCCTCACCTCATTATCTTTATATTTATCTTCAAAATCTGTGCGATCCTTTTCTACAGCCGCCAGCTTTAGCTTCAGAGTAGATATCTCTGCCATGAGGTCCAGTTTCTGCGTTTCCAGCGCCGTCCTGCTTAGGAGTTCCTAAAGATTAAGGAGAGGCAAGTTTAGTTAACGATCAGAGACACATCCTTCTATAAGGCCCCTCAATATCAGTTGCCTTAATATAGTGACCCAACCCTATTTACCATCTCCAAGCGAGGTACAAGTGAGGTCTGTCGACGGAAAAGGTGGGAGCGCCCGCCGCCTCTTGCGCGTCCCTCTTACAGGGATGCGCGAGAGGCGGCGTCGTCCTGTGCATGCACCGTTGGAACGAGGAACAGGTAGGATTTGCGGACGTCCTGGGGGGTTTCACACCTAGCGGGCACCCCCAATCGGGGTGCCCCGCAGGCAGGGAGCTGATCGGCCGGGGAATCTATAAGATCAGCAGTGGGTGTTGGTCCACTTTAAAGTATATCTTTTAACAAACCATTCATTTATTGAAAAATTGCTAAAATATACATTGTTCATACATCTAAAAACAGTGACTGTTTTTCGCCATATAAGACCCGTCTGCCCATAAGACCACCTAGGATTTGGAGGAAAATAAGAAAAAAATATTCTAAACTAAATGTGCTAAAACACCCCATTACAGGCATTGTAGCATTCCCCCATCCCATTCCCATAGGCAGTGTGGAATCCCGCCTCCGATTCTCTATAGGCTGGGGGCATCCCCCCTCCCATTCCCCATATAGACAGACAGTGTGACATTCCCCTCCCATTCCCCATATAGACAGACAGTGTGACATTCCCCTCCCATTCCCCATATAGACAGACAGTGTGACATTCCCCCCTCCCATTCCCCATATAGACAGACAGTGTGACATTCCCCTCCCATTCCCCATATAGGCAGTGTGACATTCCCCTCCCATTCCCCATATAGGCAGTGTGGTATTCCCCCATCCCATTCCCCATATAGGCAGTGTGGTATTCCCCCCTCCCATTCCCCATATAGGCAGTGTGACATTCCCCCTCCCATTCCCCATATAGACAGTGTGGTATTCCCCCCTCCCATTCCCCATATAGGCAGTGTGACATTCCCCTCCCATTCCCCATATAGACAGACAGTGTGACATTCCCCTCCCATTCCCCATATAGACAGACAGTGTGACATTCCCCCCTCCCATTCCCCATATAGACAGACAGTGTGACATTCCCCTCCCATTCCCCATATAGGCAGTGTGACATTCCCCTCCCATTCCCCATATAGGCAGTGTGGCATTCCCCCCTCCCATTCCCCATATAGGCAGTGTGACATTTCCCCCTCCTATTCCCCATATAGGCAGTGTGACATTTCCCCCTCCTATTCCCCATATAGACAGTGTGGCATTCCCCCTCCCATTCCCCATATAGGCAGTGTGGTATTCCCCCCTCCCATTCCCCATATAGGCAGTGTGACATTTCCCCCTCCTATTCCCCATATAGACAGTGTGGCATTCCCCCTCCCATTCCCCATATAGGCAGTGTGGCATTCCCCCTTCCCATTCCCCATATAGGCAGTGTGGCATTCCCCCTTCCCATTCCCCATATAGGCAGTGTGGCATTCCCCCTTCCCATTCCCCATATAGGCAGTGTGGCATTTCCTCTCCCATTCCCCATATAGGCAGTGTGGCATTCCCCCTCCCATTCTCCATATAGGCAGTGTGGCATCCCCCCTCCCATTCCCCATATAGGCAGTGTGGCATCCCCCCTCCCATTCTCCATATAGGCAGTGTGGCATCCCCCCTCCCATTCTCCATATAGGCAGTGTGGCATTCCCCCCTCCCATTCTCCATATAGGCAGTGTGGCATCCCCCCTCCCATTCTCCATATAGGCAGTGTGGCATTCCCCCCTCCCATTCTCCATATAGGCAGTGTGGCATTCCCCCCTCCCATTCTCCATATAGGCAGTGTGGCATTCCCCCTCCCATTCCCCATATAGGCAGTGTGGCATTCCCCCCTCCCATTCTCCATATAGGCAGTGTGGCATCCCCCCTCCCATTCTCCATATAGGCAGTGTGGCATCCCCCCTCCCATTCTCCATATAGGCAGTGTGGCATCCCCCCTCCCATTCTCCATATAGGCAGTGTGGCATCCCCCCTCCCATTCTCCATATAGGCAGTGTGGCATTCCCCCTCCCATTCTCCATATAGGCAGTGTGGCATTCCCCCTCCCATTCTCCATATAGGCAGTGTGGCATTTCCCCTCCCATTCCCATATAGGCAGTGTGGCATTTCCCCTCCCATTCTCCATACAGGCAGTGTGGCATTCCCCCTCCCATTCCCCATATAGGCAGTGTGGCATTCCCCCCTCCCATTCTCCATATAGGCAGTGTGGCATTTCCCCTCCCATTCCCATATAGGCAGTGTGGCATTTCCCCTCCCATTCTCCATACAGGCAGTGTGGCATCCCCCCTCCCATTCTCCATATAGACAGTGTGGTCCATATATGTATTTAGACTTCGTCTGACCTGCCTGCCTTTGGTGTAAACCACTCATTTCTTTCCCCCCTCCCACTTGGCTTTCACCTTCAACTAACCCTCACAGATATACATGCCTGGTCAATGGTGATAGCCCCTCAAATGTGTCTTCTTCTACTCACTTGCTCCACCCTCCCACCTAGTAATAAATACAGAGTGGGCTAATAAAACCCCCAGCGTGGAAACCAAATAAACAAATCACATCAAGCGATCACAAAGTCCCAAACTTACTCTCCCACTTGTGTCACTCCCTCCCTTGGAATGCATTCAGTCAGTATCATATAGCAGAAGTGAGATTGGTATATTCTGAGTCAGGTTGTTATACCAACACCAGACCCCTGGTAGGAGGGGTAGGGTGGCCCCCACTTCTGGGGCCTATAAGCATGGCTGACAACAATGGCCAGACACTCGAATGTTACCATCAAGGGTGACACATGCTCCATTTTAACATCTAAGGAGGAGACCAGGAACTGGTCTTTGGGAGACATGTGAGGACTGACAGACAATTGATTTGATCGAACCGCAGCCCAGACAGACTCTTAAGTATTGGCTTAGATAGAGACGAGCACTGTGGTCTGATGGCAGCATTTTATAGCCACGTGTGTTGGCAATTGAACAACTGCGGTGACACATGTGGAGTAGGATTGGCTGGTTTGATCAGATGAACGATCAAGAGGTCTGATCAACCCGTGCAATCGTCACAACTCAGATTTGGATAGTAAACAAAAAAAAAGAAAATCACCTGGTACAGAACCAAATGAGGGGCCTCTACAGCCTCAAGGCTGTAGGTCGATGCCACAATGTTATTTTTTCTGTCACCCAACTGCTGCAGAAGCTGGTTTAACAGGAGGGGAAAAAATGGTAGAAGGGCCTGATAAATAAACAGTACCGCGCGCCCCCCGGCACAGGGCCATACCACGTACCACCCCCTGCGGACTCTCTGCTCTTGCTGTACCACATGGCCCCTCCGTCCTTATCTAATTCTAGTCAGAGCCTATCCTGTGGTGCCATTTTTTATGTCCCCTAGTCAGCAATGTGGGGCTCATATGGTCCATATGGCCACAGCATCTACTCAGATGAGACCAATCAGGTGAGCTCCCAAACCGCCCTCACCTGCTGTAACATCTCCTCAGTAGCATTGAGCTTTTCTCTGTGTTCTTCCAAGCAGAACTCCAAATCTCGGATCTTCTCGCCCTGGGCTTCCACCTGGTCAGTCAGCACACTCACCTGTATTACATGGAGAGAGAAACCGGGAAAAAATACAATTCTGTGATTACTCACCTGTAGAATTGTTTTTACTGTGTACAGCATGGCTTGCTTCATTTCAATTCTTAACGATTGGGTAATCCGCCACAAGGTGGCGCAGTCGACTGCAGAAAGACTTGTGGCACCTCCCGGCCCATATAAAGGGCAGGAATAACCCAGAGACCCCCAGTGTTTGAAAGCAGTAAAACAAGAAGCCGGGAGGCAAGACCATGTTAAAAAAAAAAAAAAAAAAAAATACAGCTCACTAAAGATAACTCTCTCTCAACAAAACCACCATAAAAAGGCAAAATAGGATAACGATAACAAGTGAGGGATGAAGCAAGCCGTGCTTTACACAGTAAAAACAATTCTACAGGTGAGTAATCACAGAATTGTATTTTTCCTTGTGTACAGCACGGCTTCCTTCATTTCAATTCTTAACGATTGGGACATCCAACAGCAGTGTCCAAGAACAAAAGGGTGGGATCCCCAGTGAGAGACAGCAGGCAGTTTAAGACACTACCGCCTGAAGCACCTTGCGACCAAAAACAGCGTCAGCTGAGGCCCTAACATCAACCTTGTAAAACTTAGAAAAAAGTATGAACAGACGACCAAGTAGCGGCCCTTCAACCTTGTTCAACAGACGCCTGGTGCTGAAAAGCCCAAGAGGCACCAATAGCTCTAGTGGAATGAGCCATAACACGAAAAGGAGGTACCTTCCCCTTAGCAGCGTAAGCTTGCCCCACCGCCTGTCGGATCCAATCGCCGATAGTGACTTGACTGGAGGCAAACCCTTCCTAGGTCCAGTAGGAAGGACAAACAGAGAATCCGACTTCCGAAAAGAAGCAGTGGCGGTCAAATAGGATTTGAGCGCCCTGACCACATCCAGAGAATGAAGATTTCGTTAGAAATAGAAGGCGCAGGACATAAGGAAGGCAAGACAATGTCCATATTCAGATGAAAGGCAGAAACGACCTTAGGCAAGAATTCAGGCTTAAGACAGAATACCACCTTATCCTGATGTCGTTCAAAATAAGGAGGCTTAAAAGAGCGCCGCCAGCTCAGAAACACGACGCACAGAAGTGATAGCCACCAAAAAGACCACCTTAAGAGTCATAATGGCCAGCGCAGCATTGTTCAACGGCTCAAAGGGAGGACCCTGGAGAGCATACAGCACTAAGTTCAAATCCCACACAGGCAGCAGAGGCTTACGCGGAGGACGTACATGAGTAACTCCTTGGAAAAAAGTCTTGACAAGCCTATGATTGGCGAAAGATCTTTGGAAAAAAATTGCCAGGGCCGAAAACTGGCCTTTGAGGGTACTCAGTTGCAGACCCGACTCCAGACCATGTTGCAAAAAACTCCAAAATCCTGGAAATAGAGAAAGAGCGAGAAGGAAAGGACCTAGACTTGCACCAGGCAATGTAAGCATGCCAGACCCTGTAATAAATCATGGAAGACGATTTCTTTCGAGCCTGAATCACAGTACTGACTACCGAAGCCGGCAGTCCCTTATCCACCAAGTTGGAGGTTTCAGCAGCCAAGCCGTCAAAGCCAGCACTTGTAAATTGGGGTGGCGCAACTGACCCGGAGTTAGAAGCCCCGGATCGCCGGGCAGGACGTAGTAATCCACTACCATCTGGACGTCTGCGAACCATACTCTCCTCGGCCAGCGGGGGGCCAACAGAATGGTGGGAACCCCCTCCTGGGTCATCTTGCGCAGCACCCGCCCCAGGAGAGGAAATGGAGGAAACGCATAAAGGAGATGGAATGCTGTCCAGGGAATGGCTAGAGCGTCCGTGGCAACGGCCAGAGGATCTCTTGACAGAGAGACAAATCCTGGAAGCTTGTGATTGTGACGGGACGCAAACAGGTCCACATCCGGCTGACGCCAGCGGCGACACAGGGCATGAAAGATCTTGTTGTCGAGGGGACCATTCCCCCAGATGAGACGTCCCCCTGCTCAGGGAGTCCGCCTCCTGGTTCTCCACCCTAGGGATGTAAACCGCTGAGATGCAGGGAACATTCTCCTATGAACTTCAGGGATTGCCAAAACCCTCCCCAACCGACTGACGTCCGTGGTGGAGGCAGAAAGGACCTGCCCGCTAGGAGATTCCTCGAGTCCAACCACCACAAGAAGGACTGTCTGGCCAGAGGGGACAGAGCGAATTCCTGCTCCAGGGATTCCTGTTTCCGATCCCAAAACTGTCAAGATGTTCAACTGAAGAGGTCTCATGTGGAACTGGGCGAAGGGTACCGCCTCGAAGCAAGACACCATAAGTCCCACCAACTGCATCCCCAGACGGATGGAGGGATGAGGACACGACAGCAGGGCTCGCGCCTGCATCTGAAGGCCCTCCACCTTCTGCTGAGGAAGAAAAACCTTGACCTGAGAAGTATCCAGCATCATGCCCAGGAAGGAGCTCACCAATGACGGAGTGAGCGAAGACTTGGAATAATTGAGCACCCAACCGAAGGACTCTAGGGTGGACACAACCAGTATCCCTCTCGGCTGATGAAAAGATGGAGCAGCAATCGACAAGTCATCCAGGTAAGGAAGAATGCGAATGCCCTGGCTCCTCAGGAGGGCCATGACACCCGCCAGCACCTTGGTGAACACCCGAAGGGGCCGAAGTGATACCGAACGGCAAGGCCACAAACTGGTAGTGCTGAGCCCCCAGAGCGAACCTCAGGAACTTCTGATGTCCTAAGAAGATAGGAACGTGTAGGTAGGCATCCTTGATGTCCACAGTGGTCATAAAGTCGCCCGGCCGAAGAGAGCTCATCGCCGACAGTAAGGTCTCCATGCAGAAGTGTTTCAACCTGACAAATCTGTTGAGACCCTTTAGATCCAGGATGGGCCT
Organism: Gastrophryne carolinensis; assembly: GCA_027917425.1. NCBI lineage: Eukaryota > Metazoa > Chordata > Amphibia > Anura > Microhylidae > Gastrophryne > Gastrophryne carolinensis. The sequence continues at coordinate 16,062,764 of CM051238.1, forward strand.
CAGGGAGCCGTCCTTCTTGGGCACCGCAAACAGATTGGAGTAGAACCCCCGACCCCGTTCCTGAAGGGGCACAGGACAAACCACCCCGGACGCTAGAAGACGTTGGACGGCCGACCTCAGGCCCTGCGCCGTCACGGGATTCTGGGAGATCCGGGACCGGAGGAATCTTGGGGGCGGCCAAGCTGCTAGCTCTATCTTGTAACCGGAGGACACCACCTCCTGGATCCACCGATCTGAGACGCATTGTCTACAGACCTGAGCAAAGAGCCGAAGCCGTCCCCCCACCCGGATGGGTGAGGGCGCCCCCTCATGCCTGAGGGGCCTTGACAGTGGGCTTGGGCTTAGCACCCCAGGAGAGACCAGGGCGACCACGGGATCTACCCCGTCCAAGAGTCTCTGCGGCTACCCGCGAAGGCAGCTCCACGTCCCCCACGGAGGAACCTCCGAAAGGGCTGAGAATGCTTCCTACGCCGACGTTCCTCAAAGAGACATAGTCCTGTGAAGGGAAGCATAGTGAGGGACTTCTTAGCGGCAGTCTCAGCCGCCCACTGACGCAGCCAAATGGACCTACACATGGCAACCAACAGGGCAGAGGCCCTACCACCAAGCCGGACGGCATCGTCCATAGCAGACAGCACAAAAGCAATAAAGTCAGAGCAAGGCAAAAGGTCCCTGTAGTCGTCCTCTCACTTGCAAGATCTGGCAGCCTCGGCAAGGCGCCTAACCGTCTTCTTAAGTGCAATCGGAACGATAGCCGCGGCACAGACCGGACGTAAACCCGTTCCCACAAAGGTGAAGGCATGACAGGCTAGTTGATCCATACGCCGGTCGGCATTATTGCACAAGGTAGTGGTGTCAGGAGACGGCATAATAGAAGTGTTGGAGAGCCCCAGGACGAGGGCGTCCACCTTGGGGGGACAAGACCAGCGACGAACCAAGTCAGCCGAGAACGGATACCTTCTATCCATTCCCTTGGGCACCGAGGGCAACCTGTTGGGCTGTTCCCATTCCTTGAGGAGCATATTGGAAAAATGTCCCTGCTCCGGGAACTCTAAGCGTTGCTTGTCAGGGCGGAATAGCTCCCCCTGCTTCCTCTTTGCCGTCTTAGGGGGATCGATGTGTAAGGCATAAAAAACGGCCGACAAAAAAGTCTGTCGGTATCATCCGGGAGCCCGTAATCCTCGCCAGAGGAGGACCCTGGTTCGCTGTCATACTCGCCATGACGATCCCCAGAGGAAACGTGGAACAATTCCCCCTCCTCCATGGATTCACGGCCGCCATAGGAATCAGACAAATCATCATCATCGGCAAAGAGGGACAAGCCCGTAGCCAGGGGCCTCTTTTTACTAGAGGCCTTGCCGGCGGTCGGACATGCCAGTTGCCGCTCAATGCTGGCAACGCGCAGCGCCAGGTCCGACTGAGCCCCCCTACTGCCTTCCCCCTCACTGGGAGCCAAATGCAGGCGTGGGGGGGTAGGTGATGCTGCGGGCAGGATGGGGCTGAGAGTAGTGTTCACCCCAGACTGGTCCACAACGACACTCTGAGCGCAGGGAACACAGACCACGCTGCGTCCGCTCACAGGGGATGCCCCGCACATGAGGCACAACCGCAACCAATGCAAAGATGGATAACTTCCAGTCGCTCCACATCAGCAAATCCAAGGGAGTGATTTGACAGTAACAATCGCAAAAACACCAATAAAGCATGTGGGATAAAAACAAACAAGTGGTTTCTTCCTTCCCCCATTCCAGGCTCATCATTAGCCTGTGGCCGGCTACCCTTGGGTTACAGGGTCTGCGGCCCGGAGCTAAGCTCCCTGAACACCCCACCCCAGGGTGTTCCCCTACCGTCACCTGATCTGGCAGCCGGGGCTGGGAGGCAGAAGGGTCTGGAAAGCAGGTGGGAATAGGCTTGCAGGGCCGCAGGCTTGGGGTGCCCCGCTCGCCTGCAGATAACCGGAGAGAGAAGGTCTTCTGTCTTCGCATTCCAGACTGCAGAAAAACTCTGGAGGTCTCTGGGTTATTCCTGCCCTTTATATGGGCCGGGAGGAGCCACAAGTCTTTCTGCAGTCGACTGCGCCACCTTGTGGCGGATTACCCAATCGTTAAAAACTGAAATGAAGCAAGCCGTGCTGTACACAAGGAAAAAGGTGCAAGTCAATACAGATTTATAGCGATGAATGTGTTTAGGGCCTAAAAAGCTATACTCCTCAAGCTCTGAAGCCAGGCATTATTTTTGAGGTTTCAGTGAGTGCCCCCTAGAGGCAATTGAGTGTTAAAGCACAACTATAAATAAAAACACCTGTGAAAATGTTAAAGCCCATCCAGCATTAGAGGCTTAGAGACTGTAGAGGCGGTTCAGGTTGGCCCATTACTATTGGGGAGCGAATCTAGGCCACGCTGCAGCAGAGAGCAGTAAACTGGAATTTCACCTTGGCCACTGGGGGGGGGGGGGGGGGGGGGGTATTAGCCATGTTTAGCATGTAAAATTAAATTAAGGAAGCACTAGTACGGGTGCTTACCTGTAGCACTAGCGATTCCTTGTCATTTTCCAGCCGACCCAACCTCTCCTGGTAGATGTCTGCAGAGCCAGTGATATGTCCATTCAACTGCAAGATATGAAGGATATAAAAAAATAAAGTTACAAGAAAACACAAAACAAAAAAAACACAGACACCCTTGGTCAAAAAGGACCCGAAGCCAGGGGTCCCTCCAGCATCATCTATTAATCCCTCCGCCCCCCGGGTCACTCCAACAATGAAGCCTACTCCACTGGGTCATTCTAGCACTGCTGCCGCCTCTGCCAGGTCCAACCTGGCCACTGCCGTTTCCACTGGGGTCTCTCCGTTATGCCCTTCTCCATTGTGTTCAGCCTGGCCACCAGAGTTCCCAGTGGGGTCCCCTCTGGTGGCGTTTCCCCCATGTCCTATTCAGTTAATCTCTATTGGTTCAGCACTCCACAAGAAAAAATGTAAACATCTCCACATAAATCGCTATACGATGCAGCAACCTTACATAAAGGGTATCCACACAAATCCCTTTTCACTCTACAATATATACTAATTTAAGGTGCGCGCTCCAACATACTTAAACAAGACTAAGAAGAAATCACACTATAAATCACAATTTCATATGTCGAACAATATGATTTTACATAAAAAACAGACAATACAAATTAGACCACTTCAGGTGTGCATGGTAGTCACATAGTATTTAACAAAAATCCATATAAAAGTATATGCATAACAGGGGTCTTTTCCCCGTAGGCAATGTGGCAGAATCATCCTAAACGCAAGCCCCCAACACCCCCCCCCCCCCCCCCCGACGAAAATAAATATATATATAAAAAAAGGGAACTTATAAATGGTGCTCCCGCATTGCTGGCAGCCTGGGTAATTTTATTGCAATAGTAATAAAAATTAATATACACAGATTGGGTATCCCCGTTCGGGGCGGCCACGTTGAGTTTTGTTAAACTTTTGAGAAGTCCTTTAAATGTTCCATTAACATTCCATCCGGTGCTGGGCTTTATAGATCATAAGTGAGCATGATGGTACACAGTTCCTGTAGATAGGGTGGTCAGTTAGTATCCAGCTCCTGAGCTCACACTGTGTAACCAGATGGAGGTAAATATTTAACCAGGACCATATAACCTGCCCGACATCTGTGAAATGCAAACACAGTCTGTTCATCCAACACACACAACTAAACAATAAAACAAGGTGACCAGCAAAGTAGAACATCCCATGTAGACGTGGAACAGATGTATTTACCGTATATACTCGAGTATAAGCCGAGTTTTTCAGCCCACTTTTTGGGCTGAAAAAAGCCGCCTCGGCTTATACTCGAGTCAGTACCGACATGGAGGAGAAAAAGGGGCCAGGCGACATGCCCATTCATTTCCCGCCCCCGTGCCGGCTCCCGCACTCACCCTCTCACTTCCAGCTGTTCCTCCGCTGCCGCCCGCACCTCATGTGCCGGGGACGGGATGCCGCTCAGCGTCTCCGGGGGGGCCTCCCTTGGGCCGGCCTGGACGGTGGGGAGGGGGGCGGCAGTGCTCTGCACCATTGTGCCGGTAGGGCGGGGACCGGAGCACACTGTGCAGCCCAGCGCCAAGCGCCGGGCGTGCAGCGCCGGAGGGCAGGGCACGCCGGCCGGGGGCGGTGACGCGCACGTTCTGGGCCGGCCTCTTAAGATGCTTCTACGGACAGGCTGTGCAAACGAGAGGTAAGTGTGTATACCGTATATACTCGAGTATAAACTGAAAAAAGCCGCCTCGGCTTATACTCGAGTCAATAACTTGTTCCATTTTTTTATGGTAAAATTAGGTGCCTCGGCTTATATTCGGGTCGGCCTATACTCGAGTATATACGGTACATCTACAAGGGATGCCGAGATAGAGGCATCTTTGCCTAACATGTTCGTACAGAATGAGAATATTTTGTATCAGTTGTTTTAAACTCTAGTTGTATCCTATTTTGCAATAAAAAAAATACATATGATTATATATATATCTCATAGGGAAAAGGTTACTGGGGCCCTATATATATATATCTCATAAGGAAAAGGTTACTGGGGCCCTATATATACATATATATATCATAGGGAAAAGGTTACTGGGGCCCTATATATACATATATATATCATAGGGAAAAGGTTACTGGGGCCCTATATATATATATATATATATATATATATATATATATATATATATATATATATATATATCATAGGGAAAAGGTTACTGGGGCCCTTTTTACTTTCTGTGCCAGATAGTCATGTCTCGAGAATCTGGCAATAAAAACGCTGAATGGCTGAGCCCTCCTCAAACGTGAGATTGAAACGGTCGAACAAATGAAATTTAGTAAGTGGGACAGAATAAATTGGAAGTACGGACGGAAAAGCGGCAAATGGGGTTTATTAAAAAACGTGAGGCTATGCGCTTGGGAAGAGACAAATTATGTCATGATTTCACACTGAATAGTACAAACTGGGTAAGAATACAAAGGAAATGGACCTGGGTGTTTTATGTAATACAATTAAAATCATAACAAAACCCATCCAAGCCGGCCCTGAAATCTAAACGATTCCAGGGCCGGCCGCGGGCCTTCCCCGGAATTGGGATGCACCGCTGTGTGAAACTCCCCAGAAAACTGCTATTTACTCACCTCTTCCTCGTTCCTACGGCACATGCGTAGGCCCTTGTACAATAGGAGCCGTGACTGTCATTCAGAAAACGTCTCAATGTCAATGGGAAGAACGCGCAGTAGCATTCCCGATGGCGTGCACGCACTCCTGCTCTAGGCCTTCAGATAGGCTGGAGCTTACATGCCGCAGAAGATGCTGCAGCGCGCACTCCCTATAGAAGTCAATGAGTAGTTTATCAAATGACAATTGGACGCATGGGCCACTGGAATGGTGAGTGAATAGCGGCGTTCTGAGGGGTTTCACACAGAGGGGCGTCCCAATTCAGGATGCACCGGGGGTAACGGAACAAAGTCAAATTCCCGGGTTTTGTTCCGCTTTAACTGTAGTGATTAATTCCAGACAGAAGCCGCCAAGGTAAACTTTATTATTTTTTTTTTTTAATGGGGCATAGATGGCCATTGTATGTTTGTGCAGGAATCTTTCCTCCACATTTGACCCATCCCTGCAGAGTGTACACACATGCCCAGATCATTGAACTGTCCCAATTATGGAGCCCAGGAAGAAGTTAGGGGGTTAGGTGCCCTGCTTAAACCGGACCTTCAGCATGATTAAATGAAAAGCCCAAACCCTTAAACTATTCCCCAGCATCTAAGATTAATATATTTACATTTTTATATATGTATGTATACACACATATATGTAAATATGTATATTTACATAGATTAATATATTTTTTAAGTTTTTAGTCACGTATTATTCTTTCCCCCACCGGGCTACAACTCTGTTCAGGACACTAGGATACGGGTGCCGCCATCTTAACTCAGAAACATCACACATACTGAGGAAAGGATAGAGTACAGGGATGGGGTTATAGCTGTGCTTTGTTTAGACAGAGCACAGCTGGGGTCAGGGAAAGGACAGCAATCCCAGAATGCAGAGCAACACAGTCAGAATGTTGAATCTTGAATGTTTAAAGTGGACCAAAACCCAGGATTTTGACTATCCTGGGTCTTGGTCCACTTCGGCGGGGCACCCCCGATCGGGGTGCCCCGCTGTGTGAAACCCCCCCGAAAAACTCACCTCTCCCCGCGCCGATGGACAAGCCTTTTGACAGGTCCGGACAAGCGGCTCCTCCCGCGCGTCACTCTTGACGTGCGCGTGCCCGCGCCGGCCATTCACAGACGGCCGGCGCGGGCACGTCTAGAGGGGCGCGAGGGAGGCGGCGGCGGCCGGCGCCGAAGACAAGGTAAAGGGATTTGGGGTGTTTGGGGGGGTTTCACCCCGCGGGACATCCCGATCTCGGATGTCCCGCGGGGAGGGAGGTGATCGGCCCGGGAATCTTATAGATTCCCGGGCCGATCTCGGGAGGGTGACGGTCCACTTTAAAAGTTTATAATATGCAGTAGATGCAGGTAGGATGATTTTTAATGTGAGCAATCTGTATGTACAGGGTGGGGGAAACATATAAGATAGGCTCTTACTTAGGGTGAAGGTCCGGATTAATGTGAGCAATCTGTATGTACAGGGTGGGGGAAACATACAAGATAGACTCTTATTCAGGGTAAAGGCCCGCTTTACCCCTTCAGTCATTTCCCATGTCAGGAAATCACCCCCCCCCCCCCCCCCCGGCACAAGGCTGCTCTATCGGCTCTAAGCAACACGCCAGAGCATAATGTTACCCCTCTCATTGTCAAGTCATTGATCAGACCAGCCTATGATAAGTATGTATTGCTGTGTACATGCTGTGTACATCACATGCTGTTTTTTTTGTTTTCTAGAGAGGCGCATGCTTCCGGCTTTGCTGGTATCAGTCTAGGCTCCAGCGTAAACACCAAGAGGAGCGGAGGCGGTGGGAGTCATCCAGAGAACTCGCATTTTTATGAAGAACAATCTCGAGCGCAGGATCAACTTTAAACTGGATAGGAGAGCGGCCGGGTGTAACCAATTGCTTTCCTTGGACGGGGATGAAAGTACCTCCGCAAACCTTCCCACTTCAGAAGTTGTGTTTGTGCTGGATGCGGCATTGCGTCAGCCAAAAAAGCCTCGAGAAAAAAAAAAAAAAAAGATGCTGCGTCTGAGAGGAGCCGCTTACAACAAGAGGGGAAAGGAAAATAGTCTCTGATGTCATAGTGGAGTAACCAGCACCTCCTGTAGCAAGATGACTTTCTTAGAGTAGAACAAAACCAAGCTGGGCCAGACCTGGACAATGGCCTTCCACCAGGGCATACCGCATTGGAGCCAAATGCAGTGACTGATGGAGAGGGGGGACTTCGAGTCAGGACACAGGGAGACACACACACACTATCAGGCGGCACGGGATCATCAGGAGCTATCAGGTAAAATGTGCAATGTCGGACTATGAGTGGCAGTCTGTGTGGGACACATGGTGAGCACAGTTTTTTTTTTTTTTTGATTAGGCTGAAAATGGTCGTAAGTGGACCAAAACAGATGCCGATCAGCCCGGGAATCCATAACATTCCCGGACCGACTGATTCCCTCCCCCCCGGGCATCCAAAATCGGGATGCCCTGCGTGTGAAAGCTCCCCAGGTCGACCCATACACTTACCTTGTTTCCCGGTCCAACAGCGCATGTGCGATCCATGGCCGTATCCCCGCTACCCCTCCAGCAGAGCGCGTGCTTGCGCGGGCACACTCGCTGTTAGAGGTAAGTGGGGGATGCGGCAGCAAGCGCGCTCGAAGCTGCTGACCTTAGACTTAGAGGACGTAGCGTCAGAGCGCTGATTAAATGAGCGTATGCGCCGAGTGCCATAGGACTGGGGAAGCGAGTTGGCATCGGCGTTCTGGGGGGGGGGGGGTGCGGGTTCATACAGCAAGACACCCCTGATCGGGGTGCCCCGGGGGACAGGATCAAAACCCAGGATAGTCAAAATCCTGGGTTGTGGTCCACATTAACGACTGGTTACTACTGATTAAATCAGGATGCCCGTAATAGAAGGATTTAAACCAGACTAGAGCCTTTTGGACTATGGTCGAGGGCACTAGACCCCAGCTCAAGAAGAATCGCCAACTCTTCAGTGAAACAAGAAAAAGGCCAACCATGGTTACATTTATTTTATGAGAGTTATGAACAAAGAGAGGAAGGCAGGTCTCTACTCTTTCCCTACTAGGAATCTTCCCATTACACGCACCCTTGTCTGGGCATCAGGGGTGTTCTTCCAGTGGTGCATGCTTTAGTAAGCACCAATGTGTTAAAGCACACGGGGCTGGTATCCCAGCATTGCTGGAAGCCGGTTGTGCAGCTTTCAGGCCACAGGGATCCCAGTCACTACACTTGGTGCACCAGGACGATATTCCTGCAGATGGGACACCACAAACCAAAAGGGGACAAGGGGCTGGTATCCCAGAATTGCCAGGAGTCAGCTGTGCCGATTCCAAGCCACAGGGATCCCAGCAACTACACTTGGCGCGCCAAGATGATAGTCTTACAGAGGGGATGCCACAAACATTGTACATGGCCTGGGCATCAGGGATGTGGCCTAGTGTTCTTCCAGTGGTGCCCATTTTTGGGAGCACCACTGTGTCAAAGGAAGCGGGGGCTGGTATCCTAGGATTGCTGGAAGTCGGTTGGGCCACAGGGATCCCAGTCACTACACTTGGTGCACTGGGACAATATTCCTGCAGAGGGTACCCCACAAACCAAAAGGGGACAGGGGGCCGGTATCCCAGCATTGCCAGGGATTGGCATTGCTGTGCCAATTTCAAGCCACAGGGATCCCAGCCACCACACTTGGCATGCCAGGATGATAGTCTTACAGAGGGGACGCCACAAGCCCAGAGGGAGCAGGTATCCCCAGCATTGCTGTAGGTTGGTTGTGCAGCTTCCGGGCCACAGGAATACCAACCACTACACTTGGTATGTAGGGATAAAAGTCCTGCACAGAGCTCCCAACTACTTTATGCTTAGAATAAAGCTAGACTAGTAACATTATGCTTAATAGAAATTTTATATTTTCTTCTTGGAATATGTAAAGTAAACTTTCTGTGCATGGTGGTTTTGTCATTTTTACATGTACATGCTGTTACTGACGAAGTCTACAGAATGCTTTTATTCAATCCTTGTATATGTCTACTACTGCTTCTCTATAAACAATAAAAATTATTGTAAAAGAATAAAGCTAGACTAAAGCGGCCAATTTACTGCAAGCGCTGATGCGGAGATTTAAAAATAGTCAACAATTACTACATTGTATCAAACATCAGATGATTTGACCATCAAAGACTGCTCAAGGCTGACTCACAAAGTGGAAGGTACAATCACAGTGCTCGCTAAGCATTTTTGCAGTCAAACGCTAAACATTATGGCTGTGGGAGATTTATTTTTTTCTTTTTAGACATTTCAAAATAACATTATAATATTTTCTGGCTGACTAGAAAGAATATGGGAATCTGGAGCCATGAAAAGCATTCAGTAAGATTAGTAGTAACCTATTGGGGACTCCTGCCTAAATAAAATGGTACAGCTGCCAGTCTTTCCAGGAGCCGCAGGCGCTCGTTGCCGGTACCGGGGATGTTCCCGGATTATTGAGCTTGTCATACATAATTTATTCGTGTTTAAGTATGATGTTCCGCAGCTTCCACTTTGTTTATACATCTTTTATTCACGCAGAGGCAGCCCTAGATGTGCGTTTTGAGCTACTATTAAACTGTAAAATAAGGAGGATTAGGCAGAACCTGGCAAGACGGGCCAGTAAGATCTCAACATAAAGAGGATCCTCTTGGTCTCGACAAAATGGATTGTAGACCTTCTAGCTTCACACTTCTCAAGATGGTCGGGGATGGTGCAAAGATGTCCTATTCACATGGTGAGCTTTTTAGGTTAATAGTTGATTTTAACCCCTCTCTGGCGATAATTCCCACCAGCAAGGGCCCGGGTTCAAGCATGTTCGTAATTTTCTTCTGAACGGTTGAGTTACCGTCAACAGAATGTTCATGTTAATGGATAACTCAGGACTGGTCAGGATTGTTGGGACTTTCGCCTGAAATGTTGGATTTACCATTCCTATCAGAGAAGATCCAGGGATCAATATTTCGGGATGATGGAAAAATTCAAGACTGATTGGGATTTTCTCCTGAAGGGTTGATCTACTATTCCCATCAGAATAGACAACGACCGATCTTCTATGGTAATGGAAAAAATAAAGACTGGTCCAAATTTTCTCTTGAAAAGCCAAGCTGTCCTTCTCACCAGAATGGACAAATGCCCAACCTTTAAAGGAATTCACATAAATACAATAAGAGGAAGAACGCTTGCTTTCAGGTACTTGTGGTGGGTTCGGTCTGCTTTAAAGTGGACCAACACCCAGGGGGGATCGGCCCGGGAATCTATAAGATTCCCGGACCAATCAGATCCCTCCCCGCGGGGCATCCGAAATCGGGATGTCCCGCGGGGAGGAACCCCCCAGGAGGCCCACAATCCTTACCTTACCGGCGCATACCAGAGCGCTGTCATTGGCCGCGTCTCTCGCTTCCCTCTAGCAGGGCGCGCTCCCGCGCCGGACGTTTTGTGAATGGCCGGCGCAGGCGCGCTCCCTGTTAGAGGGAAGCGAGAGACGCAGCCAATGACAGCGCTCTGGTATGCGCGTCCAAGCGGCTTTGGACGCGCATACCAGAGCGGCTCTGAGCGCTGTCATTGGCCGGACGAGGTCACGTGGGAGCGGGGAGAGGCGAGTTTTTGCGGCGATCGGGGGGGTTTCACACAGCGGGGCTCCCCCGATCGGGGTGCCCCACCTAAGTGGACCAACACCCAGGATAGTCAAAATCCTGGGTGTTGGTCCACTTTAAGCTACCGTTATCACCAGAATGGACCAGAATGGTTAATGCTTTCATGGAAAATTAGGACTTTCTTCTGAAGGGTTGAGCTACTATTCTCAACAGAATGGACCAACTTTTCATGGTAACAGAAAATGTGAAGCACGGATGAGATTTTCACCCGAAGGGTTGTGCTGCTGTTCTCATCAGAATGAGCTAATGGTCAACCTTTCATTTACATAGAAATCTCAGAACTATTTGGGAAGGGTTGAGCTTCCTTTCTAATCAGAATGAACGATCAACCTTCCAAAGTAATGGAAAACCATTTTATTTTTAAGCTACCATTCTCAACAAAATGGACCAGCTCTCAGCAATTTTTTGAGGGGAGGGGTGTCTGGTCAGGTAGGTGAATCTCTCATTAACCTTAATCAGTTTTTCAGAACTTCCTGTTCATTTTTCAATTTTCAGAATTTCAAGTATAGTTTGTTTTTTATGCCTAAGGCACTGAGCTACCTTAACAGACCAATGATTGACCTTTCACGACATTTGTGTGGCTTGTCAGTTCAATGTTGAACTAAACAATAATTAACCTTTCATATTAACGAAGAGCCAAGGCAGTTCTTCTTTCAAACACAGAGCTTTTGTTTCCTCTGAGAATGACCAGTAACCAACCTTTCATAGATAGATGGAAAATGTGAAGGTTGGGACAAAAGGTTGAATATTAAAGTGTCACCAAACAGCAGCGCCTGGCTCTGGATTCTAAAATACTCCAAGGCTGGGCCACTAACCTGTCCCTGGGGCATCCCTGCAGTGTGAAATCCCCAGACTTGCCAGTAAACTAACCTTTACCAGTGGCTCCCACAAAGCTGTTTTTGCCGGTGGCCGGCTTCTCTGTAGTGGTGGCATACTCCCAAGTTCTGCGACGAAGCCGGGTAAGATGCCAGCGCCATGCTTACGTTCGCCAATCTCAAAAATGGCGGCTATCTCGAAAGTTGTCCATGGACATGGCCTCAGCAGCAATAGTTAAGGTGGCAATAGTTAAAGTGGCAATAGTTAAGGTGGCAATAGTTAAGGTGGCAATAGTTAAAGTGGCAATAGTTAAAGTGGCAATAGTTAAAGTGGCAATAGTTAAAGTGGCAATAGTTAAAGTGGCAATAGTTAAAGTGGCAATAGTTAAAGTGGCAATAGTTAAAGTGGCAATAGTTAAAGTGGCAATAGTAAACGTAGTAGTGGCAATAGTAAACGTAGTAGTGGCGATAGTAAACGTAGTAGTGGCGATAGTAAACGTAGTAGTGGCGATAGTAAACGTAGTAGTGGCGATAGTAAACGTAGTAGTGGCGATAGTAAACGTAGTAGTGGCGATTGTAAACGTAGTAGTGGCGATTGTAAACGTAGTAGTGGCGATTGTAAACGTAGTAGTGGCGATTGTAAACGTAGTAGTGCTGATAGTAAATGTAGTAGTGCTGATAGTAAATGTAGTAGTGCTGATAGTAAACATCGTAGTAATAGTACCACCTAAACTAAAACACACCTTTTTCACAAAAATGTGTGTTGTTCCAAGCGCAGGTACATCCCTGTGCATTAACTCCATTACACTGGAGAAAGCTTACCTTTCTCATCAGTCCCCTGGCAAAATAGAGCATTGTGATTGGCCGTTGCGGTCACATGGGCCACATACTACTTCGAGGTATGGGTATCTGACCACTAGCAACCAGGTGACGGCGGCAGCCAACCGCAGAGCTCAATTTCACCTGGGAACCATGAAGAATGTCTCCAGTTTAATTGGGGTTAATACACATAGGGCACCGGCAATCGGGATGCCCCCCTGAATTAGGACCACCAACCATATTATGAAAAATGGGTGTTGTCCTGGTTTAATGCCCAGCCAGCAGGCTCTATTCCCACAGATTCCTGTAAGCTTAAAGAGAAATTGACTTTGATACTACTATGCATGTGCGGCCCACCAGCCAATCAGGTTTCCTAGCTGTGCATATGAATGAGTGGCTAGGAACCCTGAAAGGAAGCCCAGCCGCTCCCCTTTTTTGGGAATCTGGATTCCCCCGGTAGGGTGGAACAAAATCCGAGAATGTCAAATTCCTGGGTTTTGTTCTGCTTTAAAGTGGACCAAAAACCAGGATTTTGAATATCCTGGTTTTTGGTCCTTTCTTGGGGGCACCCCAATTGGGGATGCCCTGCTGTGTGAACCCCCCCAGATCACCCACGGTCCTATGGCACATGCGCGACCACTCGTCCAATCAGTGCCCTTGGAGCCGCTGACGTCAAGCAAGGCCAGCGGCTCCAAGCGTGCTGACGGCCTCATCCCCTGCTTCCCTCTAACAGGGATATACAGACTGGCCATACACACGCCCCTGCTATAGTGATAGCGGGATGCGGCTTTGACTCATAAGGGAATAAAAATACCATTTTGTGATTACTCACCTGTAAAATGGGTATTATTAGTATGTCACACACCCCGCTTCAAGACATTCATTACATGTGGGTATACTGACCTGTAGATGGCGATCTTGCAGAGATGTCAATAAAAAAAGTAAGACCCTCCCGGTCCATAAATACCTGGGACCTTCCACTGATTCCCCAGTATAAAGATAGCAGTAAGGTAAAGGGACCAGCAAAGCCAATTAAAACTAACAAAGGTTCACCATATAAAGGATCCAGAATACCAAAGGGCAGGGTGAAGCGGGGTGTGTGACATACTTATAATACCCATTTTACAGGTGAGTAATTCTAAGTATGTCACACACCCCGCTTCAAGACATTCATTACATGTGGGACATCCAATAGCAGTGTCCATAAAGGGGGGCATCCAAAAACAAGGCACAAACTTAAACCACTGAAGCTTGCAGAACCTTGCGGCCAAAAACAGCATCCGCTGAGGCCCGCACATCAACCTTGTAAAACTTGGAAAAAGTGTGAACCGAAGACCAAGTAGCAGCCTTACAAACCTGCTCAACAGAGGCCTGGTGCTGGAAGGCCCAGGACGCCCCAACAGCACGAGTAGAATGAGCAGTAACACGAAAAGGGGGAATCTTCCCCTTGGCAGAATAGGCCCCAACAATGGCCTGACGAATCAATTTACTAATGGAAGACTTGGCGGGAGCCAAACCCTTTCTAGGCCCAGAGGGCACCACAAAAAGGGCGTCAAGAGGAAGTAGCCACCAAGTAGTACTTCACACAGCAGCCACGCCGTCAAAGCCAGCGTTGGTAAATTGGGGTAGAGCAGTGGACCCTGAGTGAGCAGATCCGGCAGATCTAACCTCTGCCAACCTTACCACGTCTGCGAACCAAACCTGTCTTGGCCATTTTGGAGCCACCAGGATTGCTGACGCGCCCTCTAGGGCCAGCTTGCACACCACTTTGCCCACCATGGGAAACGGAGGGAACAGGTACAGAAACCCCAGATCCCTCCAGTTCAGAGACATGGCATCCGCTGCCAGAGCCAGCGGATCTCGCGAGAGAGAGACAAATGCCGGAAGCTTGCGATTGTGACGAGAGGCAAAGAGGTCCACCTCCGGAGTCCCCCACCGGTGGCAAAGCGACCGAAACACCTTGGGGCTGAGCGACCATTCCCCCCCAGCGAGATGACCCCCTGCTCAGGGAGTCCGCCTCAGTGTTCTCCACTCCCGGAATGTACACCGCCAAGATGCATGGGACATTGCCCTCTGCCCAAGCAAGGATGAAGGACACTTCCCTGAGGGTACGCCTGCTGCGAGTCCCTCCCTGGTGATTGATGTAGGCGACCGCCATCCGATTGTCCGACCGGACTTGAACCGGTAGGCCCCGCAACTGATGAGTCAAGTGAGCCAGAACCAACCTGATGGCTCTCAACTCCAGAACATTGATGGGATCGTGAGCTTCCAGAGGCCCCCACAGTCCCTGAAACTGAAGATCCTTCCAAAATCCCCCCCCAACCTGACAGGCTGGCATCCGTGGTGACCGCCTCCCAAAAAGGGGTCAGAAAGGATCTGCCCCTCGTCAGATTGCTTGGTTTCAGCCACCACCGAAGGGAACGCCGCACCCGGGGGGACATCAGAAAGGACTGATCCAATGACAGCGGGGACCCATCCCAGGCCACCAAGAGATGCAGCTGGAGCATCCTTGTGTGAAACTGGGCAAAGGGAACCACCTTGAACGATGCCACCATCAATCCCACCAGTCGCATCCCCAGCCGGATGGACGGGCGGGGGATAGATAGGAGACGCTGAGTCAATTCCTGAATCAGAAGAATCTTGGCCCGGGGGAGAAACACCCTGGCCTGAGAAGTATCCAGAGACATTCCCAGGAACTCCACCAACCTGGAGGGAGAGAGGCAGGACTTGGGATAGTTGATCACCCAACCGAAACTCTCCAGAGTGGACACCACGGTCCTGGTATCCAGCTGCGCCTGACTGAGGGAAGACGCCATGAAGAGAAGGTCGTTCAGATATGGCACGATGCGGATACCCCGGGCTCTGAGGATGGCCATCACCCCTGCCAACACCTTGGTGAAAACCCTTGGAGCCGAGGTAAGGCCAAACGGAAGAGCCACAAACTGAAAATGTTGATTTTCCACGACAAACCTGAGAAATCTCTGGTGTGCCGGAAATATTGGAATATGCAGGTAAGCATCCCTGATGTCTATGGACGTCATGAAGTCCCCCTGATGAAGAGAGTGGATGGCTGAGCGCAGAGTTTCCATACGGAACCTCCAGGGACGGACGAACCTGTTGAGCAACTTCAGATGCAGAATGGGACGAACGGATCCGTCCTTCTTGGGCACCGTGAACAAATTGGAATAGAAGCCCAGGCCCCGGTCTGAGGGAGGCACCGGGCAGATGACAGCCATGTCCAAGAGACTTGCTACTGCCGCCCGAAGCCCCTGAGGATCTGACGGCACCCGAGAGCTGAGGAATCTAGGAGGGGGCCAGAACTCGAACTCCAGAAGACACCACTTCCTGAATCCACCTGTCCGAGACCTCTTGGACCCAGACCCGGGAGAAGAGTTGCAGCCGTCCTCCCACCCGCAAGGGTGAGGGCGCCCCCTCATTGCTGAGCCGGCTTGGCAGCGGCTTTTAGGCTTAGAGCCCCAACTGTGTCTTGGACGGGTCCGACCTCTGCCCCTGGACCAGGAATCACCTCTGGACGAGGGGAACGCCGAACCCCTGCCAACTCTAGCCCCGCGAAAGGACTGAGTGAAGGAAGCCGCCCCCTGAAAGGGGCGACACTGCTTCTTACGCCGAGGTAACTTACCTCCCTTTGCCACCGAATCCAATTTTTCTCCAAAGAGCCGCAACTCCACAAAGGGTAGGGCCGTAAGCGACTTTTTGGACACAAAATCAGCCGCCCACTGGCGTAACCAAACCGACCGCCGGATAGCCACAAGCAAGGCCGAAGCTCTGCTACACATCACCAATGTGTCATCCAAGGCGGTCAGCACAAAGGACAAAAACAACTCACATCGCTTAAGGGTGGCAAACTCCTCACTAGCCGGGTCAAGCCCGGAAGAGGTCAACAGTCCTCTAACAACCGACCTGGCAGCTACCAATAAAGGCGCTGAAGCACAAACCGGCCGCAAGGCCAACCCAACACTGGCAAAACAATGACAAGCCATCTGGTCACTCCTCACCATCCTTGAGAGTAGTGCACTCCGGAGAATGCAGGATTGAGGAGCCGGACAACCCCAAAACAGGAGCATCCACCTCGGGGGGGGGGGGGGGGGGGGGGTTGCGACCAGTGCTTCACCGTGTCCGCCGGAAAGGGATATTTTTTGTCCCAACCCGGAGGGACACCCGGGAGCCGCCTTGGGGGGAGAAATAGCCAGGACCTCAAACATATGAGCCAGGACCCTAGAGGTATCCAAGGAATCCCCCTGGCCCTGCTCGGTATCAGCACCCACAAACTGCTGGTCATCGGAGCCCTCAGACTCCTCAAACAGCTCCCCCTCATCAAGCGGGGAACAATCAGACCAATCCAGGGAGTCAAACTCCTCCATATCAAAGGCCTGAGTGGCTGTATACAAATGTTTACGCTTTGCCGTGGCCTTTTTGGCAACAGCACTGGAAAACAATTTTTCAAGATTGGCCAATCTGGCACACACCTCAGATTGCGACTCCCCGCCAATGACCACATCACATAGGGTACGTGTCAAGCGAGGGGGAGAAGGAGAGGATACTGGCGGAGCAGAACCAGACGCCCGAGATCCGGACTGCCGCGTAATAGACCGTTGCGCACAGGGTACACAAAGAAATACATCATCCCCCAAAAGGGATACCCCACACCCCAAACACAGCCTGGATTGCCCCAAGGGGGGCACAAGCCCAGTATCCGGGGAAACCTCCATATGGTGATTTTTAATATAATATATATAGTGCCCCGAGGGAATTATGCAGTAATGCAACCAGGGATGCCCCTTTAAGTTCCGCGTGGGAGGAATTTACAGACCCCTAAATTTAACCAGGGACCCTAGGACTGGGAGAACCCCCCTTTAATATGAGCAATGGTCCACCTGGAACACACAAACAAAACACAGAAATCAGACCACATAG
Source organism: Gastrophryne carolinensis (assembly GCA_027917425.1). Classification (NCBI taxonomy): domain Eukaryota; kingdom Metazoa; phylum Chordata; class Amphibia; order Anura; family Microhylidae; genus Gastrophryne; species Gastrophryne carolinensis. The sequence continues at coordinate 16,080,222 of CM051238.1, forward strand.
CCAAGTCCAAAAGGGTTAATAACAGAAGCGTAGCCAAACCCCCCCAAAGGAGGGGCATGAATAACTAAACATAGCAACTAATGAGGCCACAGGCCACTCACCAGACCGTCACGCTTGGCAGGGAAAAAGGCGCGTAGGCAGTGGAAGAAAGGGCGGGCCGGCGCGGTTCGCCAACTGGAAATCCACTGAACTATCCAGGGATTGAGTCCTACCTTCAATAACTTATCTATAATCTTCATGTGGTACAGTGTCAAAGGCTTTGCTAAAATCCAGATAGGCGATATCCACAGCACCACCTTCATCTAACACTTTAGTTACATTGTCAAAGAAATCAATAAGATTGGTCTGACATGATCTGCCCTCAGTAAAGCCGTGCTTTTGACCACTATAGATGTTAAACTAACTGGCCTGTAATTACTGGCTTCTTCTCTACTCCCCTTTTTATGGATTGGTACGACATTGGCCATTCTCCAATCATCTGGAACCTCACCAGTTGAAAGGGAATGGTTAAAGCGGACCTTCACTCTGAATAAGAGCCTATCTTATATGTTTCCCCCACACTGTACATACAGATTGCTCACATTAAAAATCATCCTACCTGCATCTACTGCATGTTATGAGCCTTTAAACATCCAAGATGGCGGCTTATGGAAGCCGCCATTTTATCAGGCAGCCTGCAAACAGGAAGTGCCTGCAAACAGGAAGTGACTGTGCTGCTCTGCATTCTGGGACTGCTGACCTTTCCCTGACCCCAGCTCTGCTCTGTCTGAGCAAAGCACAGCTATAACCTGCCCCCCTGTACCTTATCCCACTCTCCTCTCCTCAGTAAGTGTGATGCTTCTGAGTCAAGATGGCGGCGCCCGTATCCTAAATTCCTGAACAGAGTTGCAGCCCAGTGGGGGAAAGAATAATAAGTTAGTGACTAAAAATGTAAAATATATTAATTTTAGATGCTGGGGAATCGTTTTTTCAGAGTTTGGGCTTTTCATTAAATCATGGTGAAGGTCCGGTTTAAGTAAATCAGTCAGAGGGGCTGCAATCACAAACCTAAGTTCCCTTAGAACTCTGGGGTGGATTCCATCTGGACCCATCGCCTTACTTACCTTTAGATGTGGACATCAGCCTCCAGAAACTCCGGAGCTGTGCCCTCCCAGCTGGATGTTGTGCTATGACCATGCCTGCTACTATCTGAAAATACCAAACAAAAAGTAGCTATTCAGATGGTCAGCCACAGCCTTATCTCCGTCAATATATTTATTTTCCCTATTTCTAATTTTTGAGCCTGCATTGTTTTTCTTCTTTATGTCACAAATATATCGGAAAAAGGTTTTATTTCCCCTCTTCATAGATTTGGCCATTTCTTCCTCCTTTTGCCCTTTAGCAGTCCTTATAATCAGTTTTGCTTCCCTCTGTTTAATTTTATACGCCTCTCTGTCAGCTACACTTCCACTTACTTTATACTTCTTATAGGCAGACTTCTTATTTTTTATGATAGTGCTGACTTCCCTAGTTAACCATAATGGTTTCTTCTTCCTTTTATTCTTGCTAGTTTGTTTCACATATTGCTTAGTTGCCTTTAAGATGGCCATTTTTAATAGTGACCACTGGGCACTCACTTCTGCTACTCTGTTCCACTCCCCTAATTTTCTTTCTACATACTCCGCCATTTCCTTGAAGTTTGTCTTCCTAAAGTCTAGCATTTTGGTTCTGGTGTGTGATTGCACAATGTCTGTCTTACTTTTTTTATTGACATCTCTGCAAGATCGCCATCTACAGGTCATTATACCCACATGTAATGAATGTATTGAAGCGGGGTGTGTGACATACTTAGAATATATCTAAACTTTTTTTTTCGTAAGTGATGTTGTAGTAATTGAAGCCATGGGTGCACAGTATGCATACTTTTCATACTTCAGTCTCACCACACGGAGAGGATTAGACAAGTAATTATACCTTCGGGGTGGGAAGCTGCAAGTAGTACCCTTCTACCGAAGGTCTGATGCTTTGCAGATAATAAGTCAAGTCTATAATGTTTGACAAAAATAAAAAAAACAAAAAACAAAATTGTCCGTCGACTAACCATCTGCAGACCACTCCGTCCAGTGGTGCCCCCAGAGAGGAAACACAAAGACCTGAGGTAGACAGTAAGGGGTGGGGCTTATAATCTCTGTCCGTTTTGTGTTTCCTCCCAGAGGGTGGAGCCTACTCTCTCTCCGTGTGGTCAGACTGAAGTATGAAATGGTTGTAAATGGCAAGTGCAGCAACTTTGGCAGAAATACATTATTTATGGAGAACACTTTTCAGGGTCAGGGTTTAACAGTCTCAGTGCTCAGAGTTTCCTAAACAGCTCAAATCACTCCGTCATCTCCGAGTGAAACTTGGCAGCCGAGACGGAAGAACATTGCAGAGCGCGATTCTGCCGCCGCACTCCGACCTGATAATTAAAAATGTGATTATCAGCAGCTGCCGTTACCCGTACGAGAAGCTCATCGCCGGATAGACGGCGACGTGCAGATCCAGCAACACGGCCATCTACGGTAAACAGGCACACGGCCTGGAGGTCGCGATAAACAGGCCGACGGCGTGGAGGCCGCGGTAACATGGGACGAGTTGGAACTTGCCGGCTCGTCGCACTGTCATTGCAAAGATCCTCTCAAAGCGATGCGCTGCTGTGACTCGAACAAAAGGATGCGTGGCTCTCAGTTACGAAGATAGAGAATTCTAATAAGAGCTTAAAAGCTGAGCGAAACCAAAATGCGTCTGGCAATGGAATCTAAAAGTTTCCTGGGCTGGCCACTAGCCTTAAACGGGACCTTCAGCATGATTTAAACCTGACCTTCACCCTGAATAAGAGCCTATCTTGTAAGATTCCCCCACTATGTACATACAGATTGCCCACATAAAAAATCACCCTACCTGAATCTACTGCAGTTTTTTAAAACCTTTTAACATCCAAGATGGTGGCCCATGGAGTCTCAGGCTGCCAGACAGGAAGTGTCTTCTGACTATGCCGCTCTACACTCTGGGATTGCTGTCCTTTTCCTGACCCCAGCAAAGCACAGCTATAACCTGCTCCCTGTACTTTTCACCCCTCTTCTCAATATGTGATACTTCTGAGGCAAGATAATGGCGCCCATACCCTGAAATCCTGAAGAGTTGAAGCCCAGTGGGGGAAAGAATAAGTAAGCGACTAAAACTTTAAAATATATCAATTTTAGATGCTGGGGTATAGACTTTTAAGCGTTTGGGCTTTTCATTAAATGATGCTGAAGGTCCGGTTTCATGAAAAACCCAAACCCTGAAAAAATGATTCCCCAGCATCTAAAATTAATACATTTTAAGTTCTTAGTCACTTATTATTCTTTCCCCCGCTGCAACTCTGCTCAGGACTCTAGGATACGGGTGCTGCCATCACATACTGAGGAGAGGGGGATAAAATACAGGGGGCGGGGTTATAGCTGTGCTTTGCACAGACAGGGCAGATCTGGGGTCAGGGAAAGGACAGCAATCCCAGAATGCAGAGCGGCACAGTCAGAAGACACTTCCTGTTTAAAGGCAGCCTGATGTCCCATGAGCCGTTATCTTGGATGTTTAAAGGCTCATAACATGCAGTAGATGCAGGTAGGATTTTTTATGTGGGCAATCTGTATGTACAGGGTGTGGGAAACATATAAGATAGGCTCTTATTCAGGGTGAAAGTCAAGATTAATGTGGACAATCTGTATGTACATGGTGGGGGAAACATAAGATAAGCTCTTATGAAGGTCCGCTTTAACCTTGTGCATCCCAAATTAGGATGCCCCGCTGTATGAACTCTCCCCCGCCCCTGTAAACAATGGGGATACTCGCACTTCTGTCCTCAACCATTCAGAGACCGCTGCTGGGGACCTGGCTGCTCTTGCTCCCGATTGCCGAAAATTACATATGCACGGCAAGCAGCTCTAATTGGACGAGAGCCCAGCATGCGCTGTAGGACCAGGGAAATGCGAATTATGGGCGATCTGGGGGGGGGGGGGGGGTTCACACAGCAAGAGGACAGGGAACAAAAGCCAGGAAAGTCAAAAATCACTGATTTTGTTTCATTTTAAAGTAGACCTAGATCCTACAGGACAAAGCTGTGCTTGGTACAGATAAGCTCCCGATATGGGGTTGTGAATAAATACGATCTAGATAATTTGGTTCAGAAACCTTCGCCATTGGGCTGGAATTGGCAACACTCGACAAATCACGCTGGGAGGTCACAAGGAGCTTTTCATCTTGGATATGGACACAGGAATCTGACTGGATGCCAGGATCAGGCTAGAGTTGGTTAAAATCCCCCCCCCCCCATTTGGGATGCCCTGCTATGTAAACGCCCCTTTCGACTCGCCTGTTCTGCCTACCCCTCCTGCAATTTGGTGGCACATGAGTGGGCTCTCCTCCAAGTCAGCTTTCTATACTGCGCATAATAAATTGGACCAGAGGTCGCCCTCTCTAAGATGTGCATATACAGAGAAACCAGGGGGTTTACACTAGAGGTATGAGAAGCCCCGGAGAAGGGGAATTGGATGGTCCCAGTCTTTTTCACCAGCCAAAGAGGGTTTTGGTCCTACTAAAAATAAGAGCAACCCCCCCCCCCCCTTTTGAATTTATAAAACTCTTGGGTGTGTTGGTCTCCCTCTTTATGGGGCATCCCAAATTGGGATGCATTGCTGAGCAACACCTCCCCCCTGATCGCCTGATACACTCAACTCTTCCATGAGCCGTCAACACACACCCAGCATGACTATAGCATCCATAGCTAGAGGCGAGTGGGAATGAGGGCTGTGGCACCCACTTCAGATTTCCTCTGACATCACTGCTGCGAAGGAAACCTGAAGCAAGCTCTGATTGGCTGAGAGGCCTGCACATGAGTCACGGGAAAGAAAAGGAGAGTTTATGGGTTAAAGGAGAGTTTTTGGGGTCCTGGGGGCAACGCACAGTGGGGCCTCCTAAAACAGTGCTCTACCAGAGTATGAAACTGTAATTCTTGAGTGTTGCTCCTCTTTAAAGAGGATCAACGCTGCCTCTTAATAAGGGAGAGGGTCGGGGCGGGGGGACCGGGAGGAACCACAACCCTCAATCAATGGGCCCCCCTAAAGGACAAAACAAGAGGGCCATCAGTATCCCAAAGCACATGCGCATGCACAAAATCAATAATAGTCGTAATAAGAGGGACTCACGACACCGACAGTAGCAGCAGCAAATGGAGGGGTCCCAGGCAGGAGCAGCAGGCAAGATGGCGTAGGCAGCAGAGCATGCAGCAGCCTCGGCACATTCCTCGAGGGGCGGGCCACACGGCGGTGACGCGAAAAGCCTCATCGTGCGCTCCCCCCGGCGGTGCAAAAAAGAGCGCCCGCCCCAGAAAGAGATGGCCTGCCCAAGAACAATGGAGGGGCCGCAATTGCCTCAGGGCAGCCCGAAGCGTGGCTCCCGCACTAGCCTGTGCGCTGCGCAAAAAACGTGGCCGCACCCCGCCGCCTGTCAGCCCGGACCGCGCGAGCGCGTCCTGTCACCCCCCCCCCTCCTCAAAGTGTAAGAGCCTCAAGATGGAGGGGAGAGGAGAGCTGGAAGTCAGACTCGAGGGAGGCAAGTATAAGCGTGCGCACACAGTAAAAATAAAGTGACAAACCCGTTTACAGCAACAATAAAGCTTGTGGGACAGGGAGGGATATGATGCCAGGAGGCATAATGTGGTTCCTCCCCCCCTCGTAGGCTCACCATCAGCCTATGGCCGGCTACCCATTAATCAGGGTTTGTGGCCCAGAGCACAGCTCTGCCAAAAAAAACGCCCGACCCCGGCGTTCTCCCTGCCGTCACAGTCCCGATCAGCCGTGGCTGGGAGGCAATAGTGGGTCCGCATCAGTGGTCAGTGGTAATAGGGTCCGCAGCGGCCGACGGGCTAGGAGGCCCCGCTCAGCTGCCAAAATCCAGGAGAGAGTATCCAACGATCTTCAGCAGCCAGACTGCAAGATGAACACTGGGAAATGATAGAGACACACCTGCTATTATAGGGGGCCGGGAGGAGCGACAGCTTTGGATCTTGCAGTCGAGCGCCCCCTGGGGGTGGAATACCCACATGTCATCACTTTGGATGACCTGGACTGGATATAGGGAAAATGGCTGCTCTTCATGATGACAAAGATTCATAATTAAATGCATAGATGACCATTGTATTCTTGCACACATAGGAATTCGTCCTCTGCATTTAACCCATCCGTGCAGTGAATGTACACATGCCCAGAGCGGTGGCCTGACCTTATTACGGCACCCAGAGAGCAGTTGCGGGGCTAGGTGCCTTGCTTAAGAGCACTTCAGTCATGTCCCCAGGACCAGGATTCGAACCGGCCACCCTCTGGTCACAAGTACGCTCCCCATACGTCTAGGCCACCACTGGCCCAAATGTGACCCCTGTCAGCCATTTAGGTCGCGTGCACAGAGATTCCTCATGCCCACTGAGAGAACCAGATAGGCTGCTGATGGTCACATGAGGATGGCTTTGAGAAACCACAAAAATACATGCGTATAGGCTGGCTGGAGGGGGGGAGGGGTAGGTGATGTGCAGCTGGTCATTCCATTTTGCTGAGAAGGTTAAAGGATCTCCTGTGCGTTTGGGCAGGATGTCCTCTTTAGACAAGGCGGCTCATGCAGATCTAAGCATTTGTAGGCACTTTGTAAGTTCACCGAGATCATCTTATCTCTGCGAGACACAACAGTCCTGTCGTCATCTCTCCTCCTAACGCAAGACTTGAGCTCGCTAGACCGTTCCATTATCTGCTCATGTGACCTTGCCACTGATCCCTACAGTGTACCTGCAGATTGTGTTTATCTGAAAAAGCGCCTCAAACATGCCAAAAATGATGTTTAAAGTGGACCAACACCCTCCTAAGATCGGCCAGGGAATCTATAAGATTCCCGGACCGATCAGACCCCTGACTGCGGGGCACCCCGATCGGGGGTGCCCCGCTGTGTGAAACCCCCCTAGATCCCCGAAATCCCTACCTTATCCTCGATCCAGCGGCGCCCAAAACAAAGCTCCGTGCTGGAGAAAAAAACCCATCCTATGGTGTTTATATATTTTGCTGTACCTCTTCCTTAGAAACAGGCAGTGCTTCCTCCCCATCACAGAGCCCAATATGAGGGCATGGAGGGGCCTGTCTTATGGCCGGCACCACCAACATAGGCCCCGACTCATCTGCAAAAACAGGATTACTGGGATAAAAAAGCTCCGCCAACGGCCCCTGGCACCCAGGGAGACCTCCTTGTTCACTCTCCATTAAAAACTGCCCTGCATGACATGATCGCTCATTTAACTGTTGGGGGCAGAATACCGTCATTTTCTGTTTCAGGGATACAACAGCTGAAGTGAGGCCGTTTGGAAAACATTCGCTTTTCTCAAAACCCTGGCACCAACAACTATCCTCCAGTACTTTATAAACCAGTAAGAATCAAGAAAATCACCATAGCTTCTCCACAGAAGAGACTTTTGGTCCACTAAGCAGTAGACGGGATATGCCCTAGGGCAGAGGTTCTCATACTTTTTACATTAAGTACCTCACTGAGACAAGATGTTCTGACAGAGTGCCCCAGAGGAGGGGATCAATTATAAAAGTTATCAAAAAAAAAAAAAAAAAGTTGGCCCCAGGCCTCGTAGCATTTTTAAAGCAAGAAGAAATGTTAGGCTCTATTCGCTCCTCTCTGCGGCATTAGGAGCAAGCGTTTAGTACATATTCCAGAGGGGCATTGTATCAAAACAAACACTGCGCTTTTTATGCGTTAGAAATGTGTTTTTAAAGAAAAAAACATTTTTGCATAATAAGTAAATGGTAAAGTCTATGGCAACGCAAATGGGACACAGGTACACTGCCATATACATGCGTTGCTCTTGCGCTGCCATAGACTTCTATTGACCTGTGTTGTTACAACGTTGTGCTGAAAATATACAATTCTGTGGTCCCCCTGCTCAGAGAGTCTGCCTGCAGATTCTCCACCCCCGGGATGTACACAGCTGATATGCAAGGAACATTGTCCTCCGCCCAGGCCAGAATCAGAGACACCTCCTGGAGGGCCCTCTTGCTTCGGGTCCCTCCCTGATGATTGATGTAGGCAACCACCGTCTGGTTGTCTGAGCGTACCTGAACAGGCAGGCCCCGAAGGTGATGAGTCAAATGAGTCAGAACCAACCTGATTGCCTGCAGTTCCAGAATGTTGATAGGTGTGTGGGCCTCCTGAGGGCCCCACCGCCCTTGGAACTGCAGGGACTTCCAGAAACCCCCCCCCCAACCCGTCAGACTGGCATCCGTGGTGACCATCTCCTAGCAGGGGGCCAGAAAGGATCTGCCCACCAACAGGTTCCTGGAGTCCAGCCACCACGAGAGGGACCACCTGACTAGGGGGGAAAGCACAAGGACCTGGTCCAGGGACGCAGGATCCAATACTGACAAGAGGTGGAGTTGCAGAGGTCTCATGTGGAACTGGGCATAAGGGACTGCCTCGAAGCACGCCACCATCAGGCCCACCAGCTGCATTCCCTGCCTGATGGAGGGATGAGGGCAAGATAGCAGGAACTGAACCTGCGCTAGCAGACTGTCCACCTTCTGCCGAAGAAGAAAAATCCTTGCCTGAACTGTATCCAGATTCATTCCCAGGAAGGGTGTCACAGAGGAGGGAGACAGGGAAGACTTGGGATGGTTGATCACCCAGCCAAATGACTCCAGAGTGGACACTACCAGCTGAGTATCCAACTCTGCCTGTTGGAGGGACTGGGAAGTGATGAGAATATCGTCCATGTAGGGCAGCATGCGGATGCCCCGAGACCTGAGCAGAGACATGACCCCTGCCAGCACCTTGGTGAACACTCTGGGAGATGAAGTGAGACCGAAGGGCAATGCCACAAATTGGTAGTGCTGATCCTCCAGAGCGAACTTGAGGAACCTTTGATGATCTGGAAACACAGGAATATGAAGGTAAGCATCTTTGATGTCCACAGATGTCATGAAGTCCACTGGACGCAGGGACCTGATGGCAGAGCGCAGTTTCCATGCGAAAGCACCTGCACCTGACAAAATTTGTTGAGGATCTTCAAGTCCAGGATGGGCCTGACTGACCGATCTCTTTTGGGCACGGTGAAAAGGTTGGAATAGAAGCCCTTGCCCCTTTCTCGAAAGGGAACCTGACAGATGACCCCCAGCTCCAGAAGGCTTTGCACCACCAGAACTAGAGCCTGAGCTGACACAGGGTCCTGGGAAATTTGGGATCTGATGAATCTTGGGGGCGGCCAGGCAGCAAACTCTATCTTGAAACCGGAGGACAATACCTCCTGAATCCACCGGTTTGAGACATGAAGCCTCCAGACGTGAGCAAAGTGCTAAAGCCATCCCCCCACCCGGATGGGTGAGGGCGCCCCTTCATGCCTGCGGGGGCTTGGGAGAAGACTTAAGCTTGGAGCCCCAGGAGGAGCCAGGGCATCCACGTCCTCTGCCCCTACCCCAGAAATCTCCTCGGCCCACCGGTACGGGAGACCCCCCTTCCCTGTCTGGCACCACGGTAGGGGGAAGAAAAGGAGCTCTGTCCCCGAAAGGGCCGAGACTGCCGCCTGCGCTGGGGTAACCTGCCTCCCTTAGCAAACAGATCCAGGCGGTCCCCAAACAGGCGTAGTCACTTGAAGGGAAAACCAGTGAGAGGTTTCTTAGCAGCGTTGTCAGCAGCCCACTGGCGCAGCCAGACCGAGCGGCGTATAGCCACCACAAGGGCAGAGGTTCTGCCACACATCCTAATGGTATCATCCAAGGCAGAGAGGACATAAGTCACAAAAACCTCACAACGAGTGCATTAAACTCCTCACTAGACACATCATCAGGGGCACCATCTAGGATACTTCTAAGCAGGGTCCTAATAGCCACATCCGTAATGGCAAAGGCACAGACCGGGCGCAGCTCCGTCCCCACACATGTAAAGGCATGGGATGCCAGCTGATCAATACGCCGGTCCTCACCATCCCGCAGCATAGTAAGAGTCAGGGGAATGCATGACAGAGGTGTTAGATAACCCTAGGACCGGGGCATCCACTTCAGGAGGGGATGACCAACGCTTCACCACATCAGCAGGAAAGGGATACCTGGAAGCCTGCTGGAGCGCTCCCATTCCCTGAGCACAAGATTATTAAAATGGGCTTGCTCAGGAAACTCTAAACATGGCTTAGCAGTATGAAACAATTCCCCCTGTTGCCTGGGGGCCGCAACCAGGGGAGAGAGACAGTACCTCAAAAATCTAAGCCAACAGCCTATCAGTATCATCTGGGGCCCAGCAGTCAGAACCAGAATCATCATGACCCCTGGGCCGCTCATCAGATGACTCTGAGTCAGAGAATAACTCCCCTTCTTCCAAAGGGGTATAGCCAGACAGTTCCAAAAACTCATCAGCTTCCATAGGGAAAAGAGTGACATCAGGCGTCAAGTGACGCTTTTTAGCAGAGGCCTTATGCACCAAGGTATTAGCAAGCAACTTCTCAACACTAGCCAGTCTGGAAGACACATCAGGCTGAGAATCCCCACTGGTATGCAACTCAATGGGAGTCAAATTTAAGCTTGGGGGGGAATAGGTGAAGCCATACAAGGCGCAGGACGGGCTACTGGTAAACCAGGCTGCAGCGCAAGCACCTGCTGGGCACAAGGTACACAGACCCGCACATTGTCAGCACCAATAGGGGACACCCCACAAGCTACACACAGCCGGGCTTGTCCCGAAGGAACCCCGAGCACATTATCCTGAGACGCCTCCATATGGTGATTATAGCGGCACAATAGGCCGATAGAGATTCACGCTATAAAAAGCAACCCGGGATGCCCCAAGAGCCCGCTAGGGAAGTGGGAGAAATTTACACACTAGGCCTCACAAATGTAATAACTAAATAGAGGGAGTAGGGCTGGGAGAAACCAATAGAGGTCAGCCCGTCTAAAAGACATAAGCGAAGAGAACCCCGTAAGTGACATGCAGCAGCCTGATCCAGAGAAAATGGCGACGGGTATACCTCGAGGGGCAAGCCACGGAGACAGTGACACGGAACGCGCCAACCGCGGGCCCCGCCCCCCCGGGCGGCGTCATATTTAAAAACGCAACCAGTGCAACCGACCAGCGCGGCGACTGACACCAACCAGACAAAACAAAATACAGTAAAGCACCAAGGCAAATTCACATACATCCCCCCGCCCGAGAGCTACAAGGGAGAGCGAGGGAGGACAGCGGCCACTTAACATAGGGCCCACCGATAAGACAGGGGAAAGGGGCATCCCACAGAGGCTCACCATATGCCTATACCGCCTACCCTTCAGTGGGGGATTGCGGTGCAGCAGCGCTCCTAAGCGCCTGACAGCGGTGCTGCCTATCATCACCCGGACCAGCGCAGCCAAGGCTGGGAGGAACATTAAGAATGGAACGGGTAGGAAAACTTCTACAGGGCCGCAGGCTAATAGCCCCGCTCACCTGCGAGAAGAGAGAGCCATCTTCTTGTCCTTCGCAGTCCAGACTGCAGAGAAATTCTGGGGATTTGTGGGAGGACCCGGGTATTTGAGGGGCCGGGAGGAGCCAATTTCCCTGTCTCTGCAGTCCAGCGCCATCTGGCGGAGTAATAACCAAGTGTAATGATTCTTATGTGGAGCAGGACGTATTGTATACTAAGAATAAGGTGTCTGCAATACCAGACCAGTCAGTCTTCTTCTGTTGGTAAACACCTGAACCATGCGTACCGCAGGGGTTTTCTACTTAATATGTGATTTGATCAGCAAACAGCAAAATCGGCACCTTCGCCAATTTAAATATTAGTGGCTACATCCACAGAATCTCTAGACTGTGCAACAAGTCCAACCTCTATTCATATAGGCTGGGGGTGGGAGAGCACACCACTGCTGGGGATGCAACCACCCTTGCTCCCTGCACATGCGCTATAGGACCGGGGAATAGTGAGTTTTTTTGGACAATCGCTGAGGCTTTCACACAGTGGAGACCCCCCCCCCCTCCCCTGGGGTTTGTTTCGCTTTAAAGAAATACATACATATCTCCTACTCAAACTCCTTTAAACTGTAACCTTGCAGGGCAGGGCTTTCTCCTATTGTATTCAGAAAACTAATTGTGAACTCACCGCATTTGTAATGGTCTATGTACTGTATTGTTCTGCCATGTCTGAGCACTACTTTGTGCAGCGCTACAGATGATGGCACTTTATGAAAAAAAATTTGAAAGAGAGAGATAGACAGATTATATATATATATATATATATATATATATATATATATATATATATATATATCTGTCTATGTTCTTATTTTTGCTAAAATTTGGCAGACAACGCCTTGAGAAGAAAGACTGATGTCTGATCTTTCCCTGCAGGTGATGCCTTTATAAACACTATTTCTGGGACGTCGGCTCTCTGGACAATGGACAGAGCTACAGGAAGTCAGGCTAGAGAAATAATAAGAGAAACCTAAGGAATCGGCAAAACATCACAAGCAAGTGATTTGAATAAATGGTATTTAATAAAGCAAAACCAAGCTGAGCACTTACCACCATCTGGCTCTGCAGCCACTCTATTAGGGACTCAGCGGTGGAGTCCGGCACTTGACACCGTAGGCCATCTCTCTCATCCGTATCCATCATCTCCAGCATTCCGCGTAGGTCTTCGATAAGGTGGAGCACGCGTAGACTCCCCATGAAAGGGGAGGTGGGGGATTGGCAATCAAAGATTCCGTTCGAATACTCCAGGGCCTTGGAGCCTGAGGAAAGAAGAGAAGGTTAGCCATCGGAGATCACCACCCGCACATAGACCACCAAGTTGATTTACTTCTACTAGGACAGTGTTCCCAACTCTCTCCTCCACAGCCACCAACAGCTTATGTTTTGCAGATCTCCACACTGGGACTATAGCTCTGTCTCAGCACTAATGACTTTACCCATGCATCAGTTTGGAGATCTTCAAAACCTCCCCTGTTGGTGGTTCTCAAGCAGAGGGTTGGGGGGGTGGTAGGGAGACAATTAACTACTTACAGCTCTACCAAAGACAACACTGCAATTAATAAGGCCATAAAAATCCCCATTAGACTTACCTGTAACAGCTTTCTCACAAATCCATCAGCATGACCACACAGATATAAGTGTTCATGCTGAAGGATGGCATACATTGTACTGGAACCTGGTAATATAATTCATCTCTTATTATATACATTCTGATTGTTGTCATGGGTTTCCCCTCTGGGTCCTGTTCCACTTGAATTTTGGTTTATTTGCATTATTTGGTTTTCCGAAAAGGTAAGCACTTAGCACTTTTTGGGGCTCATAATGGGGATTTGATTCTGGGGGGAGGGGCATTATATGATTACTATTATTTGGCACAGAAGTTTTTTTTGAACATCATTGTGGCATTTGCACATGCACATTGCACTTTTTGAGGGATTAATTATCAGACATAAGAGGGGTCATTATATCAATTGTGTTGATTATGAGGATTTAGGGATATACCTGGTACAGTGTTCTACATAATTATGGTGTCATGTTTGTATTTTATGTTTTTCATAGTTTTTAATCATATCTGTATGCCCATTATCAACTGAATAAAGTATTTGAGTATTTGTAGAGTCAGATCAGCAGGTGGTGCGGTACTTCTGTTCATGTGGTTGTGGGGACTTGAGGCTTCCCCACGCGTTTGTTTGCATGATGTATATTTCCTCATAGGATTATCGCACACCAACTTACTACCTGTTTATTTGGGTCGGGTTTGGGGAAAAAAACCCTTATACTCATGTCACTATGGGGGTGGGAAAATTTTATTCTCCACTGCCAACATAATATCATATTTCACCCATATTGGTACAATTAATACAAAGCCCCTAATCTGCAGTAATAAAGGCTTCTTAGTTATAAATATAAAGCTCATGGCCAAACAAGTTTTACAGGCAAATGCTAAAAGGTGGGTGGGTGCGTGTGGCGCCGGCCGGGGCGCGCGTCCGCCGGCATGCACAGTGGCGAGGCTGTGCGGCGTGTGTCCGGCTTCTCTCCCTGGCTTAGGCCGGGTGGGGGTTAAGTGAAGGGGCGGATGTGACGTCGGGTACACGTGCGCACAGCATGACGGATAAAGAGGGGGCAATGATAGACAGAGATTGTCCCGTCCAGGTGAAGTGGCGTATCCACGCAGCGCGTCGGCGGTTGTATAGATCGGTGGGGGGATCGGCGGGCCTTGGCTTATAACGGTGATGTACTCATTGTCTCATAATATCTGATTGCTTTATTATTGGATTGCATTGGTTTATTCACTGGAGCCAGTCAGCGTCTATATTATATATCTAGCACATACACTGTACATAGATTCTTTGCACAGTATTTTCTGGGCACTCCTTTTCTTACACTACATGTATTCTCTTTCTAGTCACAGCACATACAGGCTTTTTACTTTTCACGCTATACACGGTGCTTTGGTGTATTTCCCGATTTCCCACTGACTGGCTAAGTGTCTAATACCATGCAGATATATATTCCTATACTTTTGATATATGATTTTGCATAGGTCAAATAAGATTATTGAATATTTATAATTGCCTTGCCTAGAGTTCCCCCCGCCTTCTTTTTTATTTTGTCTTGTGTATATGTATTTTAACCATGTGATGTCCATTTGGTCCTTGTTGATCTATTGTTGAATTTAATAAACTAGAGATAACTTTTTAGAATTTATTGGTCTGTACTCCTTACTTAGGGTGAGTGCGGATAATTTTTGGTGCATGTATGGGGCATACCAGAGTGACCCTTCCTTGTTTTGTATCTGATTGAGTTCTACAAGCACCAAAATCTCAGGCACCCCCTTTCCTTTGATTAATTATTTTGGGCTGTGCTTATCCAACAACAGTTTTTGGGTGGGTGTGTGTGGGCAAAATATGCCAAGCGCCAATTGACCCTACCAAACATGTAGCCCTTGTGGACCACAATGCTGCAACAGGCAGTCCAGGGTACATCCCTCCACAGCTACAAGTTTACAAATGCTACCTTCATTCTTTTAAAATATATGTGGTAAATTTTTCTTTCAATGAAGTGAACCGGTCAAATGGTCAGCCCTAAAAAAAAGCAGAAGACGACCCAATGCTGCCAGCTTCTGGGTGGACGTGGCCTGTGACTCCTGCCAGCGTCATTGGACACTGGCAGGTGTAACCGGCCACGCCCCCGGAGGTCGGCCCGCTCTGAACTTGCGGCGGCGGCGAGCAGCGACAGGGGGTAATGTACGTTTTTTTTTTTTGCTTGTTTTTCGGGACATGCTGCACATTTTCTAATTTTTGAAAAATACGGCACATCTACATCGAATCTGCAATTTGGAACATGACGTGGCAACACCTTTAGAGGCCTGAAATAATTGTAACACTGCAAAGAGGGTCCAAGATGGTGTAGAAAGACACGAGCTGTGTGATAAGCGGCAGCATGACAGCCTGGCAGAATGTCTGGAATGGTCTAATGGCGGCAGCTGCTCTCACACTTCGCTTGCCGTGGCCTCAGTCTCACGGTTTACATGTCAGGATGCCGATAAATTTACAGATATGTCTGATCTGATTTCGTACATCCGCCGGGCATACACGGCAGCCAAAGCAAACAGAGGAATTAAATGATAAAGAGGAGGGGATCCACTTCCCGTAACACTGCAAGTGACAAAATCCAGGAGCCACATACTCCTAAAGAACATTTTTAAGGAGGACCACCACCCAAGAAAATGAGATGGGCGGTGTTTCTCCCTGGCTGGGCATCAGGGTTTGGAGTGCCAAGCTGTGTGTATAGCCCCCCCTCAGATCGCCCCCCAAAAACACAATTCTGTGAAACTCACCTGTAGAATCGGTTTTGTTATCCATCCATTCCAGGCCGTCCAGAAGTACTTACAGATGGGGTGTTCGCCCCTAGGGGCGCTGACTGCAAGATCAAAAGATGTAGCTCCTCCCGGGCCCCCTATAAAGGCAGCTGCCTCTCAATCCAGTTCCCAGTAGTTTAAAAGCAGTACTCAATATACCATATAGAGGATCCAAGATACAACTCAGGGTGGGACGAAGCAGGGTGTGAGACATACTTATACCCATTTTACAGGTGAGTGATCACAAAATGGCATTATTCCAAATATGTCTCACACCCTGCTTCGGAATGATTAATTACACGTGGGACATCCAATAGCAGTGTCCAGAAAAAAAGGGTGGGGATCCCAAACGGCAATAATGTGACAAATAAACCACTGCAGCTTGCAGAACCTTGCAGCCAAAAACAGCATCCGCTGAGGCCTGCACATCAACCTTATAAAACTTGGAAAATGTACAGAAGACCAAGTAGCAGCCTTACAAACTTGTTCAACAGAGGCCTGGTGCTGAAAAGCCCAGGAAGCCCCAACAGCACGAGTGGAATGAGCAGTGATCTGGAAAGGGGGATCCCTCCCCTTGGCAGAGTATGCCCTAACAATGGCCTGACGAATCCATTTACTAATGGTAGACTTGACAGGCGCCAAACCCTTCTTGGGCCCAGAGGGCACCACAAAAAAGGCGTCCGTCTTCCGAACCGGTGAAGTAGCCTCCAAATAGTACTTTACACATCTAGCGACATCCAGAGAGTGCAAGGCCCTCTCCTTGTCATTGTTAGGCCTAGGACACAAGGAAGGAAGTACAATGTCCTGATTGAGGTGAAAGGCAGAGACAACCTCTCTCAGGAAGTCTGGTTTAAAGCGGAAAAACACCTTGTCCTGATGTCTCTCAAAGTAGGGGGCCTGAATGGACAGAGCCGCCAACTCAGAAACACTTCGAACAGAGGTGATAGCCACCAAAAAGGCAACTTTTAAGGTGAAAATGGATAGTGCAGAATCCTGCACTGGCTCAAAAGGAGGACCCTGAAGGGCAGACAATACCAAATTTAAATCCCAAACCGGTAACATGGGTTTGCGAGGAGGGCGCACATGAGTGACCTCCTGGAAAAAGGTCTTAACCAGAGGATGAAGTGCGAAAGACCTCCGAAAGAACACCGCCAGAGCGGAAACATGCCCCTTAAGGGTGCTAAGTTGAAAACCCATGTCCAGACCATGCTGAAGAAACTCCAGAATCCGAGGGATGGAAAACACCCGACAAGAAAAGGCCCTAGCCTCACACCAATCAATGTAGGACCGCCAGGTCCTGTAGTAAATATTAGAGGAAGATGTCTTCCTAGCCCTGACAAGAGTCTGGACAACAGCTTCAGACAAACCCTTTTCCTTTAAGATGAAGGTTTCAGCAGCCACGCCGTCAAAGCCAGCGTTTGTAAATTGGGGTAACAAAGCTGACCCTGTGTGATCAGATCCGGAACCAGAGGCAGCCTGTATTGATCGACCGCCAGCCGCACAACATCTGCGAACCACACCCGTCTTGGCCACCTTGGGGCCACCAGGATTGCTGGCACACCTTCTTGAGCCAGCTTGCGTACCACCTTGCCCACCATGGGAAATGGAGGAAACAGATACAGGAGACCGAGCTCCCGCCAGGACAGAGACATGGCATCCACTGCCAGAGCCAGAGGGTCCTGGGACAGAGACACAAATGCCGGAAGCTTGTGATTGTGACGAGAAGCAAACAGATCCACCGCCGGCCTCCCCCACCTGTGACAGAGAGATAGAAATACCTTGTTGCTGAGGGACCATTCCCCCCGGCGAGAGGTCCCCCTGCTCCAGGGAGTCTGCTTCCAGGTTCTCCACCCCTGGAATGTAGACTGCCGAGATGCACGGAACATTGCTCTCGGCCCAAGCAAGGATCAGAGACACCTCCCGGAGAGCACCCCTGCTGCGGGTCCCTCCTTGGCGATTGATGTAAGCGACCGACGTCCAATTGTCGGAGCGAACCTGAACTGGTAAGCCCTGAAGGTGACGTGTCAGGTGCAACAGCACCAACCGAACCGCCCTCAGCTCAAGAATGTTGATGGGAATATGGGCCTCCTGAGGACCCCACAGGCCCTGGAACTGATGTTCCCTCCAGAAGCCTCCCCAGCCTGACAGACTGGCATCCGTGGTGACCATCTCCCAACAGGGCGCAAGAAAGG
The DNA here is from genome assembly GCA_027917425.1 of Gastrophryne carolinensis. Lineage (NCBI taxonomy): Eukaryota > Metazoa > Chordata > Amphibia > Anura > Microhylidae > Gastrophryne > Gastrophryne carolinensis. Next base: position 16,098,300 of record CM051238.1, read on the forward strand.
AGATTCCTCTGGTCCATCCACCACTGGAAGGACCGCCGGACAAAAGGGGACAGAACACAAGTCTGATCCAGCGACAGAGGACATTTGTCCCAAACCGAAAGATGATAGAGCTGAAGGGGTCTCATGTGAAACTAAGCAAATGGCACTGCCTCTAGGCAAGCCACCATCAAACCTACCAGTCTCATGCCTTGCCTGATGGACGGACGAGGGCTGGCCAGGAGAAGGCGGATTAGAGCCTGAAGAACATCCACCTTCGGCTGGTCTGAATAGTATCCAGAGTCATGCCCAGGAGCGAAGCCACCCTTGACGGTGAAAGAGAGGACTTGGGGTAATTGATTACCCACCCGAACCTCTCAAGAGTCGACACCACCGTCCTGGTGTCCAGCTCTGCCTGGTGGAGAGAGGATGACGTAATGAGAAGGTCGTCCAGATAAGGTAATATGCGAATGCCCTGGAGTCTGAGAAGGTCAATCACGCCCGCCAATATCTTGGTGAACACCCTGGGCGCCGAAGTCAGCCCAAAGGTGAAGAGCCACAAACTGGAAGTGCTGGTTGTCCACCACAAACCTGAGGAACCTTTGGTGTCCCGGAAAGACCGGCACATGAAGGTAAGCGTCCTTGATATCTATTGAGGTCATGAAGTCCCCCGGACGCAGTGAGTCGACGGCAGAGCGCAGAGTCTCCATGCAAAATTTCTTGGTTCTGATGACCCGGTTGAGAGTTTTCAAGTCCAAAATGGGTCTTATGGAACCATCTTTTTTGGGCACCTTAAAGAGGTTGGAATAGTAACCCAGACCTCTCTCTGTGGAGGGAACCGGACAAACCACCCCTATCTTCCAAAGGTTTTGCACCGCCATATACAGGCCCTGTGCCGCCCGAGGATCCAACGGAACCCGGGACCTGAGGAATCTGGGTGGAGGCCGGCATGCAAACTCCAGCTTGTACCCGGAGGAAATCACCTCCCGGATCCAGACATCTGCGACCTCTAGGGTCCAGACCTGAGCAAAGAGCCGCAACCGTCCCCCCACCCGCAAGGGTGAGGGCGCCCCTTCATTGCTGAGCGGGCTTAGCAACGGATTTGGGTTTAGTACCACAGAAGTCCGGAGTCAGGCACGTCCTGCCCCTACCTCAGGAATCTCCTCGGAATGCAGTGAAAAAGGTTCCCCTGCCTGACCGAGAGCCACGAAAGGAGGTGCTGAAGGAGCCGGAGCCTCAAACAGGCCGGCGTTGCTTCTTGCGTTGAGGTAACTTACCCCCTTTGGCAACAGAGTCTAAACGCTCACCAAACAGGCGCAAACCCACGAAGGGAAGACCTGTGAGCGCCTTCTTAGCGGCATTATCGGCCGCCCACTGGCGCAACCAGACCGACTGGCGTATAGCAACCTGCAATGCCGAAGTCCTGCTACACATACGGATAGTATCATCCATGGCAGATAAGACAAAAGCAATGAACATCTCACAATGAGTCAAGGCTGTAAACTCCTCACTACTGAGATCCAATTGGGAACCTTCCAAAAGGCCCCTAATTAGAACTCTAGTAGCCACGGCCGTGAGTGCAGAAGCACAAACCGGGCGCAAGGCCGAACCCACACAAGAAAAAGGCATGTGAAGCCCGGCTTGCCGCACAAGTGCCTGTTGTGCACATGGTATACAAATTTGCACATTATCCCCCAAAAGGGATGTCCCACATAACACACACAACTGGGGTTGTCCCGAGGGGATCCCGAGTCCAGTATCCTGGGGAGCCTCCATATGGTGGTTTTAGATAATCGCAATGATCAATGGGAATTAGGCTATGAAGCTACCCGGGATGCCCCCCAGTGTCCGTAAGTGGGAGATTTATAATCACACGGGGAAGAAACCCAATTTAAAAAAGGGATAGAGGACCGGGAGAAGACCCCTAAAAATAGTCACTAGTCCCACCTGAAAGACATAATAAGGAAACCCCCATTAACATACAATATATACAGGCATTTGAAAACATGCACAAGTATAAAAGAGAAACCATATTCACTATTGACCGGTAGTCATATTCACAATTGACTGAGTAATATCCGATATATGTCCGTGACAATAAAAAATTATTTTTCTTAGACAGTACATAGTTAATAACAACACAGTCTAAAAACAAGGACAATCATCCAACTAGATTAGAACAAAGGGGGGTGGCCCGAGGGGCACTCACGGATCTGAAGTCCCAGGAGGCGAACAGCAATGGTGGCTCCGGGGATGGAGAAGGAGAAGAAGAAGGGGGCGGGCCAGCGCGGCTCACGCGCCTGGCCCTGCCCCCTCCCGATCATGCGAGGAAGCTCCTGGCCAAGGGGAGGCCAGGGAAATAAGGTGCGCAAAAGGAGTGGGCATGCAGCACCGGGTGCCAGGCCACACCCCCTCCCCGGACAGAGAAGGAGGCCGCGTTCCCCACACGCCACGGAGCCGGCGGTTAGGATCTGACCGGCCCACAGCGCAACCGGCTGGGCAGTGGAGGTGAAACAGTGAAGTCAACAGAAAAATACAATTCTGTGAAATACTCACCTGTAGAATTGATATTATTTGTATACAGTACGTCCTGCTCCAGATATAGTACTTACACTTGGGTTATCCTCCGCCAGATGGCGCTGCACTGCAGAGACATGCAAAACAGGCTCCTCCCGGCCCCTCAAATACCCGGGGACCTCCCACAAATCCCCAGCATTGAAAAGCAGTGAACAAGAAGCCGGGAGAATTTAACCACCAAAACTGGTAACTATAACAACGATAACAATCACCATACAGGGGATCCAGAATAATGCAAAAAAAAAAAACAGGGTGGGGTGGAGCAGGACGTACTGTATACAAATAATATCAATTCTACAGGTGAATATTTCACAGAATTGTATTATTCTTAGTATACAGTACGTCCTGCTCCAGATATGGTACTTACATTTGGGACATCCAATAGCAGTGTCCATAAAGTAGGGTGGGATCCCCAACAAAAAGGTAACAGCAGACAGTTTAAACCACTGCCGTCTGCAAAACCTTGCAGCCAAAAACAGCATCAGCTGAGGCCCTAACATCAACCTTGTAAACCTTCCGGTGCTGGAAGGCCCAAGAGGCACCAATAGCACAAGTAGAATGAACAGTAAGGCGGAAGGGAGGACCCTTCCCCTTAGCAGAATAGGCCTGAATCACGGCCTGACAGATCCATTAGCTTATAGTAGACTTGGCAGGAGCCAAACCCTTCCTGGGCCTGGAAGGGACCACAAAAAGAGCATCAGTTTTCCCGAAGGATGCAGTGACCACCAGGTAATACTTCAGACACCTGGCCACATCCAAGGAATGCAGAACCCTGTCCTTAGCACTGCTAGGATTAGGGCACAATGAAGGAAGAACAATATCTTGATTCAAATGAAAAGCAGACACCACCTTAGGCAGAAAGTCCAGCTTAAAGCGGAACACCACCTTATCCTGGTGTCTCTCAAAGTATGGGGGCTGGATAGACAGAGCCGCCAGCTCAGACACACGCCTGACCGAAGAAATGGCCACCAGAAAGACAACCTTGAGGGTAAGAACAGCCAGAGCAGCATCCTGAATAGGAGCAAAGGGAGCACCCTGCAAGGCAAACAAAATCAAGTTCAAATCCCAAACAGGGACCATAGGTTTACATGGGGGACGCACCTGAGTAACCCCCTGAAAGAAAGTCTTAATCAAAGAATGCTGAGCAAAAGACCTCTGAAGAAGACAGACAGGGCAGAAACCTGACCCTTCAGAGCACTGAGTTGGAATCCCGACTCCAACCCATGCAGTAAGAACTCCAGAACCCTGGGGACTAAAAACACCCGACAGGGAAGAGACCTAGACTCACACCAGTCAAAGTAGGTACGCCATACCCTGTAATGGATGGAAGAAGAAGTTTCCTTCCTAGCCTTCACCATGGTATCAACCACCGAGACGGACAAGCCTTTTTCCATCAAGATGGAGGTTTCAGCAGCCAGGCCGTCAAGGCCAGAGTTTATAGATTGGGATGGCGTAAGGGGCCCTGAGTGAGCAGATCTGGCACCCTTGGCAGAACGTACTGGTCTACTGCCATCTGCACCACGTCTGCGACCCACACTCTTCATGGCCACCTGGGGGCCACCAGAATTGCTGGCACCCCTTCCAGAGCAATCTTGCGCAGAACCCTGCCCAGCAGGGGGAATGGAGGAAAGACATACAGGAGCCGAAAGTCCTGCCATGACATTGCTAGGGCATCCATGGCCAAGGCCAGAGGATCCTGGGACAGGGAGACAAAGGCCGGGAGCTTGTGATTGTAAAGGAACGCAAACAGATCCACATCTGGTTGGCCCCAACGGTGATACAGAGATTGGAACCCCCTGTTGCAGAGGATCTGCCAGGACATAATGAGCCACAAGGGTGGGGTGGACGGCCTGGAAAGGATGGATAACAAAACCAATTCTACAGCTGAGTTTCACAGAATTATGTTTTTCTCCTCCATCCATTCCAGGCCGTTCATAAGTACTTACAGATGGGACACCCAAAAGCAGTGTCCATATGGGCGGGATTCCCAGTGCGGAACAGCATGTAGTTCATTTCACTACCACCTGAAGCACCTTTCGGCCAAAAACTGCGTCAGCTGAGACCCTGACATCCACCTTGTAAAACTTTGTAAAAGTATGAACTGAAGACCAAGTGGCGGCTTTACAAACTTGTTCCACTGATGCCTGATGCTGAAAAGCCCAAGAGGCACCAATAGCCCTAGTAGAATGTCTAACCCACTTACTGAGCGTGGACTTGCTGGTGGCAATCCCTTCCTAGAACCCTCTGTTAAGACAAAAAAACCAGATTTCCTGAAGGATTCAGTCGCAGCCAGGTAATACCTTATGGCTCTGACCACATCCAAAGCATGGAGGGGTCCATTCTTTGGAATTAGCCGGTGCTGGACACAAGGAAGGTAAGACAACTTCTTCATTAAGATGAAATGGAGAAACGACCTTAGGCAAAAAAATCAGGTTTAAAACGAAAAACCACCTTATCTCTGTGCAACTCAAAGTAGGGTGGTTTCATACAAAGCGCGGCCAGCTCTGACACTCGACTCACCAAGGTGATCACCACCAGAAAAACCACCTTAAGCGTCAGCATAGACAATGTAGCATCATTCAATGGCTCGAAAAGAGGACCCTGGGAGAGCAGACAGCACTAGTCCCACACCGGTAAGACAGATTTACGCGGTGGGCGGACATGGGTGACCCCCTGGAAAAAGGTCTTGACCTTGACAATGGACCTCTGGAAAAAAATGGATAAGGCAGAGACCTGGCCCTTGAGTGTGCTCAGCTGGAGGCCCAAGTCTAGACCGTGTTGTAGAAACTCAATAATTCTAGAAATAGAAAATTTCCGGCAAGGAAGGCTCTTGGCCTCGCACCAAGCGATATAAGCCCGCCAAACTCTGTAGTATATCATGGAAGACTTCTTCCGTGCCTGAATCATTGTGCGAATAACCGTGGCCGATAACCCTTCTCCATCAGGATTGAGGTTTCAATAGCCAGGCCGTCAAAGCCAGTGTCCGTAAATTCGGGTGCCGTAGTGACCCCTGTGTGAGAAGCCCTGGATCGTCGGGCATGATGTAGTGATCTATTGACATCTGTACTGTCCGCAAACCAACTCCTCCTCGGCCAGTGAGGAGCCCCCAGGATGGCTGGTACCCCCTCCTGGGCTATCTTGCGTAGCACTCAACCCAGGAGCGGAAACGGAGGGAACACATACAGAAATTTGAACTCCCTCCAAGGAAATCGCCAGAGCATCTGTTGCTATGGCCAAAGTAGCACTCAACCCAGGAGCGGAAACGGAGGGAACACATACAGAAATTTGAACTCCCTCCAAGGAAATCGCCAGAGCATCTGTTGCTATGGCCAAAGGGTCTCTTGAGAGAGACACGAACCTTGGAAGCTTGTGATTGTGTCTGGACACAAAAAGATCCACATCTGGTTGTCCCCAGTGGAGGCACAGAGCCTGAAAAGGTCCAGCTGCTGAGGGACCATTCCCCCAGGAGCAATGAACTCTTGCTCAGGGAGTCTGCCTCCTGGTTTTCCACCCCAGAGATGTAAACCGCAGAGATGCAGGGAACATTCCCCTTTGCCCAAGTCAGAATCCGGTTTACCTCCTTGAGGGATCTCTTGGTGGTTGATGTAGGCCACAGCTGTCTGATTCTCCGAGCGGACCTGGATCGCATAGCCTTTTAAATGGGGAGTCAGGCGTAGAAGAACCAACCAAATTGCTCTCAGCTCCAAGAGATTTATGGGTAAGCGGTTCTCCTTCGGACCCCACTGACCCTGGATCCTCTGGGTCTGCCAAACGCCTCCCCAGCTTGTCAGACTGGCATCCGTGGTAACTATCTCAAAATGAGGAGTCAGAAAGGACTTGCCCACCAGCAGGTTCCGGGAGTCCAACCACCACAAGAGGGATTGCCTGGCCGGGGGGGGGGGGGGGGGGTTTGCTTTTTCTGGGATCCAGCACGGGTTGCTTCATCTTTAATTCTTTAAATTTGGGACATCCAACAGCAGTGTCCAAGAAGAAGGGTGGGATTCCAAGTGAGCAACAGCAGGTAGTTCAAGACACTAGCGCCTGAAGCACCTTGCGGCCAAAAACAGCATCAGCTGAGACCCCAACATCAATCTTGTAAAACTTAGAAAAAGTATGAACTGAAGTCCAAGTAGCGGCCTTACAAACTTGTTCAACAGAAGCCTGGTGCTAAAAAGCCCAAGAAGCTCCAATAGCTCTAGTGGAGTGAGCAGTAACACGGAAAGGGGGGAGAATATGCTTGCACCACCGCCTATCTGATCCATTTGCTAATAGTGGATTTGGCCGTAGGCAAGCCCGTCCTAGGCCTGGCAGGGAGCACAGAGAATCAGACTTCCGAAAAGGCAAATAGTATTCGAGCGCCCTAACCACATCCAGAGAATGAAGGCTACGTTCCTTAGAATTTGACGGGGCAGGACACAAGGAAGGCAAGACAATGTCCTCATTGAGATGAAAGGCAGAGACAACCTAGAATTCCGGTTTAAGACGGACCACCACCTTATCCGGATGCCGTTCAAAATAAGGAAGCTCCACAGAAAGCGCTGCTAGCTCTGAGATGCGACGCACCGAAGTGATAGCAACCAAGAAGGCCACCTTAAGAGTCAGAATGGGTAGAGAGGCAGTGCACAAGGGCTCAAAGGGGGGACCATGGAGAGCAGAAAGCACCAAGTTCAAATCCCACACCGCTAGCAGGGGCTTACGCGGTGGACGTACATGAGTAACTCCTTGGAAAAAAAGGTCTTGACAAGCCTATGACTGGCAAAAGATATTTGGAAAAAGATTGCCAAGGCCGAAATCTGTCCTTTGAGGGTACTCAGTTGTAGATCCGACTCCAGACCATGTTGTAGAAACTCCAAAACCCTGGAAATGGAGAAAGTGCGATAAGGAAAAGACTAAGGCTCACACCAGGCAATGCAAGCATGCCAAACCCTATAAGAAATCATAGAAGATGATTTCTTCCAAGCATGAATCATAGTACTGATGACCGAAGGCGGCAATCCCTTATCCATCAGGATGGAGGTTTCAGCAGCCATGCCGACAAAGCCAGCATTTGTAAATTGGGATGGCGCAACTGTCTGAGTGAGGAGCCCTGGATCGTCGGGCATGACGAAGTGATCCACCGCCATCTGAACAACATCCGCAAACCATACTCTCCTCAGCCAGCAGGGGGACACCAGAATGGTCGGTACCCCCTCCTGGACTATCTTGCGCAGCACCCGGCCCAGGAGAGGAAAGGGAGGAAATGCATAGAGGAGCCGGAAATCCGTCCAGGGAATGGCTAGAGCGCCTGTGGCGAAGGCCAAAGGATCTCTTGACAGAGAGACGAATCTTGGAAGCTTGTGATTGTGACGGGACGCAAAGAAGTCCACAACCAGCTGACCCCAGCGGCGACACAGGGCGTGAAAGATCTTGATGCTGAGAGACCATTCCCCCAGACGAGACAACCCCCTGCTCAAGGAGTCCGCCTCCTGGTTCTCCACCCCTGGAATGTAAACCACCGAGATGTAGGGAACATTCCCCTCTGCCCAAGACAAGATTAGGGACACTTCCTTGAGGGCTCGTTTGCTCCGAGTTCCGCCCTGATGCTTGACAGCTGTCTGATTGTCCGAGCGGACCTGGACCGCATGACCCCGAAGGTGGGGAGTCAATTGGAAAAGAACAAACCTGATCGCTCTCAGCTCCAGGAGATTGACAGGCACGTGGGCCTCCTGAGGGCCCCACTGGCCCGGGAACTTCAGCGATCGCCAAAACCCTCCCCAACCGGTCAGATTGTCTGGCCAGAGGGGACAGAGCGAAAACCTGCTCCAGGGATCCATGTTTCCGATCCCATGCGGTCAAGAGATTCAATTGAAGAGGTCTCATGTGGAACTGGGCGAAGGGTACAGCCTCGAAGCAAGACACCATGAGGCCCACCAACTGCATCCCCAGACGGATGTAGGGATGAGGACACGACAGCAGGGCTCGCACCTGCATCTGAAGGCCCTCCACCTTCTGCTGAGGAAGAAACACCTTGACCTGAGAAGTATCCAGCGTCATGCCCAGAAAGGATCTCACCACTGATGGAGTGAGCGAAGACTTGGGATAATTGATCACCCAACCAAAGGACTCGAGGGTGGACACTACCACCTGAGTATCCCTCTCTGCCTGATGAAAAGATTGATCAGCAATCAACAGGTCGTCCAGGTAAGGAAGAATGTGAAGGCCCTGGCTCCTTCGAGAGGACCATGACACCCACCAGTACCTTGGTGAACACCCAAGGGGTCGAAGTGATACCAAACGGCAAGGCCACAAACTGGTAGTGTTGTTCCCCCAGAGCAAACCTCAGGAACTTCTGATGTCCTAGGAAAACAGGAACGTGCAGATAAGCATCCTAGATGTCCACCGTGGTCATAAAGTCGCCTGGCCGAAGGGAGCTCACGGCCGACCGTAAAGGTCTCCATGAGGAAAAGTTTGAACCTGACATCTGTTGAGACCCTTTGGGTCCAGTATGGGTCTGAGGGAACTGTCCTTCTTGGGCACCGTGAACAGATTGGAGAAGAACCCCCGACCCTGTTCCTGAAGCGGTACAGGACAAAACCACTCCGGAAGATAGAAGATATTGGACGGCCAACCTCAAGCCCTGCACCGTCACGGGATTTTGGAAGATCAGGGACCGAAGGAATCTTGGGGGCAGCCAAGCTGCCAGCTCTATCTTGTAGCCGGAGGACACCACCTCCTGAATCCACCAGTCAGAGACATGTCGGCTCCAGATGTGAGCAAGAAGCCGAAGCCGTCCCCCCACCCGGATGGGTGAGGGCGCCCCTTCATGCCTGAGGGGCCTTGGTGGGGGGTTTGGGCTTGGACCCCCAAGAGAGACCGGGACGACCACGGAATCTACCTCGTCTCCAAGAGTCTCTGTGACTACCAGGGAAGGAAGAGCCCCGTCCCCCACGGGAGGGTTGAAAGGAAGAAGACCCCCGAAAGGGCCGTGAATGCTTTCTACCCTGAGGGAGACGACCATCTTTGGTCAATACATCAAGACGCTCCCCAAAAAGACGGAGTCCCGTGAAAGGAAGCCCGGTGAGGGACTTCTTAGCAGCAGCGTCGGCCGCCCATTGCCGCAGCCAGACAGACCGACGCATGGCTACCAACAGGGCTGAAGCCCTACCACCAAGCCGGACAGCATCATCCATGGCAGATAACACAAAGGCAATAAAGTCAGTGCAAAGCAAAAGTTCCTTATACTCGTCCTCTCGCTTGCGGGATCCGGCGGCCCCAACAAGGCGCTTAATCTTCTTCTTGATAGCAATGGCGACAATAGCCGCGGCGCAGACCAGGCGAAGACCAGCCCCCACAAAGGTGAAAGCATGGCAAACGAGTTGATCCGTGCGCCAATCGGCATTGACGTGTAATGTAGTGGTGTCAGGAGACGGCATAACAGAAGTATTGGAGAACCCCAGGACGGGAGCGCCCACCTCCGGCGGACAGGACCAAATACGGACCAACTCTGCAGAGAAGGGATACCTTCTATCCAGTCCCTTAGGAACTGAAGGCAACCTGTTGGGCCATTCCCATTCTTTAAGGTCCCTCTTGGAAAAATGTCCCTGCTCCGGAAACTCTAGGCGTTGCCTCAGACAAAAAGTGACAAACACACATGTGCCAGATAAAGAGCATTTCCCCAAGAAATAAAGCATGTGGGATGAACAGGTCCAAGTGGTTTCTCTCCACCCCATCTAGGCTCACCATTAGCCTATGGCCAGCTACCCTTTGAGTCCAGGGTCTGCGGCCCAGAGCCGACCCTAGGTGTTCCCCTACCTTCACCTGAACCGTCAGCCGGGGCTGGGAGGCAGAAAAGGGTCCGAAACAGGTGGAAATAGGCCTGCAGGGCCGACGGGTTTGGTATGCCCCGCTCACCTGCGAACAACCAGAGAGAGAAAATCTTCTGTCTTCGCAGTCAGGACTGCAGAAAAACTCTGGGTATTCTGGGTAATTCCTGCCCTTTTATGGGCCGGAGGAGCCACAAGTCTTCCTGCAGTCAACTGCGTTACCTGGTGGCGGATTACCCAAATGTAAAGAATTAAAGATGAAGCAACCCGTGCTGGATCCCAGAAAAACCTCACCTCTTTCATGATTCCCATATGGGCAGGTCAGAGGTGCTCGTTACATTCAGATTTCATTTGCCGCCGAGGTAATCGGGGCTCGGCATCTGGTAAAGGAAGGGGCTCGGCATCTGGTAAAGGAAGGGGCTCGGCATCTGGTAAAGGAAGGGGCTCGGCATCTGGTAAAGGAAGGGGCTCGGCATCTGGTGAAGATTCCCATGCTGGGTTAGGGACCCAGCATCTGGTGAAGCTTCCTATGTAGCAGAAGGGACTCAGCATTTGGTGAAGCTTCCCAAGTTGGGGAAGTGACTCAGCATCTGGTGAAGCTTCCCATGCTGGCGAAAGGGCTCAGTATCTGGTGAAGCTTACCATGCTAGGGAAGGGGCTCAGTATCTGGTGAAGCTTCCCATGCTGGGTTAGGGACCCAGCATCTGGTGAAGCGCCCCATGCTGGGGAAGAGACCTGGCATCTGGTGAAGTGCCCCATGCTGGGGAAGGGACCCGGCATCTGGTGAAGTGCCCCATGCTGGGGAAGGGACCCGGCATCTGGCGAAGTGCCCCATGCTGGGGAAGGGACCCGGCATCTGGTGAAGCGCCCCATGCTGGGGAAGGGACCCGGCATCTGGTGAAGCGCCCAATGCTGGGGAAGGGACCCGGCATCTGGTGAAGCGCCCCATGCTGGGGAAGGGGCTCAGTATCTGGTGAAGCTTCCTATGTAGCAGAAGGGACTCCGCATTTGGTGAAGCTTCCCAAGTTGGTGAAGTGACTCAGCATCTGGTGAAGCTTCCCATGCTGGCGAAGGGGCTCAGTATCTGGTGAAGCTTCCCATGCTGGCGAAGGGGCTCAGTATCTGGTAAAGCTTCCCATGCTGTGGAAGGGGCTCAGTATCTGGTAAAGCTTCCCATGCTGGGGAAGGGGCTCAGTATCTGGCGAAGCTTCCCATGCTGGGGAAGGGGCTCAGTATCTGGCGAAGCTTCCCATGCTGGGGAAGGGGCTCAGTATCTGGCGAAGCTTCCCATGCTGGGGAAGGGGCTCAGTATCTGGTGAAGCTTCCCATGCTGGGGAAGGGGCTCAGTATCTGGTGAAGCTTCCCATGCTGGGGAAGGGGCTCAGTATCTGGTGAAGCTTCCCATGCTGGGGAAGGGGCTCAGTATCTGGTGAAGCTTCCCATGCTGGGGAAGGGGCTCAGTATCTGGTGAAGCTTCCCATGCTGGGGAAGGGGCTCAGTATCTGGTGAAGCTTCCCATGCTGGGGAAGGGGCTCAGTATCTGGTGAAGCTTCCTATGTAGCAAAAGGGACTCAGCATTTGGTGAAGCTTCCCAAGCTGGGGTAGCGACTCGGCATCCGGTACAGCTTCCCTTGCTGGGGAAGGGATTAAGCATCTGGTGAAGCTTCCTATGTAGTGGAAGGGACTCTGCATTTGGTGAAGCTTCCTATGCTGGGAAAGGGACTCAGCATCTGGTGAAGCTTCCCGTTCCTGCCATTTGTTGCACACACACGCTACACGTTAGTGAATCAGGAAATCAGGGCGTGGTTCACACAGAGGAGCATCCCAATTTAGGGTCCCAATACGTCCCCTGGCCTATATGAATGGTTGGGCACAGGAGTGCGCATCAGCCCAGCGTTGAGTTTTGCAGCGACCCGGAGGGAAGGGGGGTTTCACACAGAGGTGCATCCTGAGACACTACCTCCTACCAGTCTGCAGGCTCGTTCCAATAGATCTGACGGCAGACGGCAGGTTTTGTTCCCAGTTCCGAGCTCTAAACAAAAATCCACACTTAAGAGCGATCACATGATACGCCCCCTACTGCCAAACAATGAGGCAGCATGTATACTCCCCTTGTCAATGATCCCGCAGCGTGCGCTAGTCAGCATTCCCAGCATCTCGCAGCTGATGCACGGCCCAGCCATTCAGATGGACTAGTGCAGGAAAGCTTACGCCAGCCGAAGGGAGACTGGGGATGCAGCCCAGCTTGCCATTCTCTATGCCAGGCTCTGTTGAACGGAGCTTTAAGGCGTGCATTACCATGCATGGAAGCATAGAGCAGATTGCGCTAATTGGATGAGAGGTGTGGGATCGCCGACGAGGCCGAGAACACAGGTGGTATCCCAGGGGGTTTCAGACAGCCAAATCCAAATGCCCAAGAGACATGGACCAAAACCCAAAATGGTCACAATCTCAAGTTTTGGCCCACTTTTACTGTTAAAGCGGACCAAATCCCAGGATTTTGACTATCCTGGGTTTTGGTCCTTTCACCCTGTCTGAAACCCCCCCAGATCGGCAAGTGCAACTCACCTCTGGCCAGTCCTACGGCGCATGCGCGGCCGCTCGTCCAATCAGCGTGCTCGCAGCCGCTGGCGTCATGCCGTCTAACCCTTTGTTTAAGGCCAGCAGCTCCGAGCACGCGGGCGGCCGCATCCCCCGCTTCCCTCTAACAGGGAGCGTGCCCGTGTTGGCCATTCAAAAATGCCTGGCGCGGACACGTGCCCTGCTAGAGGGATAGCGGGAATGCAGCTGCGGCCCACGCATGCGTCGTTGGACCAAGAAGCAAGGTAAATGAATAGGGCGACCTGGGGGGGGGGGTTCACACAGCGGGGCATCACGATTTTGGATGCCCTGGGGGGAGGGAATCGATCGGCCTGGGATCCTTATAGGATTCCCGCTGTCTGAAACCCCCCAGATCGCCAAGCGCAACTCACCTCTTCCCGGTCCTACGGCACATGCGCGGCTGCTGACGTCACGTTGTCTTATAGATATTCCCAGGCAGATCACACTGGGTTTTGGTCAACTTTAAAAGTTCTTCTACGTGCCGTGTCTCCAGGGAGCGGTGGGTGTCAGATTTGGTGACGGAGGTACTTTAAAAGACTCACCGGCTATAATCCCGTCCATCTGCTCCAAGGCCGCGGCTAACATGTCACTTGCATCGGTCATCATCCTGTTACCTCACAATGGCCTCTCCTGAAAGAGAAGAATCAGAAATCACTTATTAGGACACGGCCTCTCTAATAGAGCCGCTGTTTATGCAGAGAGATATTTAGATACTTTCTGGCTGATTCATTACTAACGCCATGTAGTGACAGATGAGCGTCTGTATAGCGGCACTTAGAGCGCACGCTAGTAGTCGCTGTGCTCGGCCATGGATCATTGTTTCAGAGCACCTCAGACGCTGTCCGGCATTGATGAATATTGATGTACTATGCTGTATGGGAGCGAACCGTAACGCCAGCTCAGTGCGACTGACTCACACCACATTCATAAAAAAAAAAAAAAAAAAAAAAAAAAACAGCCTCAAACATCGCCGGCGCTCAAAATCATGTAATTGTAGCCCATAGCGCCAGAGGCTGTGTGATTAAAGTCTGTTTTTGAACATTTACCGACTAGTAAAAAAGTGAAAACATATGTAATTACATTGTTATAACATTGTAACATGACTTGTAAGGACTATTCTGCATAAAAATATTAATCCAAAAATGTAATTTACTTGCCCAAGAATACATGTCAGAAGTTTTTTATTTTTATTTTTTTTTTTTAGGGAAAAAAAAAAATGGGATCAGGAATCGTCCATAGAAATGTATGGGAGAGCGCCAGGTAACGACGGGTTAAACGTGGCGCTCTGCAAGGATGAACGCCGGCGCTGTACGCTAAGCCTGGGATAATAATGAATCGTACGCTACATGCCGTTATTCCAGTCGCTCACCAGATTCGGCTTCATAAATGTGTAACTGCATGCCGTCTCCGGCGTTCACTACCTGGCGCTATACCTTCATGAATAAGGCCCTTTATTTATTCCGCCAAGTAAGTACAGGATAAAAACAAGCAATGCTTTTTGCCAAGGAGATACAACATGAGAGCAATGTGACTATACAGACGATTTCAAACCAAAACCTGGGGTGGTCAATCTCGAGTTTGTGATGGGGGATCAAGCATTGGCTGCACACATAAACAGTCCATGCTGACCTGGAGCTTACACAGACTTGCCAGGAGAGTTTAGGTCTATGAATCTTTTACATCCCTGCGATCCTTCAATTTACTCTAAATGTTGGCAGTGAGGTCTCCTCACCCCCCTGGTCCTCGCCTCTCGCACATCCAGCGTGGGGCCTGTCACTCCATATACGGCTCTATTTACGCTTCACTGAATTGAATCCAAACACGCTTCTACGAGAGAAGATGAGAAGTGCGCCAAAGAAACAACCCCTGATCCCAGGAATTATCTGATGAGGGGTTTATTGGGGGTGCTGAAGAATATCATCCGTGCTGCTCTTCAAGCGGGTCTAAACTCTCCTGAAAACTAGGGGTCTAGGTCTGCAGGGAACCCAAACCATCTATACATGAAGCTTTGCGAGACGGGAGAAAGGGCTGTACACTGCAGTGATGAATGCCTTTAATTGCCGCAGCCGTTTCCCACTACTTGGTCTTTTTCCAAGTTTTACAAGGTTGATGTTAAGGCCTCAGCGGATGCTGCTTTTGGCCGCAAGGTGCTTCAGGCGGTAGTGCCTTGAACTACTGGCCGT
The DNA here is from genome assembly GCA_027917425.1 of Gastrophryne carolinensis. NCBI lineage: Eukaryota > Metazoa > Chordata > Amphibia > Anura > Microhylidae > Gastrophryne > Gastrophryne carolinensis. Next base: position 16,113,439 of record CM051238.1, read on the forward strand.
TGCTCTTTGGGGATCCCACCCTACTTTTAGACACTGCTTTTGGATGTCCCAACTGTTATATATACTGAAGCGGGCCGTGCCATGCATTAAAGAAAAAAGCAATTCTGTGAGTACTCACCTGTAGAATTGTTTTTGTTCTTGCATGGCACGGCCGAAATGGCCGAGACTGCCTCCTACGCTGAGGCAGCCTGCCATCCTTGGCTAAAACATCAAGACGTGCCCCGCGAAAGGGAGACCAATGAGAGCCTTCTTAGCAGCAGCGTCAGCTGGCCACTGGCGCAACCAGACAGAACGGCGCATAGCCACCAGAGGCCCTGCCGCTCAACCGCACAGCATCATCCCTAGCCTGGAAGATAAAGGCCACAAAATCAGAGCAAACCAAGAGAATCCTAAACTCTTCACCCCCTCTATAAGCTGAAGTGCCATCAAGGAGGCGCTTGAGCAGTGACTTAAGGGCAATAGAAGTAACAGCCGCAGCGCAGACCGGGCGTAAGCCAGCCCCCACACAGGTAAAGGCATGGCAGGCCAGCTGATCCATGCGCCTATCCTCACTGTCCCGCAGAGTGGTAGTGTCCGGGGAAGGCATGACCGAAGTATTGGACAAGCCTAGCACGGGAGCATTCACTAACAAGATCAGCAGGAAAGGGATACCTTTTATCCAAACCCTTGGGCATAGCAGGTAGCTTGTTAGGACGTTCCCATGCTTTAAGCACCAAGGAAGTGAAATGTTCTTGCTCGGGGAACTCCAGACGCTGACTAACAGGACAAAAAAGCTCCCCGTTTCCTTTTAGCCTCCACGGGGGGGCAGTAAATTACCAATGTCATCAGGATACCATAGATCCCCGAATTCAGGGTCACTGTCACAAACCTCCTGTTTGTCCCCAGAGGAGTCCGAGTCCAGAGGCAGTTCCCCTTCCTCTAGGTAAAAACGTCCAGCAGTGACATCAAATTCTTCATACTCCTCTGTAGAGCGTGAGGGAGTTGAAGTCAGGTGCCGCTTCTTGCCAGAGGCCTTCCTAGGAACAGACCTGGCAAGCTGCTTCTCAATGCTGGCCACCCGCATAGCCAAATCAGAGTGTGACTCTCTACTAATATCCCCCGCACTAGGGCCCAATTATCGGAGCGAGGGAGTAGGTGAAGCCGAGGGATGCGCAGAGCTAGGCAGCAAAGCAGGCAAACCAACCTGGAGCGCAAGGACACTTTCAGCGCACGGCACGCAAACCCTGACACTGTTACTCACAGGGGATACCCCACAAATGGAACACAGCCGGGCTTGCCCCGAAGGACCCCCAAGCACGCTATCCCCAGAAGTCTCCATATGGTGATTAACACAGGCGCAATAGGCCAGCAGTGGGTGAAGGCTATACAAGAGCCACCCAGCATGCCCTCCCACGGGATGCCCCCAGAAGACAGTGAAGTGGGGAATGAGAGGGAGGAAGGAGTGGAGCCGGGAGAAACCACAACCCAATGGTATCCCGCCTGAAAGACATGAGTAAAAAAAAACATATGAGCATCCCGCAGCGCATACACACCAAATGTAATAAACCCCCCCCCCCCCCCCCCCCCCAAGGGGGACTCACAGACCAAAGACACCGCGGGGTCACTCAGGCACAGACCACAGGACAAGGCGACACAACAGAATAAGTGATACGCGTCATCAACCGGTCCTGCCCACCCCCGAAGAGTGCAAAAAACAGCACTCAAGTGACCAGGCCGGCGCCATGACTAAGCAAAATCACCTCAGGCGATAGCGCCCACAGCCGCGGAGCGTAGTACAAAGCGGCGCGGCCGCTAAAAACACCCAAAAGACGTCAAAAAACACCACAGACATAACCACTAGCCAACACCCCCCCCCCCCCGAACAGAGTGTCGGGGGGGGGGGGAGAGAGAGAAACGTCAGCAACGAGCAGTCAAGAGTCAAGGCCAGGGAGAGGGGAGGGACCCCAAAAGGAATATAAAGGGGACATAGTCTCCAAACAACTCACCCACTCAGAAGCCGCCCCAGGCCCTAGAACTCCGCATCCCTAATGGGCTCACCATAAAGCCTATGGCCGGCTACCCTTTGTGGTACAGGGTCTGCGGCTTGGAGCTGCGCTCCAGGAGCACTTGACCCTAGTGCTCTTCTACATTCACCCGATTTGTCAGCCGAGGCTGGGAGGCACAGAGGGTCCAGAAACGGATGGAAATAGACATGCAGGGCCGCAGGCTTGGTTGCCCCGCTCACCTGCGCAAGAGAGAGAGCCATCTTCTAACTTCGCAGTAGCACTGCAGAGGAAACACTGGGAACTCTATGGTTAATCCCGTTTTTATAGGGAGCCGCCACAGCTTTCTGCAGTACCACTGCGCCACCTTGTGGCGGAATAACCCAACTGTTATGAATACCGAAGCGGGCCGTGCCATGCATTAAAGAAAAAAAGTATTAAAGCCAGTTTTCACGGCTGAAATACGCAAAATCGCACTAATCGCGGCTGGCAGGATAATTCTCCGCTCAGTCTCCCCCTGCTCCGGCCTGTCACAACGGCTCGCCATCTACCCCCATCACACAAGAACGCTCGTTCCTGCGTACGAATGTCATTAGGAGCCATTGGTGCCATAACAGGCAGAGCAAGCTGCAGGTAGAGGTGAAGGCAGGCAATGTTCTATAGTGGCAGTCGGCACATTAGATTGTAAGCTCCTGCGCTATGGAGCAGGTCAGCGCCATGTAATTTACGCACAATGATTATGAGCGCCTCATGCAGGGAAATTATGCGACCACATTTAAGTGGTTTAAAACCCAGGATAGTCAAATTCCTGGGTTTTGATCCACTTAAATGTGGTCGGACTTAAATGTCATCGGGGATGTTCCGCAACGTGAACCCCTCAGATTGCCGGGCTCGATTCACCTCTCCAGGTCCTACGGCTCGTCCAATCAGCGCGCTCAAAGCTGCTGACGTCACATTGTCTATAGCTTCGTCTAAGGCCAGCGGCTCCGAGCGCGTCGACTGCCACATTCCCCGCTTCCCTCTAACAGGGAGCGTGCATGCGCCACCAATTCACAAATGCATGGCACGGGCATGTGCTCTGTTAGAGGGATAGCAGGGATGCAGGTGCTGCTCGCGCAAGCGCCGCTGGACCGGTGAGTGTATGGGGAGACCTGGGGGGTTTCACACAGTGGGGCATACCGATTTTGGATGCCCGGGGGGGGGGGGGGGGGCTGGGGGAATCGATCAGCCCGAGAATCTTACACATTACCGGGCCGATCGTGGTGGATTTTGGTCCGCTTTAATAATCCTACTGACATCTGGACTCTAAAGACATAAAGCCAAACATTTCTTGAAGTCCCTTTTAAAAAGGAGCAACTGTCTATAAGACTCTAGGGACGGTGGTCTCCCTCTATGTGCATTCCATTTTGGGATGCCCTGATATGTGAAACAGATATTATTAACAGAACACAGCTCTAGTTGGAATAGAACTCCAGCATAGGTAGAAGGGGAGTGGCCACATCCTAAGTCTCCCTGTGGTCTGTGGCGTGCTCCCATGCCCAGCCTATCCAAATGGCTGTATGCGGGACTGCGACTCAGCTGCGGTATGCGCCTGCTTGCGCTGTGGGACTACCACAAAGTAGAGTCTTGCGAGTGATCGGTAGGGTTCCACAATGTAAGGCATCCCAAATCGGAATACCCCAGGGGTATCCAATTGGCCAGCCCTGGAGGCTCTTAGAATACAGGGCTGGCCTTATTGTCGATTGGTCCACTTTAGGTGCAGTGACAGATTCTTCTACAATGGTGGGTGAAAGCTAAAAAAAAAAAAAAAAACCTGTGCCGCTGGCCTTCCCAATGTAAATCCCTGCAGCATCCCCAGCATCTCAGTGCGGTCCTTCACTCTGAATAAGAGCCTATCTTATATGTTTCCCACACCCTGTACATACAGATTGCTCACATTAATCCGGACCCTCACCCTGAATAACAGCCTATCTTATATGTTTCCCACACCCTGTACATACAGATTGCTCACATTAAAAATCATCCTACCTGCATCTACTGCATGTTATGAGCCTTTAAACATCCAAGATGGCGGCTTATGGAAGCCGACATCTTATCAGGCAGCCTGCAAACAGGAAGTGCCTCCTGACTGTGCTGCTCTGCATTCTGGGACTGCTGACCTTTTCCTGACCCTAGCTCTGCTCTGTCTGAGCAAAGCACAGCTCTAACCCGCCCCCCTGTACCTTATCCCACTCTCCTCTCCTCAGTAAGTGTGATGCTTCTGAGTCAAGATGGCGGCGCCCGTATCCTAAAGTCCTGAACAGAGTTGCAGCCCAGTGGGGGAAAGAATAATAAGTTAGTGACTAAAAATGTAAAATATATTTATTTTATACGCTGGGGAACCGTTTTTTAAGAGTTTGGGCTTTTCATTAAATCACGATGAAGGCCCGGTTTAACTACAGGGGTGCTAGGGATGTGCCTGCTTCCTATTGCCAAGCTCTGCATGTATTCAGGGCTGTTTGGCCATCATTAAAGTGGACCAAGACCCAGGATTTTGACTATCCTGGGTCTTGGTCCACTTCGGTGGGGCACCCCCGATCGGGGTGCCCCGCTGTGCGAAACCCCCCCGATCACCTGGAAAACTCACCTCTCCCCGCTCCCACGTGGCCGCGGACAAGCGATCTGACAGCAACGGACAAGCGGCTCCTCCGCCGCCGCCTCCCGCGCGTCACTCTTGACGCACGCACGCCCGCGCCGGCCATTCACAGACGGCGGGCGCGGGCACGTCTAGAGGGGCGCGAGGAAGGCGTCGCCAGCCGCCGCCAAAGACAAGGTAAGGGGATTTGGGGTGTTTGGGGGGTTTCACCCCGTGGGAGATCTCGATCTCGGATGTCCCGCGGGGAGGGAGGTGATCGGCCCGGGAATGTTATAGATTCCCGGGCCGATCACGGGAGGGTGATGGTCCACTTTAATATGAATGGCTTACAGCATGGACGAGGCAAGAGCCTGCACATAGGCCATTGGAACGGCATCGGGTGAATGGGTGCTGGGGGTGTAGGGGATCACATGACAGGATAGTGAAAATCGTGGGTTTTGTCCCACACAAGAAACACACAGTATATGAACAGGAAACAGAGCAGCTGCCATCTAAGCGCGAGGCCCAAATAGCTCCAATGTTAATTCCTCCTACTGATCTGGCAAGGCTGTGCGATCCTTTTAAACAACAGAAGACGCGAGTGCTGACAATCCGCATAATAAAGTGCATGAGATCGCCGTCCACACCCAGCAAGGGAGCGACGGGCGCGACGCCGCACACCATACGAAAGACATGGGTGGAGGCAACACATTTGATGTTATTGTTTAGCGATGATTAGTCAACGAAATCTCAAACGATGGCACATGACATCACATAATCGAGGGCTTATCGAGTGTAGTCCCATTTTATTATGATCAGCAGCGAATATCCAGAGTAACCGGCGTCCGCAGCACACACAGCAACTAGACGAGCTGAGAGTCACTGAAGTGCTAGTAGGTGGTCACAGGTATCTAAAGCCTTGAGGGGCAGTACACCCCACAACTCCTGGAGGGTGCACGGGGGAGGGGGGGGGGTGAGTCATCCCGGGCAAGAGACAGTAGTCAGCCCTGGAAACTTTTAGGTTACAGGCCAGTCACTGGTGTGTTTTGTTCAGCTTAAACCGGACCTTCACTCTGAATAAGAGTCTATCTTATATGTTTCCCCCACCCTGTACATACAGATCATCCTACCTGCATCTACTGCATGTTATGAGCCTTTAAACATCCAAGATGGCAGCTTATGGAAGCCGCCATCTTATCAGGCAGCCTGCAAACAGGAAGTGCCTCCTGACTGTGCTGCTCTGCATTCTGGGATTGCTGACCTTTACCTGACCCCAGCTCTGCTCTGTCTGAGCAAAGCACAACTATAACCCGCCCCCCTGTACCTTATCCCACTCCTCTCCTCAGTAAGTGTGATGCTTCTGAGTCAAGATGGCAGCACCCGTATCCTAAATTCCTGAACAGAGTTGCAGCCCAGTGGGGGAAAGAATAATAAGTTCGTGACTAAAAACGTAAAATATATTAATTTTAGATGCTGGGGAACCGTTTTTTAAGAGTTTGGGCTTTTCATTAAATCACGCTGAAGGTCCGGTTTCAGTGAACCAAATTAGGCCCAGGAGGCCCAGGCCGACCTCTCCCTGGAGCAAATTTGGGATGCCCCGTTTTGTGAAACCCCCTGGATCGGCAAAGAAACGTACCAATCCACGGCACATGGGAGGTCTCCGCTATATCTTTAACCAGCCCCATGGCTGTGCCCAGCACTTGTGAATGGCTGACACGAGCATGCTGCAAGCTAGTGGCTAGCGGGATGCAGCCGTCAGATCGCTCAGCTGCAACCAGTCCTTAAGTGCTCCCACAGAAACTCCGTTGAATACAAGTCAGGGGAAATGAAGAGCCAGGATAGTACTTGAAAGTTTTAGTCATCGACAAGGTGGCCACCCCAAGGCAGAGTCTCCTCTTGACCTGAAGGGGACCGAGCAGACAATTTTATTCAACAATACAAGATAAGAGTTCCATCCTAAACCTCCCACCCCAACCAGTGGAGGGATGCAAAAACCATCCACAGCAGAGGGAAATACTAAAAACTCAGCAGCCATAGAGAGCATGCTCCAAGCTGCAGATGCTGCAGACACCAAGACTTGGATACAGGATTCAGGCTGGGTTAGAATTCTTGCTTCCGGCCTTGAGTGGCTGTCACCTGCTGACGGTCATAAGGGGCTCAATCATTGATTAGCATCATGGTCCCTGTACAGTATGTTACCTTGTTTGTAATTATACATTGTGAAAAGGCCCCGGGCAAAAGACATCAGTCATCTTTTTAGATTCTAGTTCGGCCACTGGTGGGTTTTGTTTTGCTTTTAAGTGAACCAAATTAGGCCCAGGAGTTTAAAAGACCCCAGGCCGGCCTGATTCCCTCTCCCTGGAGCAAATTTGGAATGCCCCATGGACCGGCGAAGAAACGTACCAATCCGCCAACCCACGGCACATGGACGGTCTTCACTAGATCTTTAGTCAGCCCCATGCTGGTGCCCAGCATTTGTGAATGGCTAACATGGGCAAGCTGCCAGCTAGTGGCGATGCAGTTATCAGCTTCACCCGGTCCTTAGTCAACGTGACATCACATTGGATCGATAGGTATCTGCGTTGGTCGGGGGGGGGGGGTTCATAACTGGGCATCCCAAACCGGCATGCCCCCAGGAACAGGAAGCCTAATCCCAGGTTTTGGCCCACTGTAAATCAAGCCCCTAGATCTTCACACACGTGGGTTTGGGTCCAACTTGGGATAGCCCTGAATGTGAATCTCTGCCTATTCATTTATTTCGATCCACACTTCCTGAACAGATTGCTGAGCACTTTCTGCTTGCCAATCCCCTCTGCTGCACGCCGCCAGCTATTTAGATATGTTTAGGCGGGGCATGTGCATCAAATGGAGAAATGCCACGGATGCCACATAAAGACAACTCATGTAGCATGGGATCGATTCCCGTGGAGATTACCTGGCGAAACCAGGGGGGCCAAAGCCCAGGGGGATTTAAAGCACATTCCCAGGTTGGGTTGCTGTTGCGGGCATGCTGTAAGCCGTCCCTGGACTTTTTCAGGGTTTTGATCCACTTTAAAGTGGCTGGGACTGCAGCTTACGAAAAGATTCAAACCAACTTCACCAGTAAGAGAAGCATAGAATAGCTAAAGTGGAGAGAGCGCTACAGCCGGCTTCACCATATGGTGACAAGCTGCGTTGTGACATTAGGCCATCTGGGAGGGCAGAGGCAGCCAGTGTTCAACATCAACAATTTACTAAATGACAGACCAGCGCCGACATAAAATTTATTGAGCAGTTTATTTGAATATATATATATATATATATATATATATATATCTATCGCCGGAATCTATAAGACTCCTGGGCCGATCGATTCCCTCCCCCAGGACATCCAAAACATCCAGTACAACAGCGCATGTGCGAGCCGCATCCCCACTATCCCTCTAGCAGGGCGCATGCTGGCGCCAGGCATTTGTGAACGGCCGTGCGGACATGCTCCCTGTTAGAGGGAAGCAGGGGGATCCAGCCATCAGTGTGCTCGGAGCCGCTGCTCTTAGACGAAGACTTGGATGACGCGACGCCAGGGGCTACGAGCACATTGATTGGAGGAGTGCCTGTGCATGCGCCGTAGGACAGGAAGAGGTGAGTTGTCCTAGGCGACCTGGGGGGGTTTCACGCAGCGGGGCACCCCGGGGAAAAGACCAAAACCCAAGATAGTCAAAATCCTGGGTTTTCATCCACTTTAATAGGGAAAGAGAAAGTGCCGGCTTTGGGCAAAAGGTAAATCACACCTAAATTTACACCTGGACTAGATTGGTCTTGTTGGGTTGTAAACTTATTTTATGCATCATCTCCAAACCGAGCTGTATGAACAGAGGCCGGCATAGGGAGCTTTTAGACTCCGAGCTCGAACAAATTGGGTAGTGCCCCCCTCTTTAAGCCACATTACAACACGTGTCTATAAAAATTACTCTATTTTCGGACCTTTTGCCTTAGAGGGAAAAAAAACAAAACACGGAATAGTTCACCTCCTCCACCTATATTTTTGATATATTGGGAATTTTATCCTTCTACGTTAACCAAACGCGGTTTCAGGGCACGTATACCGGATTCTCTCTTTAAAGCTGAACAAGTCCTTACGTATGGGTTATTCCGCCACAAGGTGGCGCAGTGTACTACAGAAGAGTTGTGGCTCCTCCCGGTACCATATAAAAACGCAATCACCATAGACTTATCCAGTGTTGACAAGCAGTTATTCAAGAAACCGGGAGATAATGAAAGTAAAAAAGGTAACTAACTTGGAACAATCACCATAAAGAGGCAACCAAGAATAACGATAACAAGGGTGGGGTGAAGCAGGCCGTGCCATGCATGGTAAAAGCAATTCTACAGGTGAGTACTCACAGAATTGTCTTTTTCCTATTGCATGGAACGGCATGCTTCCAGAAGTCCTTACGTATGGGACGTCCAACAGCAGTGTCCGTAAGGTAGGGTGGGATCCCCAAAGAGTAACAACAGGCAGTTCAAACCACTACCGCCTGAAGTACCTTGCGGCCAAAAGCAGCATCAGCTGAGGCCTTAACATCAACCTTGTAAAACCTGGAAAAAGTATGAACAGGAGACCAAGTTGCGGCCTTACAAACTTGTTCAATAGAAGCTTGGTGCTGAAAAGCCCAAGACGCACCAATAGCACGAGTGGAATGAGCAGAAACCCTAAAAAGGAGGAACCTTCCCCCTGGCAGAATAGGCCTGCTCCACCGCCTGACGGATCCACTTGCTGATAGTGGATTTAGCAGGAGGCAAACCCTTCCTAGGTCCAGCAGGAAGAACAAAAAGAGCATCAGATTTCCTGAAAGACTCAGTAGCAACCAACTAAAACTTCAGAGCCCTGACAACATCCAAAGAATGAAGGGTCCGCTCCTTGGAATTAGCAGGATTAGGACACAAAGAAGGCAAAACAATGTCCTGATTGAGATGAAAAGCAGACACAACCTTAGGCTAGAAATCCGGCTTAAGCCGAAACACCGCCTTATTCTGATGCCTTTCAAAATAAGGAGGTTTGATGGAAAGCGCCGCCAGCTCAGAAACGGAGCTCAGTAATGGCCATCAAAAAGGCCACCTTAAGAGTCAGAATGGGCAAAGCAGCCCCACGGATAGGCTCAAAGGGAGGACCCTGCAGAGCAGACAACACCAGATTCAGGTCGCAAACCGGTAGCATAGGCTTACGTGGCGGACGCACATGAGTAACTGGAAAAAAGTCTTAACCAACCGGTGATTGGCAAAGGATCTTTGGAAAAAAAATGCCAGAGCTGACACCTGTCCCTTGAGGGTACTAAGTTGAAGGCCCGAATCCAAACCATGTTGCAAAAATTCCAGAATCCTGGGGATAGAAAACACCCGACAAGGAAGAGACATGAACTCACACCAGGCAATGTAAGCATGCCAGATACTGTAGTAGATAAAGGACAATTACTTTTTCCTAGCCCTAATCATGGTATCAACAACAGAAGCCGGCAAACCCTTATCCATCAAGATGGAGGTTTCAGCAGCCAAGCCGTTAAAGCCAGCGTTTGTAAATTGGGATGGCACAGTCGTCCCTGAGTAAGCAGATCTGGATCCTTGGGCAGGGCATACTGATCTACTGCCAACTGCACAACGTCTGCGAACCACTTCCTCATTGGCCAACAGGGGGCCACCAGAATGGCTGGTACCCCTTCCTGGGCTATCTTGCGCAGCACCCTGCCCAGCAGAGGGAAGGGAGGGAACACAGAGGAACCGAAACTTTGTCCAAGGGATTGCTAGCGCATCCGTGGTGAAGGCCAGAGGGTCCTGTGACAGGGAGACAAACCTGGGAAGCTTGTGCTTGTGGCGGGAAGCAAACAGGTCCACATACGGTTGACCCCAGCGCTGACACAGGGAGTGAAAAATCTTGTTGCTGAGGGACCATTCCCCCAGCCGAGATGTCCCCCTGCTCAGGGAGTCTGCCTCCTGGTTCCCCACCCCCGGAATGTAAACCGCCGAGATGGAAGGGACATTTTCCTCCGCCCAAGACAGTATCAGAGACACTTCCTTGAGGGCTCGCTTTCTGAGAGTCCCTCCCTGATGATTGATGTAGGCAACCGCCATATGGTTGTCTGAGCGGATCTGAACAGACCGACCCCGAAGGTGTGTTGTCAGCTGAGACAGAACCAACCTGATCGCCCCGAGTTCCAGGACATTGATGGGAGCATGGGCCTCCTGGGGGCCCCAACGACCCTGGAACTTCAGAGATTTCCAAAAGCCCCCCCCCCCCCCAACCGGTCAGACTGGCTTCCATGGTGACAGTCTCCCAGCACGGGGGCAGAAAGGTCCTGCTCACTAGAAGGTTCCCTGAGTCCAGCCGCCACGAGAGGGACTGTCTGGCCAGGGGGAACAGAGCAAACTCCTGATCCAGGGACACAGGGTCCCAATCCCAAAATGACAAGAGGTGCAACTGAAGAGGTCTCATCTGAAAACTGAGCAAAGGGGACCGCCTCGAAGCAGGACACCATCAGACCCACTAACTGCATCCCTTGCTGGATGGAAGGATGGGGACACAAGAGCAGAGTCCGTGCCTGCTTCTGAAGGCCCTCCACTTTTTGCTGAGGCAGGAATACCTTGACCTGAGAGGTATCCAGAGTCATGCCCAGAAAAGACCTCACCAAAGAGGGAGACCGTGAAGACTTGGGATAGTTGACCACCAAGCCAAAGGAGGTCACCACCAGAGTATCCTTCTGGGCCTGATGATGAGACTGAGCCGCAATCAGAATGTCGTCCAAGTAAGGAAGGATGGTAATGCCCTGATTCCGCAGCAGAGCCATCACACCTGCCAGCACCTTGGTGAACACCAGAGGGGCAGAGGTGATACCGCATGGTAAGGCCACAAACAGCGAACCTGAGAAATCTCTGATGACCTGGAAAGATTGGCACATGAAGGTAGGCATCCTTGATGTCCACTGAGGTCATAAGTCGCCCGGGCACAGGGTACTGACCGCCGAGCGTAGAGTCTCCATGCGAAAGTGCTTGAACCTGACAAACTTGTTGAGACCCTTCAAGTCCAGGATGGGCCTCAGGGACCCGTCCTTTTTGGGAACCGTGAACAGATTGGAGTAGAACCCTCGACCCCGTTCCTGGGAAGGTACCAGGCAAATGACTCCTGACTCCAACAGACGTTGAACCGCAAGGCGCAAACCCTGAGCTGACAGAGGGTTTTGAGACATCCGGGATCTGATGAATCTTGGGGGTGGCCAGGCAGCAAACTCTATCTTGTAACCGGAGAACACTACCTCCTGAATCCACCGGTCTGACACGCGTAGCCTCCAGACGTGAGCAAAGAGCCGAAGCCGTCCCCCCACCCAGATGGGTGAGGGCGCCTCCTCATACTTGGGAGAAGATTTGGGCTTGGGGCCCCATGAGAGACCGGGGACGACCACGCGATCTGCCACGGCTCCAAGAATCCCTGCGGGTACCCGAGAAGAGGGAGCCACGACCTCCTCTGGGAGCACGAAAGTAGGGGAGGGAAGAAGAGGGCCCCTGAAAAGGCCGAGGCTGCCTCCTACGTTGAGGCAGCCTGCCATCCTTGGCTAGAACATTCAGACGCTCACCAAAGAGCGCAGCCCCGTAAATGGGAGCCCAGTGAGAGCATTGTTAGTGCAGCTGATGCAGCCAAACAGAGCGGTGCATAGCCACCAAAAGGGAAGAGGCCCTACAACCCAGCCGTACCGCATCATCCATGGCAGTAAGGACAAAGGCAACAAAATCAGAGCAAAGCAAAAGGGACCTATAATCCTCCCCCCCCCCCCCCCCCCCCCGTTACCAGCCGTAGTGCCATCATGGAGACGCTTGAGCTGTTTCTTAAGGGCAATAGATGTAATGGCAGCAGCGCAGACCGGACGCAGCCCAGCCCCGAACATGTAAAAGCATGGCAGGCCAGCTGATACATATGCCGGTCCCGCGGTGTAGTAGTGTCAAGGGAAGGCATGACCGAGGTGTTGGACCCTAGAACGGAAGCGTCCACCTCAGGGAGACGCGACCATCGCTTGACCAGGTCGGCAGGAAAAGGATACCTCTTATCCAACCCTTTGGGCACCGCGGGCAATCTACTAGGACTAGATTAAAATTATGGGTAGATTACCGCGCTCTATTGTAACTTTTCCCGTAGATTCCTTATTAATTACGAAGTAGCACTGCTCAACATGTTAAAAATCTGAAAATCCCACAGATCTAAATATTGGTAAACTCTAATAGTGTGACACAGAGCAGTATAGATTAAAGTCCATCAACTTAATCAATCAATAGGACAATAAAACATGAGTAGAAAAGTCCCACTGGTATCCCTTGGATTCAAGCGCGGTGTGCCTGTGGCTGAGATATTCTTCTAATCACCAATACGCGTGCCCACCACCTCTTAGGTTATGCGCTTACCAGAAGGAGATTTGAATAATCGCCTTAATTATACTTTAGGTTTCCAAACAAATTCCTCTTATATAGGATTAAGAACATTTCCTTTGCGAACTCCTCTTAGAATAAAAACTTCACTCTCTGCTCCTTTTTTGAAAAATCTGGGTGGTATGCATAGGTCCTCATATGAGCTCAATTAGGTTCCACCGTATAAAGACAAAAGAGGAGATAGAGGGATCTAGCGCAATATGTTTTTAATAATGAATAAAAAAGCTTTAAAAGGTGCCAATCTCGCACTCACATTTAAACCATAAAACATGCGCATAAAATACCAGGAGCGGTTCTCACCCAACCTCTTCAATACATCGGCCGATAGTATCAGGGATGGGGACGCCGCCTCCACTGGAAAATTCTAAGGGCTGCGATCTGTTTGGTAATGACAATGCCGCTGTCCTCAGTAACGCGTTTCGTTGCGTAATGCAACTTCTTCCTGACTGATGGCGCGGCGGCATCTGCGGCGTTTTAAATGATCCGAGTTGGTGCGCTGTGAAAGACGTGTGACGTCAGCGCGTAAAATGAATAGAGTGGCGTGTCGCCTATCCAATGGGTAGTTTAAAGCTGGCTGGTTAAACAAAAAGACCAGCAAGGTTAGCCAATAGGAGTGTTTTATGGCGGCCACTTGGCCGTCCAATGGTGAGCTCTATTCCGTGATTGGCAGGCAGGTTGACCAATCAAGTCTACCTGCTCTGTCGGTGGCTTGTTAAGCCAATGAATACAGTCAATATACTGTGACAGGACCCGTGCCTGTCATCGCTAGTACTATACCTGTATATATTAAATGTAGGGAAGAGCTGACAAGTCCATCGGCAATGGGTCATGGTGGTCAGATGAAAATCGCTCCGGTTTACAGAAAAAGCGGTTAATTACATTTATTGTAAAGGTGCTCGCTGTCCGGGCTGTATCTTACTGATATTAATGATATTATTCCATGAACTATGCTGTTACATTAGGGATCAGCAGGGGCTTCCTTCTAATTTTTAAAAAGACCCAGGCTATAAAGACTAACAATTAGTAATGCAATATATGTTAATACAAGGCCAGGGTGCATATTGTATTATATATGTGCCCATCGTAAAAACAGTGCTGAGAGAGGATTCTTCAAGTGGACCTAAACCTTCTCTAGGTGAGACATAACATTCAGCAATCCTAGGTAATAAAACAATCTAATGTGCATAGGCCCAGTGTTAACATGGCCACATAGTGAACAGATATAAAATAAGTGCTAATGTGGACCTAAACCCTCTAGTGACAAATGTGAAACCAAAGGGTGAAAATAACGTGAGCATAATTCCTGTATGCTGCGGCCAATGTAATGTGCACTGCTAGTGAACAGTGAAAGTGTGTGCATAATGCCAATATAATAATGCTAGTGTTAAAAATGCAGACCTAAACTGGACTAGAACCTTACTACGACGTATCAATGAAGCAGTTTAGGTCAAACTCCACGTTTAGGCCTTTTGGTGTGAAAGTGTCCAATGTGTAGATCCAGAGGCTTTCCTTGCGTGATATTTCTCTTACCATATTAGACCCCCTCCAATGTTTATCCAGTCGATCTATTCCCACAAATGACATTAGACTGGGGTCCTTGGAGTGGCATTGTTTAAAGTGCGCTGATAAACTGTGCGTGTCCAACCCTCTTTTTATATTATATAAGTGTTCACGTATTCTTATCTTTAATGGGCGGACTGTTCTTCCTACATACATTAGCTTGCAGGGGCACCATATTAAATATACTACCCCAGCAGTCTGACAAGATATAAATTTGTTGATTTTATAGGTAATTTGTGTTTGTACATCTGTGAAGGTTTTTTTAGGTTTTTCTACTGGAGTGCAGGTTCTACACCCTGCACAGGTACCGCATTTATAAAAGCCCACCAAGGGAGTGCTCACCAGGGTTATAGGTTTAGGGGGATCCACGTAGCTTCTAGTGAGTTTATCCTTCAAATTGGGGGCCTTTCGGTATATGATTTTTGGATATTGGGGTAACTCTGGTCCCAAAATAGGGTCGCACTTTAAAATATGCCAATGTTTATTTAATAATTCCTTAAGTTGTTTGTGTTGTAAATTAAAAGTGGTTAAAAAAGAAAATTCCATTTGGGCTGTTTTTGTTCTTTTGGCTGGGGCCTGTAACAAGGAGGTCCTTTCTAGTTCTCTTATTTTACCCCTTTGTTCCTCCACCTCTCCCTTAAGATAGCCCTTATCAGTGAACCTTTGAGATAACAAGGCTGATTGGAGATCATAGTCTTGTACAGATGTACAATTTCTCTTCACCCTCATAAACTGACCTTTTGGGATAGCCTTTAACCAGCTTGGGTGGTGACAACTGGTTGCTGGTACATAGCCATTCCGATCTGTACTTTTGAAGTACGTGGAGCTGACTAGCCCATGTCCCTCTTTCTTTATAGTGAGATCAAGAAAATGAATGGATTCCTTGTCTGTTTCAGCTGTGAACTCTAGGTTAAAATCATTAACATTGAGTGCTTGAAGGAAGTGTTCCAGCTGTTGTTGGGGGCCATCCCAGATGCAGAATACGTCATCTATATATCGCCACCAGCAGGATAGCTGGGGCCAGTTGTTAGTGTATATGAACTGTTCCTCCCACCACCCTACATACAGGTTTGCCATGCTGGGGGCAAACTTGGCCCCCATGGCAACACCCGTTTGTTGCAGGTAGAATTCTCCGGCAAACCAAAAGTAGTTATGTCGCAAAGCAAACTGTAAACAGGCTATGACAAACTCAATCTGGGAAGGAGGTAGGGAGGATTTCTGTGTGAGAAAGTGCTGTACAGCTGCCACCCCCTTATCATGGGGGATGACTGTGTACAGTGATGACACGTCTGCTGTTATTAAGACGCTTTGTTCATTTACCTGTTGGTTGATCAATATTTGTAAGACCTGCGAGGAATCCTTCAAATAGGCCGGGAGTTGTCTAACCAGATCCTGTAAGTATTGGTCTATATATTCTCCTAAGCGGCAGGTGACGGAGCCAATCCCGCTTACTATGGGGCGTCCAGGGGGCTTCTCTAGTTTTTTGTGAATCTTAGGCAACTGATATATTGTGGGTATCCGTGGGGCTGTCGGGGTCAAATATTCCAATTCCCTTTTAGAAAGGATACCTTTTTCAAATCCCTCTAATAGTAGTTGTTCTAAGGCCCCTTTGTATTCCATAGTAGGATCCCCCTTTAGTTTTGTATAGGTATCTGTGTCTGATAGTAATCTAGACAATTCCTCTAAGTAGTCGGCTTTATTAAGGATGACTAGGCCCCCCCCCTTATCCGCCGGCTTTATAACTATTTCATGTTTTTGTTCCAATGCTTTAAACCCTTTGTACAGGCGGGCAGGCCATCGCTTCTTGTTAATTGTCATGGCCTTCAGATCTCTTATCATAACCCCTTTAAAGGTATCTATGGCTGAATTGGTTGAGTTCAAAGGGTTGAATAAAGATCTATTCTTTAGGTTTGTGTGGATGAATGTCTCTGGTGCTGATTCTCTATTTATGTGGGGCTCTTGGCTCCCATAAGCTGTTTCAAATTGGCCCTCACTGTTTGTGTTTTGAGGCCTATTTAGGAAAAACTTTTTTATATTAAGTTTACGGACATATTTCTGAAAATCTATAAAGGTATTGAATTTATTTAGATTTTGTGGAGGCGCATACTTTAATCCCTTATCCAATAATTGAAGTTCCTATATCCTATATAAGAGGAATTTGTTTGGAAACCTAAAGTATAATTAAGGCGATTATTCAAATCTCCTTCTGGTAAGCGCATAACCTAAGAGGTGGTGGGCACGCGTATTGGTGATTAGAAGAATATCTCAGCCACAGGCACACCGCGCTTGAATCTACTAGGACGTTCCCACTCCTTGAGCACCATATTAGTGAAATGGCTCTGCTCAGGGAACTCCAGACGCTGTTTATCAGGACGAAAGAGCTCACCCTGCTTAGCCACCTCAGGGGGGACAATGTGCAAGATTTCAAAAACGTGAGCCAACAGACTATCAGTGTCCTCAGGGAACCATAAGTCCTCCCCAGACGCAGACCCAGGATCACTGTCGTAACCCTCCTGCTGGTCCCCAGAGGAGTCAGAATCCTTAAAGAGTTTCCCCTCCTCTAGGGGGTAAAGGCCAACAAAAGCATCAGGTCCCTCATCCTCCTCAGGAAAAGAGGGATGGCACGGGAGCTAGGTGCCGCTTCTTGCCAGAGGCCTTACGTGGAACAGGCCTGGCAAGCTGCCTTTCAATACTGGCCACATGCAGTGCCAGATCAGACTGCTAGTATCCCCCTCACTGGGGGCTAAATGCAGGCACGGGGGGGGGGGGGGGTAGGCGATGCAGAAGGGGGCGCAGAGCTGGGAAGCGAAGCGGGCAGCCCAGCCTGGGCCGCAATGATACCTTGGGCGCATGGCACGCACACCGTGACACTGTTACTCACAGGGGATACCTCACACATGGAACACAGCCGGGATTGCACAATTGTCCCGCCTGAAAGACATAAGTAAAGACAAATAAGCATCCCGCAGCACATGCCCCAAGGAAACCAAAAAACCCCGAAGGGGACTCACGGACCAAGCAGGGCAAGGGCACCAGCCGCCAGACCACAGGAGGAAGCGACAACAGACAGGGATCACCGCCGCAGCTCCGGGATGAAGAAGGGCCCCAGACGCGCAGCAGAAGCAAAATAGTGCCGTCAGAGGAACCTTGAGGGGCGGGCCGCGGGAGGACGACACAATACGCGTCATCCTCCACCCCCCCGAAGAGCGCGAAAACGGCGCTCACGTGACCGCGCCGGCGTCACACAGTAGAAAAAAACGCCTCACAGATATAGCGCCGCCCGCTGCGGAGCGTAGTGCAAAGTGGCGACGGCAGCGAAAAAACAGTTAAAAACAGAGTTAAAATAGCTAAAACACCCCCCTCCCCCGAACACACGACAGGGAGGGGGAGAGGAAGGCGAGCGAGCAGCAGCGAGAGCCCAGGCCAGGGATGGGGGGGGGGGACCCAAAACGCCAGAACAAGTAAACAGTCCCCAAAACACTCACCCCCTCAGAAGCTAGGACAGGAACTCCGCATCCCTAGTAGGCTCACCATAAAGCCTATGGCCGGCTACCCTTTGTGGTACAGGGTCTGCGGCTTGGAGCAGCGCTCCTTGAGCACTTGACCCTAGTGCTCCTCTACCCTCACCCGATCCGACAGCCGAGGATGGGAGGCACAGAGGATCTGGAAACGGGTGGAAATAGCCATGCAGGGCCGCAGGCTTGGTTGCCCCGCTCACCTGCGCAATATAAAGAGCCAACTTCAATCTTCGCAGAATCACTGCATAGAGAACACTGGATAAGCCTATGGTGCTTCCGTTTTTATATGGTACCGGGAGGAGCCACAACTCTTCTGCAGTACACTTCGCCACCTTGTGGCGGAATAACCCATACGTAAGGAATTCTGGAAGCAGGCCGAGCCATGCAATAGGAAAAAATGAGTATTACAAGCGAGGGCCGACACTCTGGCTTATGTTCCACTTTAAAGTGGACTAAAATCCAGGATTTTGACTATTCCCGTGTTTTTCTCTGGGGCATCCCATGGGATTGCCTGAAAACGTACCTTCCCGACAGTCTCAAGGTACATGGGCAGGCTCCCAACTAATCACTGCTGTATGTCATGCAGCGACAGAGAAGCAGAACAAGAAGCAGCCATCCTCCCTTGCAAACACACAGGCGTTAGTTTTACCCACACAGTCTGAAGCAATAGGGTTGGAAATAGGTCCACCTCTTAAAGTGGACCAACACTCACGGGTGATCGGCCCGGGCCGATTACCTCCCTCCCCGCGGGACATCCGAGATCAGGATGTCCCGCGGGGTGAAACCCCCCCCAAACCCCCTTACCTTATCTCCCTCGCGCCCCTCTAGGCGTGCGCGCGCCCGCGCCGGCCGTCTGTGAATGCCCGGCGCGGGCGCGTCAAGAGGGACGCGCGGGAGGCGGCGGCGAAGGAGCCGCTTGTCCGGGACTGTCAGATTCCTTGTCCGTCGGCGCGGGGAGAGGTGAGTTTTTTGGGTGATCGGGGGGGGTGTCACACAGCGGGGCACCCCGATCGGGGGTGCCCCACCGAAGTGGACCAAGACCCAGGATAGTCAAAATCCTGGGTGTTGGTCCACTTTAAAGAGTGGACCAACACCCAGCGTGATCGGCCTGGGAATCTATACGATTAACCTCACCGGCGACGGACAAGCGACGGACAAGCGACGGACAAGCGACGGACAAGCGACGGACAAGCGACGGACAAGCGACGGACAAGCGACGGACAAGCGACGGACAAGCGACGGACAAGCGACGGACAAGCGACGGACAAGCGACGGACAAGGTGAGGCTGCTGCCTCTCGCGCGGCCCTCTTACAGGAAGCGGCAATTCACAAACGGCGGTGCGCGCCCTGCTAGAGGGACGCGCGCCGGCGGCCCGCGCATGCGCCGTTGGAATGGGAGAAGGTAAGGTTTGTGGGCGTCCGGGGGGTTTTCACACAGCGGGGCATCCCGATTTCGGATACCCCGCGGGGAGGGAGCCGATCGGCCCGGGAATCTTATAGATTCCCGGGCCGATCAGCGTTGGGTGTTGGTCCACTTTAAGGAGAGAAATCATATGTTGAACCTGTAAACCACAATATCTTAGCCATTCCTTCTTCGATTTAAAAACAGAAAACTGTTTAGAACCGCACCAAATGTAGCCCGACGCAATGTCATAACAATTACTTTTGCCTGCAGTAGCACTTTAAAGCAGTGCCATAACCAGGATTTTAACTTTTTGGGCATTTGGTTCGCTTTATGCATCCGGATTTTGGCAGCTAGGCTAAAATTATAAAAGGGATGCGATTGCTGGGGAGGCGAGTGTACCAGGCGACCCCGGGCATACACATAGCAGGGCATGCCCCATAAAGAGGGAGACCACCGCCTCCATTGTCTTCTAGGCTCTGGGGTGAGCGGGAGTTGGTTCTTCCTCTTTAAAGTGGAACAAAACCCAGATCAATTGTCATGGGGAATCTATAATATTCCCAAGCCAATCAATTCCCTCCCCCCAGGCCGATCAATTCCCTCTCCCCGGGGCATCCAAAATTGGGGATGCCCCGCTGTGTGAAAGCCCCCAGGGCGCCCTGTTCACTTACCTTGCTTCCTGGTCCAACGGCGCATGCGTGGGCTGCAGCCGCATCCCCACTATCCCTCTAGCAGGGCGTGTTCGGGGTGCCCCGGGGGAAAGGACCAAAACCCAGGATAGTCACAATTCTTTAAAAAAAGACATCCTAAATAATTAAAGCGATCACCTTCATTTTGGCGAAGCCCTGCTGCTCATGCCTGGGGGGGAATCACCAATGGGGATGAGCCTCCTGCACATGGCTAGCTCAGCATTTACTTTTTACCAGCTTCTATCCGGTCCTAGGAGTGGGCCACCAGCAGTAACGCAGGCCCGGGACTGGTCGTCGATAGATCTAGTCCCAGAAGGATTACGTTTCCAGGGTCCTGGTTTTGGGTTTATCCAGGATACTCACCCTTCTGCAACCCAGAACCGAACCCACCATTTGTCTCACTGGAGGAGGAGCATGCGCTGGATGTAAGAGTGCTGGGGATGCTGCTGGAGTCCTGCACATGTGCTACGGGAACACATGGGGAGTACACGGCAAAACCTGAAGGCTTCACACAGCAGCTCAAGGAGTGCATCCTGTATCAAGCATCACTGATTCATTTTATTAATATTACTATTATTATTGTTTGTTTATAGAGCACCACCGAATTCTGTGGCGTTGTACCAGGTAGAAATTACAGGAGGGCAGGACAAGTTAAATACTTATATACGCAGGGCAGGGCATCAGAAGTCGTGTACGACAGATTTACAACTACACACATTGGTACGTTAGGTGAGAGAGCACTGCCCCGGTGAGCTTACAATCTAAGAGACAGAGAAGTGAGCCGCACTTACCGTCTGTCCTCCAATCAGCAGAGGGATTGGCAGAGGAGACACCTGGTTGCTACATTGTATCTCTCCTCACAACTTTTGGTTGCTACATCGTAACTCCACGGGGAAGGCAGGAAAAAAAAAAAAAAGTATATCCACAGAAAATCAAGAAATCAATGGTCAACTAGGGGTTCAAGGGAGATTCTGGTCCACAATAACAAGGTTTCGGCCACTCGTTACAGAGTGAAAGAGCCGCAAGCATGCCAACAGCCCAGAGCCGCCAGAATTCTAGCTGAAGCCCCACCGGCCATCTCCCTGCGCCTGACTGCCAGAGAAACAAGGCGGCGATTATCCAAAGAGCTAAATAACACAGCAGTGGAGGAAGGGAGGCTAAATTTGGATGCGAGAGACGACGCTTTGTAATTTGTAAGGAATAGGCAAAAAAGGCTACAAAAAAAAAAAAAAAAAAAACTGCAAGACTCTGCTCTAATAAACAAGCAAGCTGCAGGTTTAAAGCGATAACAATTCAGGGAGCAGCTGAACAGTTACTATGCAGTAACTGAGCGGCTGCCCTGCTAAAGTTTAGGTCATACAATTAATTAAAAAAAAATTAAAAAAATGGAATTTAGGTACAAGACATCGTCATGGATGCTTAGGTTAGACCACTAAAGCTGCTAAAAAGTGCTAAAGTGATACTACAGTGCGTCCTATGCATGTTCTGCCAATCATACAACTAAACAAGGTGCCCCAATCAGCCCAAGCCCAAACTACCCAAAGATAAGTCCTAAAAAAAAAAAAATTCCTATGGATAGGGATGCCCCCACCCCCTGCAAACCACCAAATCTCACCTCTTCCTGGGCAGCCAGTCCCGAACCCACATTACTGCCAGCAGCCAGTTGCTATGGCTCCACCAGGGACAGCAATTGGTGGTCGGCAATCAGGGCAAGGAGCGCAGGAAAGGCAATTTCCAGGGTTAGGTTTTTATGGGGTTTTGGGGAGGAGGAGCAGAGACTGGTATCTAAAAATTGCCTACGAATCCCTTACCTTTCTGTCGGTCCCTTCCAGGGTCACATCCCCAGCATCCCTGCAAGTCAGCTAGGCTGGGCAAGGGGGGGGGTGCACATTCTGCAAGGAAATCAGGATGTGGCCGGCCCTTTTCCCTATGCCGATGCAGAGCCCTGAACTACGCCTTAAAGCAGACCAAAACTTGCCAAACTTGTGAAATACATTTGGCCATAGCCCCTGACGATATTCCCTTCTTAGGGGGTAGAACTAGAAATGGGTAATTTGGTTTTTTAAATTGTCCTTGAGCACTGTTTTTTTTTTGCTGCCCCCCTTTGTAAGATGGCAAGCAGTCAGTCATTGCATTGGTGTGGCAATGACATTATTGCCACACACAACAATGGCAATGAATGGAGGCGGAGCTTTACAGCTAAAACAAGGGCCATTATCTGGGAATAAAGTGAAGCAGGAGCACAAAAGGTGCTCTTCATGATGGGGATGCTAGTTAAAAATGTGGGTTTAAGTCGGCTTTAGTATGGAATGCCCGCACATGCACCATGTGAATGGTGGAAAGGTGAGGGTAAATCGGGGGGGGGGGGGACCAATATAGCGAAAATTCTGGTGATTGTGCTATATGGGTCGCTATATAAAGTCAACTTTGGTGGACCTTCCCTCAGACCTGAGATCACACAAGTGCACCCTTTGAAATCAACTGGGCAACTTTGTACATGGAAGTTCCCCATGTGTGCCAATTATTTTCAATAGGTGACTGCCATACACAGGGCGCACGCTTCCCCTTGATAGCACAATCACTCATGGTCACCGACTTCCTACCTGCTCCTTCTTAATAGTGAGCTGAAAGCTGTAGAACCTTTCTCCTATAATGGCAGTGAGTGGATACCTTCTTTGGGAGCTTTACAATTTCAGGCCAAGGTGGCTTCACTACCCATAGGGACTGGAAGACTGAATAAGCAGCAGGGAAGGCCGAGGGGGAGCTGCACTGGTAAAACCAGTGCTACATGGCCATGCTTTATCTCAAGGGTGTAAGACAGGGGTACTCAACCACTTCTTGCAAAGGTCCATTTACAAACATTCGGTGAGAGGTGAAGGTCTGGGCATGGGGCTGTCGCAGGGGGTGCAGTTAGAAATCAGCACACTCGGGGAAGGGCTATGGGGGGGGGGATGAACAGGGCTGAAACAAAGAGTAATGGATTGGCTGAGTGGATGGGTCAAAGCTGGGGGGGGGGGGGGCAGCAGGAATGGATGGGTCAAAGCTGGGGGGACAGGAATGGATGGGTCAAAGCTGGGGGGGGGGGGCAGGACTGAAAGGGGCAAAGAGACAGAGAAACAAAGTTTGTACCTTGCAATGCCACTTCCCACCAGTGCAGTATTTCATATTGCAACACTACGGTAGGTGCCAGGGAGCCAGTCATGACATTAGCGGGGAAAGGGGTCCGGAAATCTGGCACAGAGGTCCACATTCGGAGCCCGGGCCGCCAGTTGAGTATTGCTTGTGTAAGATCTGCTGAGATCCAGCAGAGCCGCCTGACCGCGTTTGGCTGAGATGAGCCAAGCTCATAACAAACCATAAAGAAAGCACTTATAATGGACTGGACTACTGTGTAAACTTCACTAAGGAAGGGTGGAAAGTTTCCATTGATTCGGCAATTAGCATTCACAGACCATGCAGATGGGAAAGCAGAATACTATGCAAATTCACAGATTCACCACAAAACAAACATACCAGCCAATAATATTTACTGCATATGAATCACGTCAGAGTAAAAAAAAAAAAAAACCCACAGGACTGTAAAGTGATTTGCAGAAGATCAGGAAAGTGGGGCGGGGAGGGTCTCATTTCAGGGATGGCTGCACCTCACATCATACACAAAGAGGCTACAAAAATAAACAGCAAGAGGAAAAGCCGAGCCAGGAAGAATTCGTTTCCTGAGGCCACGTCGGAGAATCTTCATCGGGAAGCTAACGGCGCAGAGAGGTCAGCAGCACAAAAGCCTGCAATAAAAAAATACTCCAGGACAGCTTCCTACTTCTAGGATTATAGGATGTTGAGGGGGTTGGGGGGGCAGGCCTGGCAACAAGTTTTGATCCCACGAAACCTAAGCATCACTGATGGGAGGTTGCAGAGGAACCATAACCCCTTCTAGTGTAGCTAATATTATTCATTTAAAAATTGGCAACACAATTTGGGATACATCTTTGGCTAAAGCAGAACGCTACATCAAAGTGCTGTCCGGGGAGGCAGAACTTCCCGTTCATCCTGCCGGATCGAGTCCCCACGTGACCACCACGGGCGGAAATACTGCAGTGCCCAGCAAACTTGACTGGCTGTCACTTGGGGCCGTAACACAGCGCGGGATACAGAAAGATGTGCAACAGCACCAAGGAAGGGCTTTTCCAGCTGGTATGCAGGGCATTTAGCCAGGACAGGCGTCCGCACTGAGGGTGCCCGGGCAGGTGCTGGGGCCTGTGCAAATTGGGAAAGCCCACCCCATTCCCTCTACCCTGGGCAGCCACTATATAGGACGCAGGGCCATGCAGTAACCGGGACTAAGGACTGTCAGCCAGGGGCAGATTGACAATTGGGAGAGCCTGTCAGTCCTGCTATTCTTTGTCCTCTCTCTTTTTTTCTCCCATACATTTTCTCTTTCAAAGAGGCACAGAGTCCCAACAACTTCCTCCCAACCAAAGCATCCTAATCAATCAGCCAGCATACATAAAGGTAATAAGCAAAGGCAGCCCTATGCATTTCTCCCATGACAGGTCACCTTTAACTAGCTTAGGCCATGGAGCTCCCGTCATGGACCAGTCCCAGGTTTCACACTGGAACATACGTCCGGTCTGCCATGCTTCAAGCTGAATTCAATGTTCGCCATGGGAATCGGGTAAGCTTTTGAAAAAAAAAAAAAAAAAAACGATGTAAAAAGACCTTTAATTTGGTTTTCACAAGGAAGCAGACTGTATTACTAAAAGCCACAAGGCTCAGCACTATTAACTGAAGCTCCAAGAAGCAGCAAGCTTTCCTCTCTGCTACACATTTGTGTACAGAGCATTAAAAACCAAGGCCAAAAACAAGTGCAGGTCAGCAATGGCAGTTCCACCTGTGACAGGAAACTATTGCTTAGGCTTTTAAGGCCTTCAGATTTTATTTCTGGAAGCCTCGCTAGAGACTGGAGGGGAGACCTGGGGAATCATTTGGGAAGCTGTGCTTGGCTCAAGGCTTGGACCGCTGTCCTTGCAATTTTCTGAGCTCCATAGGTGAAGGTGCCCCAAAGTTCCGACCAAGTGGAAATCTGCAAAAAATTCTGTGTAACTCCGCACCACTGTTGAGATCAGGGTGTGCTGGCTACATACAGACCCCAGATGGGGCAACAATGCTCGCAAAGGAGTGGGGTAATCCAGAATACCCCCACAAGTATCTGTATGTTGTATAACCGCACAACCACCAGAAATATGATACAATAAAAACCCTTTATTTCATCTATGGGTATAATTACAATTTTGTGAGATACGCATATAATTAAAAACTATATTAAAAACAAATGGACCCTGGGTAAGTTTACCATGCTCTCAAAAAGGGGTGTATGAATCAAATATGTACAACACAAGGTCCCTATGAGCCAGTGAACCCACAATAGAGCAATATATATAATAAAGTGCAAATGCAAAAAATGATAAATATATCCCGTGCTATATACAATGCTATACAACATTAATGACTCAAAAGCTGTGCAAACTACAAATCAGTGCAAAATAAAGACAATAAAGTGTCCTGTGCTGGGTAAGGGGTAAGAAAACTCTAACTCCTAAGTATTATTTACATGACAACCATAAAGTGAAAGTCAATGGGACTAAAGATGGAGTACTTCACCAAATCATTAGAGCTGCTCCCCAGGGGTCCGTAAGCGCTAGACAACAAGTGGAAATCTGCAGCAGAGCAAGCCAAAGCTACACAGATGTCACCTGATCAAATTCTATCAGCAGGATTGGTCACCGATAGCTGCCCCATTGCTCCCCCTCAATTAATAAGACCCCTTTCTAATACTCTATAGGAATAAATCTGAGCAAATTAAATGGCTGTAATTACATTGTCTTGAAAATGTTTTACTAGTCATCTGACTTTCTTAAAGTGGATCAAAACCCAGGATTTTGACTATCCTGAGTTTTGATCCTCTACCCCTGTGAAACCCCTCAGATCGCCGATGCCAACTCGCCTCTTCATGGTCCAACGATGCATGCGCGGCCACTCATCCAATCAAAACGCGCTCCGAGCCACTGACATCACGCCGTCTAAGGCCAGACGCTCCGAGTGCGCTGGCGGCCGCATTTCCCTCTTCCCTCTAACAAGGAGCGTGCCTGTGCCTCCTCAGACCACTCACAAATGCCTAGCGCTGCTAGAGGGATAGCAGGGATGCGGCCACAGCTCACGCATGCACCGTTGGACTGGGAGTATGGGGTGACCTGGGGGGGTTCACACAGCGGGGCATATTTTGGAAGCCCCAGGGGGAAGGGAATTGATCGGCCTGAGAATCTTTTGGTGCCCTTTAAACATCGCTATAAAGTGGACAACCGACCCCTTTGCAGGCATACCAATTTGGGATGCCCCTCTGTGTGAAATACAATATACACAAATCTCGGGCCTCGATCCCACAGGGCATATGTGGCTATATATAAGCAAGAGACCGTAGTCAAACATGCCTTATATAATCCAGTGGCCTTCCCACGTGTCAGAGTTGTAGCTGTGAGCCGCCATGGTTGCTCTGCAGCTCTGACCACAGATTTCTAATTCAGTCACTTACAAGACTGGAGCTTGATAACAAATCATGGTTTGTGTGGAAACAAAACCTCTTTCAGAGCTCCGATAATATCTGCGAGGTCATGCTGCTCATGTGACCCCAACGTTTTTATGCCAGTATGAGTTAAATAGTATAGAGAGCAGGAGGAAAAAAAAACCCTGCACAGTAGCTGTGTGAAGGGAATGTAAAACCGAAATGTCAGAAGACCGCACAAAAAAACAAAACAAAAAACAAAACAGACATGAAGGTGGAATTCAAATCACAACAAACAGCGAAAGCACATAACTGTATCCCGGCTCCGTGAAAACACAGTAAATGAAACCATTACGTAATTTACACTAAACAAGGCCCCACTTGATGAATTAATTCCCACGGTGCATCTGCTTCAGCGCTTCCATCCACAGGCCCCGGGCGCGACAGGTCTGTACATGTGCGGGATGAGACCAGCCTGCACAATGCGACACTAATATTCCCCATCTGCTTCCTTGTACTGCATTCTAAATTCAGGGTCTCCCAGCTTTCCAAGTTCTATTCCTCCCAAGTCCTAACCAATTCAGATTTTCCAGGAGCAAGGTGCACTTTAAACAGGACCTAAACTGTATGCATGCTTATCGAGACGTCAAAGAAAGGAGGGTGAGAATTACACGTTTATGATCACATCCACTGATATTTTTTCTGTTTAAAAAGCAGAGCAGTACCCAGGATTACCCAGGTGCTGTCGCTCTCCAGCGGGGCATCCAGTTTTGGGATTCTCCCACTACGAGTTTCCTGGGGGATCGCAAAAACTCATCCTTCTGGCAATCCCATTGGGGCATGTGTGGGTCACTGGTCGATCAGCGCTCGCACTCGATTCATACCTTCCTTATCCGACCCGACATGATCATGACTGGTGGATGGCAGGGGGATCAATTAGGAATGCCTCGCTCTGTGAAACCCCCTGAGATTGCCATGGATGAGGAAAACATCTGTTTTCCACTTGTGTGTAACATGTGTAACAGTACTCTTATCGTTATAGCAGCCCAAAATCCCAGCTGGCCAGTACTTGAGTCAAGTACTCCAGGGCCGGCCACTCCGGTGAAGTGGTTCATATCCACGAAGCGCGTAGGTGAGGAGGTAAGTGGGGAGGAATTGGGCTGCTATGTGATATTGTGATCATTAGACAATTGCTGATACAATGGATTCCTGATGTGTATCTCTGACGTTTCTGGAGACAAGGAGAGGCACTACTTAGATTAATGCATGTTAGCACTTAGGCACTTTATGCACTTTTGAAGGCACTTTAGTTGTTAATTTGTTATTATGTACTATAGACTTTAGATTGCACAGGCACTTTATATCTTGTCCTACAAACGTCAGAGGCTATATATTGGTTGATTTCAATGAACTTTATAATCATTTCAATTAAATTTAAAGAGTTGCTTTAACACTGCATGTGAGTGACTGCAGATTATTTTAGCCCTGGAGTTCCTCCCCACTTGGGGTTTTAATTATATGTTTTTTAATTCTTGATGTGTGTCTTTTGTATGTGGATTAGTGGATGAATTATTTGATTAATAAATTGATTCATTACATGAAGTAATGGTGTGCAGCTTGATATATGAGGACACAATGGTGGGCTAGCCCTGGAGCTTCACCAGTAGTTAAGTAGGGGCCGGCCACTCCCCTTCGCCCTGGGGCATGCCAAAATTCCGGCTCCCTGAAAACACCGTACATTAAACCATTACTTCACTGGTCTACGGTGCAAACCCTGGATTGCCACAAAACTCACCTTTACCCTGGCTTCCAGAGCACTCAAATTGCCTGGAATCTCTAGGCTGAGGAGCCCTGCCTTTCAAACCCAGTCTAAGGGGAAACAAGGGATGCGGCAGCCAAGCTGGCGCACGTCACCTTTTACTTTTGAGATAAGCCTATTGCAAGCTCCAATTTGCAGGGGGACGTGGCTACAGAGGTGGAAAAAGTCTGGTTTAATAAAATTCATTGAGGATGGGGTTTGGCCCTTCCCTGTACCCTGGATGGGTATTTGGTGTCCCTGGCCAGGCTCTGGAAAGTGGCGCTGTGCCTGTTCCCTCTCTCTGACTGATAAGTAAGTTCTCTGTTAAGTAGATATTAACAAAATGTATTTTCTCAAACAATTCATGCTTTGTCCATATACTAAAGGTTAGATAACACCAATGGTAAGGCTACAGGGCTAGCCCTCCTATGTCCTCAAATATAAGGCTGCACACACCTTATAAAATTAATTAGAAGTTTATTGCTCACATGGATCTTTAAATGTACAGACAACATAAATCTTGACAAAACACTCTATAAAAAACATATAATTAAAAACCAACAGTGGGGAGGAGCATTAGGGCTAATTTCATGACACCAATATAATGATGTGTCTAAATAATTAGATCAATTTATATAATGCCTGCTGTATACATGCATATGCGGATGCCCACGTGATGAGATACTAATAAAAAAGTGAAATATGTATATAAAATCTATAGAACCCTTATAGGGGAGTCATCAACTCCACAAACTATGAAAAATATTGTGCAAACTACATATAAAGTGCCTACAAAGTGCAAAGTGCAAAGGTGCTCATCTCTGTAATAAATAAATAGTGCCACTACTCATCTCCATGAGCATCCGCCATATCAAGTATCAAAAACCGCAGTATTAGTACATATTCAATAATATAAATGCTGAACGCCCTATTTTCCTCCCCACCTACCTCTCGCTGCGTGGAACAGGTCCACTTCTCCTGGGTGTTCCATATACTAAAGGTTAGAGAATTAAAATCTATGAATTGCCCCAAATTTGGGGTTTGAGGGTCATTGCACACAGCAGGGAATCCGAGCAATCCCGGGTTTTGCTCCACTTTAAAGGGGATTAACAGGAAGCAATCCCAGTTACAGACAAACAAAACCCATGATATCTTATCAGTGGGCAGAAATGTACTCATATCCTCTACAAACAGGTTGCTGCAGCCAATCAGAGATTGCTTAAAAATGACTCACCAGCAAACACTGTCCTGGCTGACGGCCACTGAACTTGAGATGAACAAGAACTATTAGCCAGCTTGATAGATGGTGGGTGCTCTTAAAGTGGACCAAAACCCAGGATTTGTTAATGGCCGGCGCAGGCACACTCTGGAGGCGGAGGATGCTGTCGTCAGAGCCCCTGCTCTTAGACGCGACGAGGGACCAGGAAGAGGTGAGCTGGGTTTGGGCGATCTGGGGCGTTTCACACAGCGGGGCACCCAGATTGGAAAGGGCCAAAACCCAGGATAGTCAAAACTATTGACTATCCTGGGTTTTGGTGCTTTTAACTCAAACTCTGCAATCACCCTTTCCACCTTCACCCAGTATACCTGGGTACAGGAACCAAAACTATGCACAAAGCCAATGATCCCGCAGAGAAATGGAGGTCCCCAATAAAGTGCTAAACGCTAGTGATATTTTAATTTTAAACCACATTTTAAACCACATCCATATGAATATAAAAAACATTGTAATAAATATCTCTAAATATTAAACATTAGTATTAATACATAAACTCTCCAAATCACATATACCTTTTTATTTTAAGATCTCTTCTGAGGAGCTTCACGGACTCCCTTAAAAGCGGAACAAAACCTGTGATTTTAACTATCCTGAGTTTTGTTCACTCATACAAAATCACCTCCTCCCGATTCAACAGTGCACGCGTGGGCTCTCATCCAACCAGAGCCATTTGCCATGCTTATGGAATATTCGGAAAACGGCTCCATTGATGGCAATCGTGAGCTTGAGCTTCTGCATCCCCTGCACAGCCACGCGCTCCCATCCCATGGCTGGGAAAAGGATCAAAAGCACAGCCAGATGATGAACTGGATGTGGCCGGACAATGATTACGTCGGTGAGTTTACCAGTGGGTTATGCCAAATCAGGAAGACCAGAGGCCGGCCTTGAAATCTGTTCCACTTTAAATCTCCCAGATCGTCTATCCCCAGTTCCCATTGCAGTCTCCTGCCCTCGGCCTATCTGACCAACCACCTTTAATAGCAACCCTGTACCATCCCCGATTCGGGATGCCCCACTGTATGAACCCCTTAATATACCCCCTTAAATAACTCCCCTTTACCCGGGGATCCCATGGTACGTTCCCAGACCCAACTGCATCACCAGCATCTCCGCGGCTGACCCGCCTCCAGCTATTCAGATAGGCTGGGCATGGGAGCACGCAGCAGACCGCAGGAAGGCTCAAGATGTGCCCGCTACCGCTCCCTATGTCGAAGCTCAGCATCGTAGGATCTGCATAATTATCCACTACACACAGTGCATATTGGACAGCCCATGTATGTGCCATGGAATATACATTTTAGTGGCCATGGAGGCAGGGGGTTTAAACAGGGTGCATTACAAAGCGGGATGCCCCAGGTAGGCTTGGACTAAAGTTTTTTGGTCCATTGATATGAAAAGCCAAGCTCCAGTCAAAAATTACTTTAGGTCCCTTATAACAATTGCCACAGAGGACTGAGATACAAATTTAGAGAGCAAAAGTCAGACATGGAACTCAGATAATGGGAAGGAAATAGTTCATTGCAGTGTGCAGCTATGTCTCCGACTGGAGAAGGTGCAGTGTGCAGCTATGTCTCCGACTGGAGAAGGTGCAGTGTGCAGCTATGTCTCCGACTGGAAAAGGTGCGGCTGCTGCACCTTCTACCAGATCTTCAGCATAAATTAATGAAAAGCCCAAACCCTTAAAAAAACTATTCCCCAGCATCTAAAATTAATATATTATACGTTTTTAGTAACGTACTTATTATTCTTTCCCCCACTGGGCTGCAACTATGGTCAGGACTCAGCGCCGCCATCTTGCCTCAGAAGCATCACATACTGAGGAGTGGGAGGAAAACTGTAGGGGGAGGGGTTATAGCTGTGCTTTGCACAGACAGAGCCGGGCTGGGATCAGGAAACAGACCGCAATCCCACAATGCAGAGCGGCATAGTCAGAGGACACTTCCTGTCTGCAGGCAGCCTGAGACTCCATGTGCCGCCATCTTGGATGTTTAAAAGCTCAGAAAACGCAGCAGGTACAGGTAGGATGATTTTTAATGCAGGCAATCTGTATGTACAGGGTGGGGGAAACATAAAATAGACTTGTGAAGGTCCACTTTCAGTTTGGAAAATGGAAGCATCTCACCGATGGCCATAAATCTGCTTTAAAGTGGACCAACACCCAGGATTTTGACTATCCTGGGTTTTGTTCCCATTCCCCGGGGCACCCCGATCGGGTGTTTGAAACCCCCCAGAAAGCCCTGAAAACTCACCTCACCCCGCTCCCACGTGACCGCTGCATCCAATTCCTGCCGACGGACAAGCGGGAGGCAGCGACGCCCTCTTACAGGGCGCGATCCCGCGCCGGCCATTCACAAACAGTCAGCGCGGGAGCACGCCCTGCTAGAGGGACGTGCGAGAGGCGGTGGATGCGCATGCGCCGCTGGAACGGGGAGAAGGTAGGATTGTGGGCTTCCTAGGGGGCTTCACCCCGCGGGACATCCCGATTTCGGATGCCCCGTGGGGAGGAATCTGATCGGCCCGGGAATCTTATAGATTCCCGGGCCGATCCCCCCTGGGTGTTGGTCCACTTTAAGAGGTTTCACAGTAGGCGAATAGGAGTCACTGAGATCATAAGTAAGGGAAACTCATGGCTACTTTTGAGAAAATAAAATAAATAAAGGAGGACCTGCAGCCTAAATTGTAAAGGGGGGCTAAACCCAGGAATGTGACTTTCCCAGGTTTTGGTCCGTTCCCCAGGAATTGGGATGCCCCGGGAGTAAGGCAGCAGCCGTCCCTGGGATCCTTTAGATTCCAAGGCCGGCCGCCAGTGGGTTTTGTTCCACTTTAAAGGGGAGCAAAACCCTCTTCGGCCAGCCTCCCAAAAAGACCCCCACAGTACCACCACAGAAATAAGATAGACACTGATCAGCGCGTACAGTTGTGTAGCCGGAACCCTCCGGTCAGAGCATAGGGTTTTCTTCTATCATGAACTAGCTAAAATCGGACTGCAGGAAAAAAGGCCTCAAAATAGAAGAGGGTCTGAGGTTTTTCTTTTCTTCTGCGGGATGCCCTTCCATTTCTGTTTGAGTTGCTTTGTATATTATAAAAAAAAAAAGTAAAAAAAGGGGCCGCGAACTGCACTCCAATTTCAAGGAAAGGAAAACCCGGCCTTCCAAGAATTTGCTAATTACAGCTTTGAAAATTAGGAGCCCCGGCCAGCTAATACCATATGCCAATTAAAGGCTCCTTATCCAAAGCCGCTCAACTGAGACGGGACAGAAAATGGGATACCCGGCTGCAGTGAAGGGCGTGCTGCGAGTCCACCACAGCCAAAAAAAAAAAAAAAAAACACCTTTGTGCCCCGCAGG
Source organism: Gastrophryne carolinensis (assembly GCA_027917425.1). Taxonomy (NCBI): domain Eukaryota; kingdom Metazoa; phylum Chordata; class Amphibia; order Anura; family Microhylidae; genus Gastrophryne; species Gastrophryne carolinensis. Next base: position 16,146,629 of record CM051238.1, read on the forward strand.
TTGGTGGTATAAAACATACCTTCTCTGCTCACCGGCAGCCTCTGGATATAGACGTTCGCCCCCACCCCCCACATTAGTAGTAGTGCTGAAATAGAGTGGGAGTGTTGAGGTTGCGGTGACCAGCATGGAGGTCTTCAGTGGCAAGCGGACGAGAGGGGATGTTGCAGGACTATATACTATAGAACTAGGGCAGATCATCTGCAGGGGACAAAAGGAGAGTATAGGTCTTTGGCTGGACAGTCCCCTTTCTTATTAGCACAGTAACGCATTGATATTATAAATAAAATCCACTTCTGGGGATTTATTATCCCACAGACCAGGAGGGCCAATTGCCACATGAGACAAACCCTCTTGTGTTCTCAAAATCAAGATCAATGTACATAACACTGGCTCATCTCAATCCCGCCGTACATCTGGGCAGACGTACTGAGGGAGTAAAGGACCTTGCCAAGGCATACATAGTGAATCTCGTGTTTGGGCTTGAACCACACTCACCCCCCCCCCCCCCCTCCGCGGGGGGCTGAAGCCAGAACGGCTTGCTGCAAATGGCACTCCTGGTTTGGGGTCTGTGATAAAAGTTCACAGAAGTAAACTTCCCTTTTAAATTTGACCAGTCCTGGACTCAAAGTCTCCAGGGCCAGACGATTCCCTTTCCCCGGTTTGTGAAATCGCCAATAATCCCACAGAGCATCCCCTTAAAGTGGACCGAAAGTACCACCACGATCGGCCAAAAACAGGATGCCCACTGTGTGAAACCCCCCCAGGTCGCCTCATACACTTACCTAGCTTCTTGGTTCAACAGCACATGTGCGTACCGCATCCCCGCTATCCCTCTAGCAGGGCGCCAGGAATTTGAGAATGGCCGGGGCGGGCACATTCCCTGTTAGAGGGTAGCGGGGGGTGCGCGCTCGGAGGCCTTAGGCGAAGGCTTAGACAACGCGACATCAGTGGCTATGAGCGCACCGATTGGACGAGCGCCCGTGCATGCGCTGTAGGATCGGGAAGAGGTGATCTGGGGGGTTTCACACAGCAGGGCAATCCCAAATGCGGGAGAGGACCAAAACCCAGGATTTAGTATCACTTTAATCTCTAGGCTGATGCACCCAGCCATTTACATTGGAAGCCTTTTAGGCTGGCAGCCAGAACACACGTGTCAGCTAGAGGGAAAACATTGATGCGAAAAGCTCACTGCTCTCTATCCATGGATAGGATGAGAGGTCACACATGCACTGTGGGATTTTCAGCGATGATCAGAATCCTGGGCTTCCAATTTAATATACACTGGGTTGGTTAACACCAAAAAGTCTCTAGGGCCAGGCACTTGCCTACCCATGGGACATCTCCATTTGAGATGCCCTGCTTTGTGTAACCCCTGGAATTGCATGAAAACAAAAAAACTACTTTTCCTGGGCCCCACATTGTGCAGCCTAATCCTCATGTTCCTTTTAGCATCCCAAAGCATCGTTTGGGTCCTAGGGTGGGGTACAGGTTTTTGGTCCTGCGTTTAGTCTCACAATTATAGTGTTTTATCTATAAACACAATTTTTTTGGTTGTTTAAAGCAGACCAAAACCCAAATTTTTAACTAGCATCCCCTGATTTGCAACCCTATGAGGAGGACAATTTGCCGATTTTCACTGCCTCCGCTTTACTCTAAACCCAGATAATGGCGTCTGTTTAGCTGTAAAGCTCCGCCTCCCACATTCATTGCCACTGTTGTGTGTGGCAATGATGTCATCTATGCAATGACTGATCCCATGCCATCTTACATCGATGGACAGCAAATAAATCGGTGTTCCAGGACCAATCTTTAAGTGAAAATATACATTTCTAATTCTACACCCTAATGGAGAGTATTAGCAGGGTCACTGGCCAAATGTATTTCACAGGTTTGGTGGGTTTTTGTCCGCTTTAACGGGGACCAAAACAGGCACAACAGTCTATAAGAATCTCTGGCCGGTCAAATCCCTGCCACTCATCGCTGCTCTGTGCTCCCTTCTCCATGAAACCTGCCAGTTGGCCCATATTCCCTCTAGCAGCTGCGCGCACCTGGCCCAGGCATATTTGAGTGGCCGATGTGGCTACGCACAGCAAAAGGGGAGGTGCCAGTGGCTAACCAATCATTCAGCTTGCTTAGCAGCTGCTCATTAATATGCACAGCTAAGAATAAGAACGCTGACTAGAAGAGGATACAGGGGGGCCATGGATGCCCCAGGGGCAAAGACCAAAACCCGGGATAGTAGTCTGCTAACTGTATTTTCCACCAATAAGGACTCCATGGCCAGCCAAGAGGACTTTTGGGCTATTTAAAAAAAAAAAAAAATAAAAAAAAATAAAAATGTACCCACACCCTGCATACGCACATTTCCTGCATTGTTTACAAGTTGTCCCCTTCTCTCCTGGACCACTTGCAGACATAAAATAAATAAGCAGCCGTCCAAAATGGGTTTATATAAAGGCAGCCAGAAGCAGAAATAGCAGGAGGGATTATGTATATTTAATGGCCGGCAAGGCTATACATAGGGCCGCCAGCTCAGGGCTATTTATGACTGCAAGTCAAACAATTAAAGGCAAACCTTTCTAATATGACAGAATGGTTTTATAAATAAAGATTTGTCTAGACGCCAGCCGGCCGCTCTATCAGGGATACCGATTACTGAAAGCTGCAAGATGAGTGGACAGTGTAGCCAGGCAGTAGGATAAGCAAGCAGGATGCTCGGCTGCATAGCTTGAGGCATCACCAGTAGGAAGAGCGAGGTTGTGATGCCGCTGTATAGAGCCCTGGTGAGGCCACAGCTAGAATACTGTGTGCAATTCTGGAGACCTTACCTGCAAAAAGACATTATTCAAATAAAAGGGGTCCAAGGGCGGGCAACAAAAATGGTGGAAGGACTTAAACTTAAAGTGGACCAACACCCAGGGGGGATTGGCCCGGGAATCTATAAGATTCCCGGACCGATCAGATCCCTCCCCGCGGGGCATCCGAAATCGGGATGTCCCGCGGGGAGGAACCCCCCAGGAGGCCCACAATCCTTACCTTACCGGCGATCCAACGGCGCATGCGCGAGACGCGGCCGCGTCTCTCGCTTCCCTCTAGCAGGGCGCGCTCCCGCGCCGGCCATTTTATGAATGGCCGGCGCAGGCGCGCTCCCTGTTAGAGGGAAGCGAGAGACGCAGCCAATGACAGCGCTCTAGTATGCGCGTCCAAGCGGCTTTGGACGCGCATACCAGAGCGGCTCTGAGCGCTGTCATTGGCCGGACGAGGTCACGTGGGAGCGGTGAGTTTTTGCGGCGATCGGGGGGGTTTCACACAGCGGGGCACCCCCGATCGGGGTGCCCCACCTAAGTGGACCAACACCCAGGATAGTCAAAATCCTGGGTATTGGTCCACTTTAAAAAACTTATCAGGAGAGACTTAAAGAAATGAATTTGTACAGCCTGGAGAAAAGAACGGAGAGAGGGCACACGATTGAGACCTGGGGGGGGGGGGGGGGGGGGATCCCATGTACATTTTTTTTAGATTTTTAAGGGTTTTTAACCCTTATACCCATTGTCCAGGGTATAAGTGACCATCAATAGCAACCATCAGCTCACTTATCTGAAGACAGACAATAGTTTGCAGCAGGTTATGATGAAGTTTCATTCAATAGCGCAGCGCCCAAAACTGGTGAATGCTGGGAGAAGCGGAAGATTGAGCAAGCTGGGCAGCGACAGGGGGAAACATGCATTTTAGTATTCCTTGGTGTTCACAGACATCTTTGTAAATAAAGACTGCGATCATTTTCATCTTTTGAATGACATTTATTTTCTTTTTCAGAATGACAGACACAGGGATAAACATTAAACCGAACCTTCAGCATAATTTAATGAAAAGCCCAAACCCTTAAAAAACTATTCCCCAGAATCTAAAATTAATATATTTTAAGTTTTAAGTCACTTGTTCTTTCCGCCATTAGGGCTTCAACTCTGTTCAGGACTCTAGGATATGGGCGTCGCCATCTTGACTCAGAAGCATCACATACTGAGGAGAGGAGGAGGGGGCAAAAAGACAATTCTATGAGTACTCACCTGTAGAATTGCTTTTACTATGCATGGCACAGTCTAGAAGTCCTTAAACCGGACCTTCAGCGTGATTTAATGAAAAGCCCAAACTCTTAAAAAACGGTTCCCCAGCATCTAAAATTAATATATTTTATGTTTTTAGTCACTAACTTATTATTCTTTCCCCCACCGGGCTGCAACTCTGTTGAGGAATTTAGGATACGGGCGCCGCCATCTTGAATCAGAAGCATCACACTTACCGAGGAGAGGAGAGTGGGATAAGGTACAGGGGGGCGGGTTATAGCTGTGCTTTGCTCAGACAGAGCAGATCTGGGGTCAGGTAAAGGTCAGCAGTCCCAGAATGCAGAGCAGCACAGTCAGGAGGCACTTCCTGTTTGCAGGCTGCCTGATAAGCTGGCGGCTTCCATAAGCCGCCATCTTGGATGTTTAAAGGCTCATAACATGCAGTAGATGCAGGTAGGATGATTTTTAATGTGGCCAATCTGTATGTACAGGGTGTGGGAAACATAAGATATTTTAAAGATGAAATATAACCGTGCTGATATTTCTTAAAATTATTAAATTATTGAATTATTATTGCTCAACGTGTGTTAATCCTTTACCCCTATGGATCCTAAATGCACATATTATTCCAAAAACACAGAGCAATCAATGATAAAACAACACACTTTAGGTCAGCTTTAACTCTTAAAACATTATATTAAAAAGTCCAAGCTTCTGGGGTGGTTCCCCAATCTGAGAGTATCCTCTTAAGGCCAAGGATTTTAGTGAACTTCTATCACAGGGATGTTCAAAACACTGTAGCAAATTCCACCACGTGTATATAACAGCAAATTGCTGATGAGAATCTGGTGCCCTTATCCATCAAGATGGAGATTTCAGCAGCCAAGCAGTTAAAGCCAGCGTTTGTAAATTGGGATGGCGCAGTTGTCCCAGAGTGAGCAGATCTGGATCCTGGGGCAAGACATACTGATCTACTGCCAACTGCACGATGTCTGCGAACCTTGGCCAACGGGGGGCCACCAGAATGGCTGGTAGCCCTTCCTGGGCCATCTTGCGCAGCACCCTGCCCAGCAGAGGAAAGGGAGGGAAAACAGAGGAGCCGAAACTCCGTCCAATGCATTGATAGGCATTGAAGGCCAGAGGGTCCCGTGACAGGTAGACAAACCTGGGAAGCTTGCGATTGTGGCTGAACGCAAACAGGTCCACATCCGGTTGACCCCAGCGGTGACACAAGGAGTGAAATACCTTGTTGCTGAGGGACCATTCCCCCAGCCGAGACGTCCCCCTGCTCAGGGAGTCTGCCTCCTGGTTCTCCACCCCCGGAATGTAAACCGCCGAGATGCAAGGGACATGCTCTTCTGCCCAAGACAGTATCAAGGACACTTCCTTGAGGGCTTGCTTGCTCCGAGTCCCTCCCTGATGATTGATGTAGATCTGAACCGCCCGACCCCGAAGGTGTGTGGTCAGCTGAGAAAGAACCAACCTGATCGCCCTCAGTTCCGGGACATTGATAGGAGCATGGGCCTCCTGGGGGCCCCACCAACCCTGGAAACTCAGACTTCCAAAAGCCTCCCCAACCGGTCAGACTGGCATCTGTGGTGACAGTCTCCCAGCACGGAGGCAGAAAGGTCCTGCCCACTAGAAGGTTCCTTGAGTCCAGCCACCTTGCCCACTAGAAGGTTCCTTGAGTCCAGCCACCACGAGAGGGGACAGAGCAAATTCCTGATCCAGGGACACAGGGTCCCGATTCCAAACAGACAGGTGGTGCAGCTGAAGAGGTCTCATGTGAAACTGAGCAAAGGGGACCGCCTCAAAGCAGGACACCATGAGGCCCACTCACTGCATCCCTTGCCGGTTGGAGGGATGGGGGCACAAGAGCAGAGCCCGTGCCTGCTTCTGAAGTCCCTCCACCTTCAGCTGAGGCAGGAATACCTTGACCTGACAGGTATCCAGAGTCATGCCCAGAAAGGACCTCACCAAAGACGAAGACAGTGAAGACTTGGGTTAGTTGATCACCCAGCCAAAGGACTCGAGAGTGCAGGTCACGACCTGAGTATCCTTCTCGGCCTGATGAAGAGACTGAGCCGCAATCAGAAGTAAGGAAGGATGCGAATGCCCTGATTCCGCAGCAGAGCCATCACGCCTGCAAGCACCTTGGTGAACACCCGAGGCGCTGAGGTAATACCGAAGGGTAAGGCCACAAACTGGTATTGCTGATCCTCTAGAGCAAACCTGAGAAATCTCTGATGACCTGGAAAGATTGGCACGTGAAGATAAGCATCCTTGATATCCACGGAGGTGAAGGGTAGCGTAGCGTCTCCATGCGAAAGTGCTTGAACCTGACAAACTTGTCGAGACCCTTCAAGTCTAGGGTTGGCCTCAAGGACCGTTTTTTGGGGACCGTGAAAAGATTGGAGTAGAACCCCAGACCCCTTTCCTGGGAAGGCACCAGGCAAATGACTCCTGCCTCCAACAGCCGCTGAACCGCAAGGCGCAAACCCTGAGCTGACAGAGGGTTAGAGACATCCGGGATCTGATGAAACTTGGGGGCGGCCAGGCTGCAAACTATCTTGTAACCGGAGGACACCACCTCCTGAATCCACTGGTCTGAGGCGCGGAGCCTCCAGACGTGAGCAAAGAGCCAAAGCCGTCCCCCCACCCGGATGGGTGAGGGCGCCTCCTCATGCCTGGGGGGTTTTGGGAGAAGGTTTGGGACCCCATGAGAGACCGGAACGACCACGGGATCTACCACGGCCCGAAGAATCTCTGCGGCTACCCGAGAAGAGGGAGCCACGACCTCCTCTGGGAGCACGAAAGGAGGGGATGGAAGCGGAGGGCCCCCGAAATGGCCAAGGCTACCTCCTACGCTGGGGCAACCTACCATCCTTGGCTAGAACATCCAGACGCTCACCAAAGAGCCGCAGCCTCGTAAAGGGGAGCCCAGTGAGAGCCTTCTTAGCAGCAGCGTCAGCCGCCCACTGACGCAACCAAACAGAGAGGCGCATCGCCACCAAAAGAGCAGAGGCCCTACCACTCATCCGTACCGCATCATCCATGGCAGTAAGGACAAAGGCAACAAAATCAGAGCAAAGCAAGAGGGCCCTATAATCCTCCCCCCTCCTACCAGCCGTAGCGCCATCAAGGAGACGCTTGAGCTGCTTCTTAAGGGCAATAGCTGTAACGGCAGCAGCGCAGGACCCAGCCCCCGCAAATGTAAAAGCATGGCAGGCCAGCTGATCCATGTGCCGGTCATCGCTGTCCCACAGCGTAGTAGTGTCAGGGGAAGGCATGACCGAGGTGTAAGACAGCCCTAGAACGGGAGTGCCCACCTCAGGGGGACACGGCCATCGCTTGACCAGATCAGCAGGAAAGCGATACCTCTTATCCAACCCTTTGGGCACCGCAGGCAATCTACTAGGACGTTCCCACTCCTTGAGCACCATATTAGTGAAATGGCTCTGCTCAGGGAACTCCAGACGCTGTTTATCAGGATGAAAGAGCTCACCCGGCTTCCTCTTAGCCACCTCAGGGGGGGACAATGTGCAAGATTTCAAAAATGTGAGCCAACAGATTATCAGTGTCCTCAGGGAACCATGAGTCTCCCCCAGACTCAGACCCAGGGTCACCGTCATAACCCTCCTGCTGGTCCCCAGAGGAGTCAGAGTCCTGGAAAAGTTCCCCCTCCTCTAGGGAGTAACGGCCACCAAAAGCATCAATTCCCTCATCCTCCTCAGGAAAGAGGGAGGGCACGGAAGGCAGGTGCCGCTTCTTGCCAGAGGCCTTACGTGGAACAGGCCTGGCAAGGTGCCTTTCAATGCTGGCCACACGAAGTGCCAGATCAGATTGTGACCCTCTGCTAGAATCCCCCTCACTAGGGGCTAAATGCAGGCGCGGAGGGGTAGGCGAAACTGAAGGGGGCGCAGAGCTGGGAAGCGAAGCGGGTAACCCAGCCTGGGCCGCAACGATACCCTGGGCGTACGGACACCGCAACACTGTTACTCATGGCACACAGCCGGGATTGCCCCAAAGGACCCCAGAGCACGCCATCCCCAGAAGCCTCCATATGGTGATTAACACAGGCGCAATAGGCCAGCACAGGGTAAGGGCTAATAAAGAGCCGAACCGGGAGAAACCACAACCCACAGTTGTCCCACCTGAAAGACATAAGTAACATGCACGTAAGCATCCCGCAGCACATGCCCCAAGGAAAACTAAACCCCTGAAGGGGAATCACGGACCAAGTAGACCGAAGGACACCAAGCCACCAGGACACAGGAGGAAGCGACGCAGGGAGATCATCGCCGCAGCCAAAAGAGGAAGAGGGACCCCAGACGCGCAGCAGACTCAAGATGGCGCCGGCAGAGGAACCTCGCGATACACGTCATCCCCCGGCCCCGCCCCCCCAAAGAACGCGAAAGCAGCGCTCACGTGACCGCGCCACCGCCAGCACATGCAACAAACGCCTTCGTTATAGCGCCGCCCGCAGCGAGAGGAGTACAAAGCGGCAACGGCGGTGAAAGCAGTAAAAGAAATACAATTCTGTGAAATACTCACCTGTAGAATTGGTATTTTACACATACAGCATGTCCTGCTCCAATATAATACTTACACGTGGGTAAACCTCCGCCAGAGGGCGCTGTTCACTGCAGACATGCAAAAACAGGCTCCTCCCGGCCCTTCATATACCCAGGGACCTCCCACAAATCCCCAGTATTGAAAAGCAGTGAGAAAAGAAGCCGGGAGAAACCAACCACCAACTGATAATAAAAGTAATGATAACAATCACCATACAGGGGATCCAGAAAATGTAAAACCAGGGTGGGGTGGAGCAGGACGTACTGTATGCGTATAATACCAATTCTACAGGTGAGTATTTCACAGAATTGTATTATTCTAAGCATACAGTACGTCCTGCTCCAATATAATACTTACACGTGGGTCATCCAATAGCAGTGTCCAAAAAGTAGGGTGGGATCCCCAACAAAAAAGGCACAGCAGACAGTAGAGGCGCTGTCACCTGCAAAACTTTGCTACCAAGTACGACATGAGCAAAGGCTCTAACGTCAATCCCATAACAAAACCTTTGAAAAGGAATGAACAGAAACAAGCAGCGGTCTAGCAACTTATTCAACAGAAAACCTGGTGCTGAAGGGCCAAAGGTACCCAAACACCAATAGAATGGAATAAAAAGAGAGAGGGAGATTCTTCCCCCTTAAAGGAATAGGCCAGTGTAACGGCCTAACCAGCCCAAAGGCAACAGAAGCCTCGGTAAAACTTAGAACTCTCCCCAACGGGGAAATGAAAACTGGTCTCCCGCCAGACAGGCGGAGATACTGACCCCTTCACTAACAAGGATCAGCAAGAAGCCGAAACCTTTACTCAGGACCAGGAAGGCAAACCATCCAAGTAAGATCAGTCCAAAGGGCGCATAGGCCCTGGAAGCAAACAAGATCAGGCGCACACATACGGAGGCGCCCGCAGACCCCAAAGGGCATCAGTCCCCCTAAGGGACAAGAACAACCAGGAAAATGTTGAGGGAATGTAGACCCCTTACTTCAGCATTATTAAAGTGGACCAACACCCAGGATTTTGACTATCCTGGGTCTTGGTCCACTTCGGTGGGGCACCCCCATTCACAGACGGCCGGCGCGGGCGCGTCTAGAGGGGCGCGAGGGAGGCGGCGGCGGCCGGCCGCCGAAGACAAGGTAAGGGGATTTGGGGGGGTTTCACCCCGCGGCACATCCCGATCTCGGATGTCCCGCTGGGAGGGAGGTGATCGGCCCGGGAATCTTATAGATTCCTGGGCCGATCACGGGAGGGTGACGGTCCACTTTAAGAATAAGGCCCATAGGCAGACTAAAAGGACTTAAATAATGATCATAAAACACCACCTTGGACAAAAGGGTCCGGCGTAAGGTGGAATACCACCACATCATGAGATATATATATATATATATTGAACGAGGGATAAGTAATCAGAGCCACCTTCCCAGGCACACCTCTGACTGAAAACAACAGCCCCCGGAGGGGCGAATTGAACTACAAAACAGCTCAGACAGCATCCAGAATCAGTCCCAAGGGAACAATCCGCAGGGCAAATAGAATGAAAATTGATCCCAACAGGGACCATAGAACTACTTGGGAGATGCCCCTGAGCAATCCCCAAGAGAACTCCTAACAAGGAAGACAGAACCAGACTTCTACAGGAAGGCAGACAGGACAGAACCTGAACCTTCAGAGTACCTAGATGGGGAGCCAACCCCAACCTATGCTGTAACAACTCTAGAACCCTGGGAACCGAGAACGTCCAGTGAGAGCCTTTTTCGTATCATCGTCAGCACCCCACTGTCACAGCCAGACCAGTCGGCGAATAGCTACCACAGGGGCAGAGGTTCTAGCACACATCATAATGGTGTCATCCAGCGCTGAGAGGATAAACCTTACAAAGACATCACAGTCTGAGAGTGCATTAAATATCTCCCAGGGGAGGTCCTCAGGTCGGTGATCAAGTAGTTTTCTAACAAGAGTACTGGCGGCCACCGCAGTGATGGCCGCGGCACAGACCGGGCGCAGAGCTGTCCCTGTAGACAAGGCGTGGGAAGCCAGTCTGTCAATGCGCCGGTCCTCAGCATCCCGAAGGGTACGATAATGAGGGGCAGTCATGAAGGGGGGGTTAGTAACCCCTATAATTGGTGCATCCACCACAGTTGGTGCTGACCAAAAGTTAACCACATCAGGGGGGAAAAGGGTACTTCCAATCCCAGACCCCCGGAACCCCTTTAAGTTTACAAGGCGATTCCCATTCTTTGGATATAAGAGCCTGGAAATGCTTCTGTTCCAGAAATTCCAAGCGCTTGTCGCTGTGTGGAAACTCTCCCTCTTAGGCTTGGGAGCCTCTCCAGGAGGAGAGATTGACAAAACCTCAAAGATCTTTATAAGTAGTTCATCAGTGTCACACAGGCCCCAAGAACCGGGCCCAGAATCATCACGGCTCCAGGGCATCCCATCCGAGGAGCCCAAATCTGAGAAGAGCTCACCTTCATCAGAAGGATCCAGGTCCTGCATAGCAGCAGATTCATCGGTTTGGTTAGGAACCGGAGAGCCAGGGGGCGTCAGGGACCGCTTCTTTCCAGGGCCCATACGCTCCGCCAAACTAGATAGCACCTGCTCAGCCGTAGGCAGCCTGCGCGGCACGACTTGCTGGTCATCCCCGCTCGAGTGAGACTCATCAGGAGTGAGATTTAGGTCCGGGGAGACGGGAGTATTGAAGTGAGGTGCAGCCACTGGCAAACCTGATTGCAGGGTCAGTGCCTTTTCAGCACATGGTCCGCAGACCCGTGCTCTGTCAGCATCAGCATGGGGCTGGCCACATGTACATGGTACATGTCCAGTCTTGTCCCCGAGGGACCCCGGGTACATAATTCTGAGATGCCTCCAAATGGTGATTATCTGAGCAGTATGCCCGCAGGGATTTACGCAATAGGCAACCCTGGATGCCCCAAGACCCGCTAGGAATGTGGGAGAATTTTATATGTGAACCCGCTATAACATATGTGTCAGGCCGGGAGACCACCGAAATCTTGGCGTCTGAAAGACATAAAGGCGATAAGAGGGGGGTGTCAGTGCCATGCGCAGCTCATAGGAACAAAAACCGCCCAGGAGGGCACTTACATGACCAAGGGAGGAGGCGGATCGCAACCACGCGCGCGAAGACCGTCAAAATGGCGCCCAGCGAACCTCGAGGGGCGGGCCTGACCTGGCCGTGACGCAGGGCGCGTCATGCCAAGTCCCCGCCTCCCCCAAAGAGCGCGAAGCTCTAACCAGCGCAACGTCCATGACAGTAGTGGATAGGACACACAGAGAGTGTAAATGAGGAGATTGCTCTCAACACTAGGGAATGATGCTGCCGGCCGGGCTGCACCCTTCATGTAATGAAAGGACACACACGCGCACAACCAGATAAGGTTTATGTGGGGCAAGGAGCACGGCACTGACACCCACGTTTAAATGAAAAGTCACCGGCCATAACGTGTTAACATTACGCTGGGACCGCCACACACATACCCCCCCCCTTTCTTTTCCCCCCGAGCTACGGGAGGAAGCGAGGGAGAAGCGGACCTGCACCCAGAATTCATCGCTATGAGGGGCACGGACAGAAATGCGGGAGGGGCATCTAATGGAGGCTCACCATAGGCCTAAACCGCCTACCCTATGGTGGGGGGATTGCGGTGGAGCGTAGCTCCGTGAGCACACGAGGTGCTGCCTACCTTCACCCAACCAGCGCAGCCCAGGCTGGGAGGCACATCTTTATCGAAGAGGACGGGTGGTAATAGTCCCGCAGGCTGTAATAGCACCGCTCACCTGCGAGAGAGTTGATACTTCATGTCTTCGCAGTCAGCACTGCAGAGAAATCTGGGGATTTGTGGGAGGTCCCTGGGTATATGAAGGGCCGGGAGGAGCCTGTTTTTGCATGTCTGCAGTGAACAGCGCCCTCTGGCGGAGGATTACTCGCGTGTAAGTATTATATTGGAGCAGGACGTACTGTATGCTTAGAATACACCATAAGACAATAAAACAACACTCGCCGCTACCACCCGAACGTCGGGGAGAGGAGAGCGAGCAGGCAGCGGCAACAGCCAGGCCAGGGACGGGGGGGCCCAGATACCAGAAAACAAGGCACACAGTCCCCAAAACACTTACCCCCTCAGAAGCTACGACAGGAACTCCAAATCCCTCAGTAGGCTCACCATAAAGCCTATAGCCGGCTACCCTTGGTACAGGGTCTGCGGCTTGGAGCAGCGCTCCCCGAGCACCTGACCCTAGTGCTCCTCTACCTTCATCTGATCCGTCAGCCGAGGCTGGGAGGCACAGAGTGTCCAGAAACAGGTGGAAATAGACATGCAGGGCTGCAGGCTTGGTTGCCCCTCTCACCTGCGCAATATAAAGAGCCATCTTCTATCTTCGCAGAAACACTGCAGAGGAAACACTGGATTGGTCTATTGGTGATCCTGTTTTTATATGGTGCCGGGAGGAGCCACAACTCTTCTGCAGTACACTGCGCCATCTTGTGGCGGAAAAACTCATACGTAAGGACTTCTGGAAGCAGGCCATGCCATGCAATAGGAAAAGTACAGGGGGTGGGGTTATAGCTGTGCTTTGCCCAGACAGAGCAGAGCTGTGGGTCAGGAAAAGGACAGCAATCCCAGAATGCAGAGTGACACAGTCAGAAGACAGTTCCTGTTTGCAGGCTGCCTGATGCTCCATGAGCCGCCATCTTGGATGTTTAAAGGCTCATAACAAGCATTTTTAATGTGAGCAATCTGTATGTACAGGGAGCGGGAACATACAGGATAGGCTCTTATTCAGGGTGAAGTTATGGATTAACGTGGACAATCTGTATGTACGGTGTACGGGGGGGGGGGCATATAAGATAGGCTCTTATCAGGGTGGGGGTCCACTTTAAATCCCCAAACGTGGAATAGGGACCATGTAATGGATGGGACCATCTTGGATGTTTAAAGGCTCATAACATGCAGTAGAAGCAGGTATGAGGATTTTGAATGTGAGCAATCTGTATGTACAGGGTGAGGGAAACATATAAGATCTGCTCTTCTTCAGGGAGAAGGTCCGCTTTAAGTAGTTTTACATTAAAAGGAGCACTATTACAAAAAAAAAAAAAAAAAACACATCTGGATGATAAAAATCCATATAATTATGCTGGATGGCGGGAGGAGGGGGTCATTTATACACCCAGCATCAAGAAATATCCAGGCAGGCTTGATGTTTTTTAATGGAAGGAAGAGGAAATCGGGGGGAGGGCAGGTTCTGTTTAGCCTGATACAATCAAACCTGTCACCCCTGAATTTTATTCCTACCAGGACAATGAAACCACAAGCTTGGCTGGAAATTTAATCAGTCTGGGTGTATTAGTGACCCCTCCTCTCATTAGCCAATGTGTTTATGTGGATTTTTAGCATATAACACAATTTCGCGATACACTTTTAAAATAGACAAAACGGCTGATGGTCCTGGAGTTTAGAAAACTCCAGGGCTGCTTGAGCCCTTCTCCTCAGGGCATCCAAATTTGGGATGCCCAGTTGTGCAAAACCGCCCCAGGTCACCCGTAAACTCAGCCCCTTCCTAGATCCAATGGCGCATGTGTGAGCAGCGCCTGCGTCCGCTATGCCTTTAGCAGGCAGCAAGTCCGTGCTCGGCATTTGTGAATGGCCGGAGCCGGCACACTTCCTGTCAGAGGGTAGTAGGGAGATGGCCGCCAGCGTGCTAGGCTAGAGCCAAGTCTTAGACGAATTGACGTGAATGGATTCTAGCACACCAACTGGAAGAGAGGCCGCGCCTGCGCTGTAGGTCCGGGGGTGATGCAAATTAGAATGGGTGACTTGGGGAGTTTCATACAGCGGGGCATCTTGCAAGGGGGTGCACAGGGGGCAAGGACCAAAACCCACAATATAGTCAAAATCCTGGATTTTGGTCCACTTTAAGCAGCTGGACAAAACTTCTCATTCAAAGCTCAGTCCCACTGCGAGGAAAACAATCCGGGGAGCTAGAGTGGGTGGACGGCGAAAGCAGAAATATTTTGGCAGGTAAATCATTTCCTATTTACAGTCTACAATTTTATTTCGGCTGTCTGGCTGGAATTGTCCTTCAGGCAATTCACCACCACCCTTGTCTAGGTATCACACCAGCTACTCATACACTTGGATGAAAACATTCAAAATTCCTGGAGTCATTTTTTTTGTCTCGGAGATGAAGCCGTTTAGGCCGACTCAGGAATGAGGAGTATTTTTCTGGAATGCAGGAGGCAAAACGCACTACGCACTGTTAACTGTTTCAGAAGAAATAGTGGATGGAAGCCAGTAGCACACAGATCACCAAGGTCCCTGATGCAGGACAACAGGGGGATCTTTATTTTAGTAATGGAATGAAAAACACACATATATATCTCACACACAGTCCTTTGTGTAAGAAATTGTATTAAAGCAGACCTCCAGGTTCCCCTGTAACTCTGTGGCAGGAAGAGTCCTGGTCTACATGGACACTAAGCTAACCTACCGCCACCTTATGCCATTAGTAAACCCTGAAATTGGGAGATATTTAGCTTTTTCTATCGGAGCTCGATCGAGCGGAGAACATGAAACCTCTGTGAACACAGGTAGTAGCCACACCACCACCAATAGGAGACATGCTTTATCCCAGTAGGAAGCCATTTCCTGTCCCCTATCAGCCACTTCTATATTTTGGCTTCCCAAGCATTGTTAAAGCAGACTAAAACCCACGATTTCTCAATCGAGTTCGGAGCACTTTGCTGGCGCATCAGACAGGAGTGCTGGGGATGCCACTGGAGGCCTGTGCACTGTGGGTTGGATTCCTGGCGCGAGGCTGTGCCATCCAGGGGATTTCTCACAGCATGGGGGAGCAACTATAATCCGGCCCTGGAGCTTTTCAGACTTGGGAGCCAGGTTAAAAGGTTCGGTAAATTTAAAGTGGACTTCCAGGTTCCCCTGCAACGATGTGGCAGGGATCACCCCGATCAACATGAACACTAAACTAACATAACCTTTCCTATTCCCCATCACACAGAGCTCCATGCCAGATTTTGGCTTCCTAATGATCTGCAGGGGCATCCCAAATCAGGATACTAATGCCCAGCATGAATCGTGGGTTAGAACTAAGCATAGCAAGCGGGGGCAGCCGCATCCCAATTTTAAGAACACCTCAGATGCAGGGATTAAATGGATGACCTGCGGTCATGGTGAGGGACTTAAAGTGGACCACAACAAACTGCACAGCTTGAATATAACTGTCCAGAGCCATTATAATCAGTGGCTGGTGCTGTGTCACTGCGTGTAATATGGACGCAGCCTGAAGTGTGATCTAATCCTGTATAACTATGCAGAACTAAAATAAAAATTCTGGCCATGGAAGGACTTTAAAGTAGTGGCCTGGTGAGGTGAACACAGCAGAGGTCTGGCAGTGCGGTTAGCGTCATCTCTACAGACCCCCCTTATGTTTACATGAGCCCTTATCTTGTCTTCCTCTCGGCATCAGCAATAACAGGCCTCTGTCGCCAATTGACATTACAAAGTGTACCAATTATCCTGGGGGCGGGGTCGTGCTCCACAATAAACCAACACCCGAGTGCGAAAACAGATGCATTTCAAGTTAAATTTAGAAGTCGCCAAATATTTTTTTTTCTGGAATATAATCTGAGACAAATATGACCAGCTGTCCCTCACCACCCTATAAACCATCACGCGGAGGGGGAAGAAAAAAAAAAGTAAAGCTGTAAAACTGTGTTTTATACAGCACAGGGAAGACTCATCCTTTCCCAGAGGTCGGGCTCCTGCCCGGGGAACGCGCCAATAAAGCTCCCTCTAAACTGGAATTCACAAAACACAATTACATGCCTATAAAGAACACGGAGGAATCCACTCAGCATTGCCTTTTAAAAAACTTTTAAAAGGAGGCAGGCTTTTCTTTTAAGGGAACCTGTCATTATCAGATGGGTGGAGGGGGGTGTTCCTTCTCTAATTTCTGGCCCAGGAACAGGTGTGCATTTTATTCCTCCAATTTGTAAAGCAGCAGCAGTCTTATTTTAACCCCCCCCCCCAAAAAAAAACAACCAAAAATTAAATATATATATATATACAATTTATGGGACAATCTACTGCAGTGGAGCATTCAGAAGCATGCTGTCAGCATCAGAGCTGAGAACGTGGAGATTGGTTCCTTTAGGCCAAGATCAAAAAAGTATATATATATATATATATATATATATATATATATATATATATATATATATTTTTTTTTTTTTTTTTTTTTTGGGGGGTGTGTTCTAGGTAACCCTTTCAAGTGGACCCCCGGTGAAAAACTCTTCTGAAGTGAAACAAAACCCACCAGCAGCCAGCCTGGAATGTAATAGATCCCAGAGCCAGCCACTGGCTTTTTCCCAGGGCGTAGCGAATTGGGATGCCTAGCTGTGTGAAACCCCCCCCCCCAGGGCACCCGTTAAAACTCACCTTTCCCCGTGCCACATGTGTGGGCTCTTGTAAACAGTAAGAAGGCTCTGATTGAACAATTACCTGATTGAAAATCAAAGGGCTCCAATTGGATGGAAGCCTACGCATGCCACTGTTGATGTGGGGAAAGGTGAGCTTTAGTGTGCAAACTAGGGGGTTTCACACAGCGCATTTGGGTTTCCCCGGGGCACACAACAAAACCTGGGAAAGTCAAATTCCTGGCTTTCGCTCCACTTTAGAGCTCAAAATCATGCACGGAAATGTACGATGGAGAAAAGGAAACCACTACACACTGCACCCTATTGGAGGCGGCGTGACTGCACAGAGTGTGGCATCTGTGTGCAGTTATCCCCCATCCCACTGGACCAACCACCTCTCTAGCCAGCCGATTACCTATCCCCGAGGCACTGCAATTTGAGATGCCCCACTGTGTGAAACCCAGCCGATCGTCCGTAAAACTCACCTTTCCCAAGTTATCTGCATCCCCCGGCAGAGAGCCACTCTGGTATCCAACCATTAAGACAGGATGCGAGCCTGCCACAGACCGAAGGGTAATCTGGGATCTGGCTACTCCACTTTCCTTTTGCTGCAGCTCTGTTTCCAACTAATATGCACAGCATATATCGCCGATTGGATGAGAGCCAGCGCATGCACCATGAGCCTGTTGGAAAGGTGAGTTTTAAGGGTGAGCTGGGGGTCTGGATTCCCCAAGAAAATGAACCAATCACCAGGCTAGTAAAATTCTGGTGATTGGTTTACTTTAACATGGAGCTGTTCTAGCAAAAAGATATGGTAAGTATTGCTGTATCTTCGATAGCAGGATGAGGTAGGTGTGGTTATTTTAGTGCCCCTGTGGCATCCAAAATCGGGATGCCCCACTGTGTGAAACCTCCCAGATCACCCCATACACTAACCTTTTTGCCCAGTCCAATGGTACATGCGCGAACTGCATCCGCGCTATCTTGGCAATTTCTATTCATTGTACATTTTGGGTTATGGACAGAGCATTGCACCACATGTGATGGTAAAATTGTTTTGCTGGTGCCATCCACATTTTTTCTAGTATCCATCTAGCAGGGCTCGTGCCCGCACCAGGCATTTGTGAATGGCTGGCGCGGGCACGCTCCCTGTTAGAGAGAAGCGGGGTATGCGGCCGCCAGCTCACTCGGAGCCGCTGGTCTTAGACGACGTGACGTAAGCTGATCCAAGTGCGCTGATTGGACTAGCGGCCGCGCATGCGCCACAGGAGGAGACGAATTTGCAAGTGTGCAAGAGCACAGACACTGTAATTATGCTGCTCATTTTATTCCAGGTTTGTAGAGGACGTCCAGCTGGTGGGCCAAGAAAGGGGGGAAATGCTCCGATAACAGGCATCACTGCAGTGTACAGCTTTTTTTTTTCTGCCCCCACCATACGAAGTTCCATGATGAAAGATGAGCTTCTCCAAAATTCAGGGCTCATCGGTAGTAGATAAATTAAACTTCTAATGAGTTCACCTGTTACAGTGGAAGGATTGTGGGATTTGTAGTCAGAAAGGATACTGAGAGTTTTACTATACGGCAAGAAAGCCAGAGTAAGAGGAATTTAAAGTGGACCGTCACCCAGGGGTGATCGGCCCGGGAATCTATAAGATTCCAGGGCCGATCACCTCCCTCACTGCGGGACATCTGAGATCGGGGGAGGCGGCGGCGGACACGCTGTGTTGTCCGCCGCTGTCACCCGCTTGTCCGTCGGCGGTGATTGGTCAGCGCGGCCACGTGGGAGCGTGGTGAGGTGAGTTTTGGGGGCTTACTGGGGGGTTTCAAACAGCGGGGCACCCTTAATCGGGGTGCCCCCCTGAAGTGGACCAAAACCCAGGATAGTCAAAATCCTGGGTGTTGGTCCACTTTAAGAAACATGGAAACGGCTGATAAGTAAATCACAGTTATGGGAACACAATCCTAACACAAATGTTTATTTTACATCCCAGAAGGGGAAAACAAAGGCAGAACACCAAAAACCTGACAAAAGGAGGAGTTTTTCTTTAAAGTGTAACAAAACGCAGCTTGATCTGCCCGGGAATCTTTTAGATCGATTCCCTCCCGGGAGGGATACCCCGCTATGTGAAACCTCCCAGGTCGTCTCATTCACTTATCTTGCTTCCCGGTCCAACAGCACATGTGCGGTCCGCATTGCCGCTATCCCTTTAGCAGGGCGCGTTCCCGCGCCAGCCATTTGTGATGGCAGGCGCCAGCTCTTTCCCTGTTATAGGAAAGCGGGGGATGCAGCCACCAGCATGCTCCGAGCCGCTAGCCTTAGACGCAGTCTTAGATGCGCGATGTCAGCTGCTCCGAGCGCGCCATTTGGACGAGAGGCCGCGCATGTGCCGTAGGACCAAGAAGAGGCGAGTTTCTTCGGGCAATCTGGGGGATTTCACGCAGAGGTGTGCCCCTGGGGAAGGACCAAAACCCAGGATAGTTAAAATCCTGGGTTTTGGTCCACTTTAAGGTTCCCTCTGTTAGAGGGATGCGGCCGCCAGAGCCGCTGCTCTTAGACGCGCCGTGGGACCGGGAAGAGGCGAATGAGATCGGGCGATCTGAGGGGTTTCACACAGATCGGGGATGCCACGGGGGAAAGGACCAAAATACAGGATAGTCAAAATCCTGGGTTATGGTCCACATTATGCTATTATTCACCTGACCGTCTCTGAACCAAGCATGACCACACTAGAACCACACTAGTTTCTTCATGGGTAACCCCCAGAATAACATTTACAGCATCCACACAAACCTTGGCCTTGATATACAGGATATGGGGAGGGGGGTGTTCGCATGTCAAGGCTAAAGGTCAGGTGCCGGCCTGAACATGTCTCCTTTGCAACTACAAGAACAAACATGTTCAACAAGCTGGTACATGTAGTTCCACAAGGGACATAAAAAGCACAGGCTGATCTCCAGGATCGGCTTTGCTTTTTTTTTGCCCTTCCAAGAATCAACACTTTCCTGCCAAACACATCCAAGTTCACTACCCGGAGGGAGAAATAATTTGCTTATCTGTAAAATGCAACCCAGAGCCCGTCGATTTAGAAGAACAACAACGCTCTGCGTACAGGGAGCCAGCCAACAGAGCATGCACAACCAAAATATCCGGGTGCTTCTAGAAACAGCTTCCAGGCTGCGCAGAGAGTAGGGAATGAGGCTAAAATAAGCCTGGGCTGGGGGTAAGTTTCTCTTCCGCGCCCCCCCCCACACCATACAATTCTCTGCCATTGAGAGTACACACAGCACATCTCACCGAAACAACAGATTGCACTGTTTACCCATGGAAGACTGTGATCCAGCATTCCCTGCCAACATGTCAGCTATAAATCACTGTGGCTGGACAGTGCAGGTTCCCTGCTGGGCTCTGCAAGGTGGCTAAGAGAGGCCATGGCCAGCATGGCAGAATATAGAATGAAAGAGAAACTACAGCCTTCATGGTGCCTGGCATGGGAAGGCTGTCCTGTCGCCCCCTCTGCCACCAGTCTAAGTTAGCTATACTTACCTGGTTGTAGAGAGATCCTCCTATTAGGGGAGGCTGTCAGAATGCCCTGTGGCTTCTGGTTCACCGTGTCACAGAGCCCCAGACTGGACCAGGAGACTTATGCTCAAAGCAGGACTAAATTCTATATAGGATTTCATCAATATGCCAAGAGATGCCATCCTTATCTCTTAAAGTAGAAAAAAACCCTGGGGGGCCAGGCACTGGCCTTCCCCCAGGGCATCCAAAATCAGAATGCCCCATTGTGTAAACCCTCCCTCCCGGGTCCCAGCTAAACTCACCTTTGCCCTGGATCGCATGACAGTGTAGAACTTTGGCAGCCTCATCCCCAGCATATCTAGGATGAGGCACACTCATAGCCTTCAGATAAATGAACGCATGCTCCCAGCCTAAAGGGAAACTAAGGATGCAGCCACTCCTGCTCATTATTGTGGAGCATTAGTATGCACGCCAAACAACTCCGATTGTACAAGAGTGCATGCGCCGTGGGACCGGGGAAAGGTACGTTTTTTTGGGCAATCTGGGGGGGGGGGGATGTTTCACTTAGCGGGGAATGCCAAATCTGGAATAACTGGGATAGGTAAATTCCTGGGTTTTGTTCCACTTTAAACCACTAATTTTACCTTGCCAGTATTGCCTAGAAATCCCACCCTAAGATCATGTCCCTGATCCTCACGTTGCACTTATAGTAAACCAACCAGGACTGACCTCCAGAGGTAGGACAAGCTCAACCACAACCTAAAAGGTTCAAAAAGACAAGTATCACCTAATTTTTACAGTATGCCAATAACTGACTCCCATGCGGTTATTTAGCCCCAAGAGGACATCAACAGTTAGCAAAATCCAGGACTGGCATGCAACCCTCCATTAAAGAATAAGAGGTACCAGCCTTATTTAAAACAAGGACTGCCTTCCAGCTTCGTATTTCAAAAATGTGCAAGCTTTAACTTAAACCGGACCTTCACCCTGATTTAATGAAAAGCCCAAACTCTTAAAAAACAATTCCTCAGCATCTAAAATTAATATATTTTACATGTTTAGTCACTAATTTATTATACTTCCCCCCACTGGGCTGCAACTCTGTTCGGGAATTTAGGATACGGGCGCCGCCATCTTGACTCAGAAGCATCACACTTACTGAGGAGAGGAGAGTGGGATAAGGTACAGGGGGGCGGGTTATAGCTGTGCTTTGCTCAGACAGAGCAGAGCTGGGGTCAGGGAAAGGTCAGCAGTCCCAGAATGCAGAGCAGCACAGTCACTTCCTGTTTGCAGGCACTTCCTGTTTGCTGGCTGCCTGCAAAAATGGCAGCTTCCATAAGCCGCCATCTTGGATGTTTAAAGGCTTATAAAATGCAGTAGATGCAGGTAGGATGATTTTTAATGTGAGCAATCTGTATGTACAGGGTGTGGGAAACATATAAGATAGACTCTTATTTAGAGTGAAGGTCCGCTTTAAGAAAAGTTAGTAAACCTGTTTCCTAACAGTGGGTGAAGAGGTGACAGCCTAAGCCCAGGAACCAAGTATACCAACTTTCCTTTACAGGGTATGAAGACATGCCAGTGTAAGCTTAGGACCCAGGTTTACTAACATTTCTTTACATCATGTGAAGAGGTCCCAGCCTAAGCCTAGGGACCAGGTTTACTAACTTTTCTCTACAGTGTGTGTGTGTGTTTGAAGGTGCCAGCCTAAGCTCAGGAACCATGTTTACTATTCTCTACAGCGTGTGAAGAGGTACCAGCCTAAACTTAGGAACCAGGTTTACTAACTTTTCTTTACAGTGTGTGAAGAGATGCCAGCTTTACTTACTTATCTCTATAGCATGTGAGGAGGTTGGGGGGCGTTACAAATGAAAAAAAAAGCCCATACATTAGGCAGGTGCCCATGCTCCGGATCATGGGTGCCACCATCTTGGCCGAGAGAGACGGAGACGCTTCCCCCGGCTCTGTGTGTGCTTCTGCTGGCTTTTTTTTTTTGTACCCCCCTCCCCCCCATCTGTCCTGAATCATCCCCAGGGTAGGGCAGCAGGGTTTGGGGGCATTAGATGAGTGATGTTCCGCTTTAAGCACGTACACCCCATAAGTGGCAACTCCAAGCTCTAAACAGAGAGAGATCACCCCCATCTGCCAGCCTGTAAGATGGATCCCGAGCCTGTCCCAGCACCCCACCCTTCCCTGTTTTGCCACCGGTCCGCTCCAGGTGTTTCCATGACTGATCCGCAGACAAGGAGCAAATTGTTCCTCCTCAGAGACGGCAATCCTGCCGCCCTTTGCCTCCCCTCAGTTCCTTGCGGGCTCAAGTATCAGCTTGGAGGAGACACAAATAACGAGAACAGTCGGCCACCTAACCCGGCCAGCCGCCTGCTATAAATACCCCCAGCCAGAAGGGGCAAGCCGGCACAGCCATTGAGGTGCTCCCACCTGGAAGAGAACTCCAGCTGTATCGTCTATGTGGCACATAGGAGAGACAAGCAAACTTGGATCACTGCTGCTGTTGTAGTAATGCACGTCTCAGGAAAACTTTGAAGAGAACCTGTCACGAAGAAAAGATTTACCCACAATGGGCAGTCACTCTACAGAATAGATCCATCCTTTTGAGCATAAAAGCAGCCACACACAGCAAGAGCATCTACTGATAATCTGCAAGATGTTAACGGATGCCTAAAAGGACATATTAGTTACGAGGAACCGCTGTGCATTTATATAGAAGCATTATTATAGTGATTGAAATTTCTCATGTTCTCATATTTCTTGTTATTTTGTAACGCCATCAGATTTGTAGTTTAATACATTTTGAGTTAAAAATAAAAAATAAATAAATCCCCCATAGAAATCAATGTCAACCCTTTTCAAGCACTATGTACACCCTTTCAGGAAATGTAAATCCGTTTTTATTGTTCATTTTAAAGCACCATCATCTTCATTGGTGGTGCTGTACATGGTTAAAATGCAGACAGACGTAAAACAAATAGTACGCTTGTAATACGGAGTAACAAAACAGTTACAGCTACTGACAGTACTCAGGAGAAGCTACTAGGCGGACTAAAATTCCCAGCATGTCTAGGAAAGAGGTACATCCATTGAAGAGGAGCAAAACCCAAGATTATTACTATTTAGTGTTTTGTTCCTTTTGCCAGAGGCGATATGAGAAGCATCCTCATGGTGCATGCGGACCACTCAGCGGCTTGCATCCCATTTAGATTTTTTTTTTGTCCGCCCTGTTGGGCAAGAAAAGCGCGTGCATCCCTGGCTGCATCCCTGCTCACCTCTAGTTGTGGGGCATGTCTACACTGGCTACTCACAGATGACCGGAGCAGATACGTGCCTAAGCTAAAGGTATAGCGGGGAGGCGCAGTCAAGACAAGTGTACCTGGCGATTCTGGTGGATACACACAGGGGAGCAATTGGGGGGAGACCACCTTCCCTTGAGTCATATAGGCTCAAGATTGGTGATTGCTCTAATCGGAAGAAGGCAGCTTCATGAATTAAATCTCCCAGTATGCTTAGGAACTGTCACAGCCATTAAAGTGGACCAAGAGTGGCCCTGAAGTCTATAAGACTCTGGACCCACCTGATTCCTGCTACAACTCCCAGCCTACCATTGATGGTAGTCAGGAAGATGAACCACAAGTCCCAGAAGCGTCTATACACTGTAGTTGAACTATAATTCCCAGCATGTCCAGGAAAAAAGGTACGTCCAGTAAATGCAACCAGAAGGTGGTGGATGGGTGAATTACAACTCCCAGCATGCCCGATCATGTTTTTATTAATGGATGGGGCTAGCAAGGCATGCTGGGAATTGTACTTCCACCATACCCAGGGGAAAAGGTGAACCACAAGTCCCACAGTGTTTAAAAGCATCTTGGTAGAGTCCAACTCCCATGTCCAAAGCAACGAGAAGACTTATGGTCACAGTGGTCATCTGTGGAAGGAAGATGGATGGACTACAACTCCCAGCATGTTCAATAAAATAATCCATTGACAGTGTCAAAGGAGAGGCAGCTAGGTGAACTACAACTCCCAGCATGTTCAATAAAATAATCCATTGACAGTGTCAAAGGAGAGGCAGCTAGGTGAACTACAACTCCCAGCATCCCTAGAGACTGTTAAATACATTGATGGTACTTAGGACAAGGTACTTAGATGAACCACAACTGGCAGGTGAACTACAATCCCCAAAGGAGCTTGGTGGACTACTAAGTATAAATAGCTACAGGTAGAAGGGCATGCTGGGAATTGTAGTTAGACCATCTCTAGCAAATAGAATGCCAGGAGAACTACAAGCGCCAGAGTGTTTAAAAGCAGTTCAGTGGACTACAAGTCCCAGCACATTTGGGGAAAATGAAGCTCTGTGGACAGAAATTCCAGCATGCCTAGGAATGGTTACAGCACTCAAGAGAAGTGTTTAGGTGAACTGCAACTCCCAGCATGCCAGATCACATAAAATGTGGCAGGGGATGCTGACAGTTGTAGTTCCACCATACCCAGGGACACACTGGCAAGAAAAGGGCTGATCTACAAGCCCAAAAGTGTTTGAAAGCCAAGTCTCAGCCTGTTCAAGAAAAAGGAGGAGGGAGCTGGGTGAAACTACATTTCCCAGCATGCCAAGGAAATGACACAGCCCCGACATGCTCAGGAGAAACTACTTAGAGGAACTACAAGTCCCAGAATGCCCGGAGGAAGCTGCAGTCATGTCAAGAACGCAGAAAACGCAACTAAGTGAACCTACATGTCCCAGAGGTACCCTCAGCCCGTTCAAGAAAAAGGAGGAGGCAGCTGGGTGAACTACAATTCCCAGCATGCCAAGGAAAGTGTTACAGCCGCTGACACACTTGTGAGAAGCGACTTAGATGAACTACAAGTCCCAGATCACCTGGAGGATGCTACAGCAATGTCAAGAACTCAGCCTGTTCAGGAAAAAAAAAAAACACACTCAGAAGAAGCTAATTAGATGAACTACAAGTACCAGAACACCTAGAGGATGTTGCAGCCATGTCAATTACACACAACAAAGCTGCTAGGTGGCCTACAGGTCCAAGGAAAACGTTGCAACCATTTAAAGGAGAAGGCAGAAAAAAGCTGGGTGCACTACAACTCCCAGGATGCCTAGGAAACTATACTGTTACAGCATTTAGGACAATGTGCTTAGATGAACTACAACTCTCAGTGTGCCAGATCAGATTTATATAAATGGCCGACGGTGCCGGACTGTGCTGAGAACTGTAGTCCCACCATACCCGAGGGACACACTACAAGTCAGGGAGTGTTTAGAAGCAGCCTGAGTGGACTACAACTTCCAGCATGACAAGGAAATGTTACCGGGGCTCACACACTCGTTAGATAACTACAAGTCCCAGAACGCCCGGAGGATGCTACAGCAATGTCAAGAACCCAGCCTGTTCAGGGGAAAAAAACACACACTCAGAAGAAGCTAATTAGATGAACTACAAGTACCAGAACACCTAGAGGATGCTGCAGCCATGTCAATTACAAACAAAAAAGCTGCTAGGTGAACTACAGGTTCCAGTGCACCAAGGAAAACGTTGCAACCATGTAAAGGAGAAGGCAGAAAGAATCTGGGTGCACTACAACTCCCAGGATGCCTAGGAAATTATACTGTTACAGCATTTAGGAGAATGGGCTTAGATGAACTACAACTCCAAGCATGCCAGATCAGATTTATGTAAATGGCTGAGGGTGCCGGACTATGCTGAGAACTGTAGTCCCACGATAGCCGAGGGACACACTACAAGTCAGGTGTGTGTGCGAGTGTTTAGAAGCAGCTTGAGTGGACTACAACTCCCAGCATGACATATATAAGAAGGGCTAAAGGTGGCAGGGCATGCTGGGATTTGTACACATGGTAAGTCCCAGAGTGTTTGGAAGCAGTTAGGTGGACTACAGCTCCCAGGATGCCAGGTTTATATAAATGGCTATGGGGTGGCAGGTCATGCTGAGAACTGTAGTCCGGCCATACCTGAGGGACACAATACAAGTCAGGGAGTGTTTAGAAACAGCTTGACTACAAGTCCCAGCATGCCAGATCAGGTTTGGGTGGCAGGGCATGCTGGGATTTGTAGTTCAATCATACCCAGGGACACACTACAAGTCCTATAGTGTTTAGAAGCAGTTAGAGAGGGCTACAAGTCCCAGCGTGCCAGATGAGGTTAATATAAATGGCTAAGGGTGGCAAGGAATGCTGAGAACTGTAGTCCCACCATACCCGAGGAACACACTACAAGTCAGGGAGTGTTTTAGAAGCAGCCTGAGTGGACTACAACTCCCAGCATGACAGATATAAAATGGCTAAGGGTGGCAGGGCATGCTGGGATTTGTAGTACCACCATACCCAGGGACATACTACAAGTCCTATAGTGTTTAGAAGCAGCTAGCGTGGACTACAAGTCCCAGCACGACAGGTCAGGTTAATATAAATGGCTAAGGGTGGCAAGGAATGCTGGGAATTGTAGTCCCGCCATACATAAGGCGACACTTCCAATAGTGTTTGGAAGCAGCTGGGTGGACTACAACTTCCAGCATGCCAGATCAGGCTAATATAAAAGGCTAAGGGTGGCAAGGCATGCTGGGAATTGTAGTTCTCACGCCTATGTACCAGCCACGAGCTCCAAAGTGTCTAGAAACAGCTAAGTGGACTACAAGTCCCAGCATGTCAGATGAGGTCAATGAAAATGGCTACAGGTGGCAAGGCATGCTGGGAATTATAGTCCTGCCATACATAAAGACACACTTCCAATAGTGTTTGGAAGCAGCTGAGTGGACTACAACTTCCAGCATGCCAGATCAGGCTAATATAAAAGGCTAAGGGTGGCAAGGCATGCTGAGATTTGTAGTTCAACCATACCCAGGGGCACACAACAAGTCCTATAGTGTTTAGAAGCAGCTGGTTGGACTACAACTTCCAGCATACCAGATCAGGCTAAGGGTGGCAAGGCATGCTGGGAATTGTAGTTCTCTCATGTCTATGTACCAACCACTAACCCCAAAGTATCTAGAAGCAGCTAGGTGGACTACAAGTCCCAGCATGTCAGATGAGGTCAATAAAAATGTCTACAGGTGGCAAGGCATGCTGGGAATTGTAGTTCTCTCACGCCTATGTACCAACCACGAGCCCCAAAGTGTCTAGAAGCAGCTAGGTGGACCACAAGTCCCAGCAGCATCTGCAGGAATAAAGTAAGCTCGGCGAACTACAACTTCCATCATGTCCAGAAAACATGACAGACAACTAAAATGTACTACAAATCCCAGCATGCGCAAGAAGGAAAGTTTCCCCACCAGCTGAACTTTACTTCTTGGCTAATAGTGACCCGAGAAGGGCTGAGAGATCCTCCTCCACAGGAACACGCACACTTCACGATAGGTCACTTTAAAAGCACATGGCTGACACTTGAGGTAAGTCGTCTCTCTCCCGCCCGCACGCTCGCTTCCCGGGACTTACCTCTCCCCCCGCCGGTGTGTGCCGAGCCGGAGCCGCTCTCCTCCCTCCGCCGGTAACTCCGAGCTGCCGCCGCCTCCCTTCAGCGAGCCCGGGCTCCCCGTGACGTCACCAGCCCCGCCCATTCATCCATTCGCTTCGTCCTAGACTGGGAAAGGAGGGATGGTGGGCGGGGCTAATCGTGAGGTAAACCGGGCGGCCATTGGCTGAGGGAGGTGTCACTCACAAAAGTGAACATTCCAAATTTTGTGGAGCGTGTGTGAGGCGATTTGTGGCGGACTTCTCTCCCCCGGGACACCGAGGAGCACCGACACCGGATGGCTCCGGCTGCCATTGGTATAGGGCGTGGGATTGGGAAGTTTAGGGAGAGATTAATTTACGATAATATACCTGTGATGTAAAATTTATATATATATATATATATATTTATTTATTTATTTAGGCCCATAAATATTGGGACACTTTTTTTTTTTTTACCTATTTACTGAAACATATTCAAAGTTAGTAATACAACGGACATGGAAAGTCCATTGTGGCTTTCATATGAGCATACCTCCCAACTGTCCCTGATTTGGAGGGACTGTCCCTCTTTTGAGTCCGTGCCCCCCTGTCCCTCGTTATTCTCCTTTTTTCCCTCTTTGAGGTTTAACAAGCAGATCTGCATCACTAAATGATTAATTTGCCCATTTAAGATATTTAGATTGTTTTAAATGGTATAACTATTATTTATCCATCCCTCAATGAGGAGGCGTGGCCTAATTTAGCAAATGTCCCTCTTTCCCACCCTGAAAAGTTGCTAGGTATGAATGAGGGTATCCGCATTAAAAATGGATGAAGGGTTTAAGAGTTTCAGCTCCCTAATAGGGGTGTGAATTGGCAAGAATCTGGTGATACGCTACGTATCACGATACACGTATAACGATACAATATATTGTCCATTATCTATCCTTCAATGAGGAGGCGCGGCCTAATTTAGCAAATGTCCCTCTTTCCCACCCTGAAAAGTTGCTAGGTATGCATGAGGATATCCGCATTAAAAATGGATGAAGGGTTTAAGAGTTTCAGCTCCTTAATAGGGGTGTGAATTGGCAAGAATCTGGTGATAACGCTACGTATCACGATACACGTATAACGATACAACATATTGTCCAATATATTATACATCCTTCAATGAGGGGGTGTGGCCTAATTTAGCAAATGTCCCTCTTTCCCACCCTGAAAAGTTGCTAGGTATGAATGAGGGTATCCGCATTAAAAATGGATGAAGGGTTTAAGAGTTTCAGCTCCCTAATAGGGGTGTGAATTGGCAAGAATCTGGTGATACGCTACGTATCACGATACACGTATAACGATACAATATATTGTCCATTATCTATCCTTCAATGAGGAGGCGCGGCCTAATTTAGCAAATGTCCCTCTTTCCCACCCTGAAAAGTTGCTAGGTATGAATGAGGGTATCTGCATTAAAACTGGATGAAGGGTTTAAGAGTTTCAGCTCCCTAATAGGGGTGTGAATTGGCAAGAATCTGGTGATAACGCTACGTATCACGATACACGTATAACGATACAACATATTGTCCAATATATTATACATCCTTCAATGAGGGGGTGTGGCCTAATTTAGCAAATGTCCCTCTTTCCCACCCTGAAAAGTTGCTAGGTATGCATGAGGGTATCTGCATTAAAACTGGATGAAGGGTTTAAGAGTTTCAGCTCCTTAATAGAGGTGTGAATTGGCAAGAATCTGGTGATAACGCTACGGTATCACGATACACGTATAACGATACAATATATTGCGAATAAAAAAAAAAAACTCGTCTAGGGTCCCCTTTCCCGGAGGGATCCCATTTTTTGGGGAATTTTAAGGGTCAAAGCCTTCAAGATCCCCAAAAATGAGGTCCCTCTTACCCAGCAAAACAAGCCCAGGGACCAGCTTTGCAGGGCTTGTAGAACGGGGGGCATCTTTGGTGGCCCTGCAGGCTACAAGCCAGCATCTCATGGATGTGGGAAGGGGAAAGGGGGATATATAAAAATATACCGTAGTTCCTCCAACAGGTTCACCAGACAAAAACCTGCGGCTGATTGCTTTTCTTAAAGTGGACCTTCACCCTGAATAAGAGCCTATCTTATATGTTTCCCATACCCTGTACATACAGATTGCCCACATTAATCCAGACCCTCACCCTGAATAAGAGCAAATCTTATATGTTTCCCACACCCTGTACATACAGATTGCCCACATTTATCTGGACCTTCACCCTGAATAAGAGCCTATCTTATATGTTTCCCACACCCTGTACATACTGGTGGCTCACATTAAAAATCATGCCTACTGCATGTTATGAGCCTTTAAACATCCAAGATGACGGCTCATGGGGCATCAGGCAGCCTGCAAGTAGCAAGTGTCGCTCTGCATTCTGGGATTGCTGACTTTTCCCTGACCCCAGCTCTGCTCTGTCTGTGCAAAGCACAGCTATAACCCCACCCCCTGCACTTTATCCCGCTCTCCTCTCCTCAGTATGTGATGCTTCTGAATCAAGATGGCAGCGCCCGTATCCTAGAGTCCTGAACAGAGTTGCCACCCAGTGGGGGAAAGAATAATAAGTGACTCAAAACTTAAAATATATTAATTTTAGGTGCTAGGGGATAGTTTTTTAAGGGTTTGGGCTTTTCATTAAATCCTACTGAAGGTGCGGTTTAAGAAAGTCTTCAGCTCAGAGTGTATGCGCTCAAGACCCCGGCGCTTGCCTTACCACCAGGACCCTATGAAAAAAGCAGCATAGCTGAAGAGGCATAGTGGGTCCTAGGATCCGTGGAAAATAAGGCCGTGGAAGAGAACAGCCAGGGTAAAATCCCCCTCTTCTTGCATAAATCCTAGAAAAAGGGAGAAAGATAATCTAGCAACCTTCGCAGTCCAGTCCAATTGCAAGAATGAAACTGACTTGTGTTGGGGCAGCTGGAAGTATATAGGGCCGGGAGGAGCCACACCTTTCTAATCTTGCAGTCCACGCCCTCCGGGCAGGAATTGACACGTTAGTTTCTGGAGCTAATGACCTGGAATGGATTGGGAGAGAAAAATGACATTTTAAAAAAAAAAAAGTCGTGAAGATGGCGGCACTCATTGGGAAAGCAGGGGGAGAGGGCCTGTCGGGCTCTCTCTTTAAGACTGAAGAGCCCCGGAGGGGGGGGGGAAAGTCGTGAAGATGGCAGGGGAGAGGGCCTGTCGGGCTCTCTCCTGAAGACTGAAGAGCCCCGGAGGGGGGGGGGAAAGTCGTGAAGATGGCAGGGGAGAGGGCCTGTCGGGCTCTCTCCTGAAGACTGAAGAGCCCCGGAGGGGGGGGGGAAAGTCGTGAAGATGGCAGGGGAGAGGGCCTGTCGGGCTCTCTCCTGAAGACTGAAGAGCCCCGGAGGGGGGTAAAAGTTGTGAAGATGGCGGGGGAGAGGGCCTGTCGGGCTCTCTCCTGAAGACTGAAGAGCCCCGGAGGGGGGGGTCGGAGACCCGTTGGGAGTGATCGCACACGAATGTGCGTAAATGTCATTTTTTCATTCTTTTTACAGGACTTGGCGGCGGCGGCTGGTGGGGGGGCCCTATTTCGGGATTTCTCCTGCAGCCCGAGGAGCCTGGGGGGGGGGGGGTCAGAGACCCCCAGGGTGAAGAGGAGACATGGCCAGATCAGACGAGGGGTCAGGCAAGTGTTTTGTTTTTACTTTTCTTTTACTGTAGAGGGGGGGAAAGTCAGAATCGATACTAGAAAGAAAGATCGATCAATACTAGTATTGCCTAATGAAATATTGTGATATTTGACAGAATTGATTTTTTTGAGACGTGTGTGTTTGAGAAATGTGTTTATTTCATGCGCCAGAGGAAGATGCTGACTTCACAAACTCAAATGCTTATTTCATTCATTAAACACATGCCAGCAATAGCCAACATGTTTATTATGAATGTAAGTTATTGTTCTGAATTTTTAACCATTTTTTTACTATTTTTTTGTAAAAAATTTGGAAAATAATTTGAAAAGTTGACAGATATAATAATGTTTTTAGCTAAAAAAAAAAAACCAAAAAGGTTGACTTTGGCCACAAATGTTTTATTTAAATAAAAAAAAGAAGAAACAATACGTTAGTAGCTCAATTATTAAAGTGGACTATCCTGGGTTTTGGTCCTTTCCCTGGGGACACCCCAATCGAGGGGTGCCCCACTGTGTGAAACCACCCCAGATTACCGCAGCCAGCTCGCCTCTTCCCGGTCCCACGGTGCGTCTAAGAGCAGCGGCTCTGATGGCAGCATCCTCTGCTTTCCTCTAGCAGTGCGCGTGCCCGTTGCAGGCATTTGTGACTGGCCGGCACGGCCACGCTTCTTGTTAGAGGGAGGCGGACACGCTCCTTGTTAGAGGATGTGGCCGTCAGAGCCGCTGCTCTTAGATGCGCCGAGGGACCGGGAAGAGGTGAGTCCATTCAGGCGTCCTAGGGGGTTTCACACAACGGGGAAAGGACCAAAACCCAGAATAATCAAAATCCTGGGCTTTGGTCCACTTTAAACACATGCCGGCAATAGCCAAAATGTTTATTATGAATGAAAGCGTCATCTGCAAGTTATTTTTAACCATTTTTTAATATTTTTTGTAAAAAGTGTGGAAAATAATTTGAAAGGTTGACAGATATAATAATGTTTTAAGCTAAAAAAAAAAACGGAAAATGTGGACTTTGGCCACAAATGTTTTATTTAAATAAAAAAAAGAAGAAACAATACGTTAGTAGCTCAATTATTAAGCACTAAGCCACTGAACAAACAAGGCAGTGAGGGAGGGATAAAGAGAACATCTGGGACCAAACATTGGGAAACACAACACTGTAAGTCAACAGCAATCAAGATATCGCCAAATAAAACACTACACAAAAACAAGGAGAACACGGGGACCACAGGGAATCCGCTACAGATTGGAGAATGGAGGTTTGTCTCAAACACAGAAGTTGGACAGACAAATACGCCAGTGCTAAACAGTAAAGACTGGGGAGAAACATGGGGACCAGTGAATGACTTAGCCAGCAAAATGTGCATGGAGCTTAGCCTCCTCGGCATGGAGCTTGTCATAAAAAGAACCTCATTTCATGCACAATGCGCAAGTTTGCATGAGTCGCAAACTTGCTCTCACACTTTGCGCATGCCATGTCACGCATCACAATCTTTAGGTACATCCTCAGTCCTTATTGCCACCAACTGGTCCTCTGACTTCAGGTCCTCTGCCTTGCATAGTCATTCTCGGCCTTCAGCTTCTGGTCCTCTGCCTCCAGCTTCTTGGTCATCCTTCTTCTGTTCCTCTGCCTTCTGGTCCTCTTTCTCTACCTTCTGGTCCTCTGCCTTCTGATCCTTTGTCTTCTGATCCTTTGTCTTCTGATCCTCTGCCTTCCGGTCCTCTGTCTCTACCTTCTGGTCCTCCGCCTTCTGATCCTTCGTCTTCTGATCATCTGCCTTCTGGTCCTCTGTCTCTACCTTCTGGTCCTCCGCCTTCTGATCCTCTGCATTCTGGTCCTCTGTCTCTACCTTCTGGTCGTCCGGCTTCTGGTCCTCTACCTTTTGGTCCTCTGTCTTTACCTTCTGGTCCTCTGCCTCTACTTTCTGGTCCTCCGCCTTCTGATCCTCCGGCTTCTGGTCCTCTGCCTTCTGGTCCTCTGCTTCTACTTTCTGGTCCTCCGCCTTCTGATCCTCCAGCTTCTAGTCCTCTGCCTTCTGGTCCTCTGTCTCTACCTTCTGGTCCTCCACCTTCTGATCCTCTACCTTTTGGTCCTCTGTCTCTACCTGCTGGTCCTCTGCCTTCTGATCCTCCGTCTTCTGTTCCTCTGCCTTCTGGTCCTCTGTCTCTACCTTCTGGTCCTCAGCCTTCTGATCCCCTGTCTTCTGATCATCTGCCTTCTGGTCTTCTGTCTCTACCTTCTGGTCCTCCGCCGTCTGATCCTCTGCCTTCTGGTCCTCTGTCTCCACCTTCTGGTCCTCTGCCTTCTGATCCGCCATCTTCTGATCCTCTGCCTTCCGGTCCTCTGTCTCTACCTTCTGGTCCTCCGCCTTCTGATCCTCTGCCTTCTGGTCCTCTGCATCCACCTTCTGGTTCTATGACCTTCTGGTCGTCTGCCTTCTGATCCGCAAGCTTCTGTGGATGGTATATTTTATTTTGACCATTTCCAGGAATATTTTTGTGGTTGCCCCGTGGGGGAGGGGGGGGGGGGGGAGTCCTGACTTTAGGACTTCTAAAAGCCCATGTTCATGTTCCTGGATTCCCAAACCCCAAGAAAAAGAGGGAGCAGGTGATAGGATCCCAGGAAATGAAGAAACGAAATTCGGATCTGGATCTCTCGGGACAAAGAAGCTCTAGATACCAAGATAGAATAGATCATTTGTGGAGAGAAATGATTTTGCTGATTTGAATTTTCCAATTCCAAAAGGAGGGGGAACTCTGAAATCTAAGTTCGAGACAGGGGAAAGAAATAGACCCAGAGTCGAGAGGATAGATATCACTGGGACTAGGAAAGGAAAAGACAAATATATCCTGAGTGGAAAGGGAACAGAAGTAGATCCTAAATGGAAAGAAGTAAGATCACTGAGATGAGGAGAAGAGGAATAAATCCTGAGTGGAAAGAAGAGATATCACTGAGATAAGGAGAAGAGGAATAGATCCTGAGTGGAAAGAAGAGATATCACTGAGACGAGTAGAAGAGAAATAGATAACTAAGTGAAAAGAAGTGATATCACTGAGATGAGGAGAGGAGGAACAGATCCTTAGTGGAAAAAATGGATATCACCGAGATGAGGAATAGATCCCCAGCAGAAAGAAGAGATGGGGAGAAGAGAAACAGATTCTGAATAAGAAGAAGGGATATCAATGGAATGAGAAGAATATGAATAGATCCTGAGTGGAAAGAAGAGATATCACTGAGTTGGGGAGAAGAGAAACAGATTCTGAATGGACAGAAGGGATATCAATGGGATGAGGAGAAGAGCAATATATCCTGAATGGAAAGAAGATAGATCACTGAGACGAGGAGAAGAGGAACAGATCCTGAGTGAAAAGAAGTGATATCATTGAGATGAGGAGAGGAGAAACAGATCCTTAGTGGAAAGAAGGGATATCACTGGGATGAGAAGAAGAGGAATAGATCCTAAGTGGAAATAAGAGATAACACTAGAATGAGGAGAAGAGGAACAAATCCTGAGTGGAAAGAATAGATATCACCGAAACGAGGAGAAGAGAAATAGATCCTAAGTGAAAAGAAGTGATATCATTGAGATGAGGAGAGGAGAAACAGATCCTTAGTGGAAAGAAGGGATATCACTGGAATTAGGAGATTAGGAATAGATCCTCAGTAGAAAGAATAGATATCACTGAAACGAGGAGAAGAGAAATCGATCCTGAGTGGAAAGAAGAGATATCACTAGAATAAGGAGAAGAACAGATCCTGAGTGGAAAGAAAAGATATCACTGAGACGAGGAGAGGAGGATCTGATCCTGAGTGGAAAGAAGGGATATCAATGGAATGAGGAGAATAGGAATAGATCCTGAGTGGAAAGAAGATATATCACTGGGATGAGAAGAAGAGTAATATATCCTGAGTGGAAAGAAGAGATATCACTGGAATGAGGAGTGGTGGAACAGTTGCTAAAGGGAAAGAAGGGATATCACTGGAATGAGGAGAATAGGAATAGATCCTGAGTGGAAAGAAGATATATCACTGGGATGAGAAGAAGAGTAATATATCCTGAGTGGAAAGAAGAGATATCACTGGAATGAGGAGTGGTGGAACAGTTGCTAAAGGGAAAGAAGGGATATCACTGGAATGAGGAGAAAAATGAATAGATCCTGAGTAGAAAGAAGAGATCTCACTGAGATGAGGAGAAGAGGAATAGATCCAGAGTGGAAAAAAGAGATATCACTGAGACGAGGAGAGGAGAATTGTATCCTGAGTGGAAAGAAGGGATATCACTGGAATGAGGAGAATAGGAATAGATCCTGAGTGGAAAGAAGAGATATCACTGAGAAAAGTAGAGGGGGAACAGATCCTGAATGCAAAGGAGGGATATCATTGGAAATGAGTAGAAGAGGAATAGATCCTTAGTAAAAAGAAGAGATATCACTAGAATCAGGAGAATGAGAATGGATCCTGAATGCAAAAAAGGGATATCATTTGAATTAGGAGGAGAGAACTAGATCCTGAGTGGAAAGTAGCAATATCTCTGGACTAAGGAGGAGAGGAATAGACACTTAACTAAAAGTTATTGCCAGAAAGGACAAGAGGAATAAATCCTGAGTGGAAGTGGAAAAAGGGATATCACTGGAATGAGAAGGAGAGAAATAGATGGCATGAGAAGAGGAATAAATCCTGAGTGGAAAGAAGGGATATCACATGAATAAAGAAGGGAGAAGTGAGATGGGGGGGGGGGGCATAGATTCGGAGTGGAAAGTAGGAATATACAGAGAATAAGGAGGGGGATGAAAGGATATCGCTGGAAGAGAAGGAATATTATTGCTGAATGGAAATAGGGGGATAGTG
Organism: Gastrophryne carolinensis; assembly: GCA_027917425.1. NCBI lineage: Eukaryota > Metazoa > Chordata > Amphibia > Anura > Microhylidae > Gastrophryne > Gastrophryne carolinensis. The sequence goes on from CM051238.1 coordinate 16,183,243, forward strand.
ATGGTGGGGGTGAAGTATATTCCTGGAATAGGGCAGATGTGAAACCTGAATGGAAAGTGGGGATATCATTCCAGTGGGGAGGGGAGGGATGGATCAATTGATCCTGTATGGAAAGAATGCATGTCACTGGTTGGGGGGGGATGAACCTAATCTGATATATCCCATAGGAATGCAGAGAGGGATGGAAGTATAAAGAAGGGATAGCAAAGGGAGGAGGTAAGTGCTATGAATCCCAGAATAGGAAACAATAGAGAGAGTCGAATGCTAGGGAAATGACATCGGCTGGACTTCAGGGTAGTAAAGCTTGAGTGTATCAGATAATAGAGAAAATAAAGACCGGAAGCCACAAGATTGCTGGGGAGAGGTCTCTGAATCAGAGGGAATATGACGGAGAGCACTAGTGAGAGTAGGAAGCAGATGATGTATCCTGGAGATCTTATGATGGGAGCTCTGTATTCCATTTAGAGAACTCCCTGGAAATGACCCGCTTCTTTCAGCCCCTGAATTCTTTTCCTGCCTTCTTTCCCGTGCTGGCAGCAGAGCTGCGGATTACCCCGGAGGATTGCAGGGAATGACTAATGTCTGAGTCTGTCGGATTCCGCCATGCTAGGAGGAGACCCTGCTCACCTCTATATAATGTCAGTAACAGCAGTGACTTAAGATCTGCCAGCCAGAGTGGGGAAAGGTTAGAACCTATTTAGGGGGTTATTTAACCCTTTCGCTGCCAGCCTACCTGCAGCATTTGCCACTCCCTGTTGCCAGACGATGTTTCACCATTTTGCGCTACACATATTCAACTGTCATTTTTGAAGGGATTTCCAGGGATTTCCCAGGAAAATTATATATTGTTTTTTTCAACAGAGTCTGGGCTTTAACATGAAATGTCTTGTTTGTATTTTTTAGGTGTATTCTCAATTTTTTTGGGTGAAATGTGTGAAAAAAAATAAAAAAAAAACATTTTTTTTACAATTTGTAGAGTTTTTTTGTAATAAAAAATGTAAGTTTGTCAATAAAATCTTATTGCGTGAGAAACCCCAATTTCTCCCGGTTACAGCGATACCACATATGTATAGGTAGACACCCTTTCCTGCCCAGAAGCCTTTTATAGCTGCTGGATGACAAATGGTTAATTAAAAAAAAAGACATAGGGTCCCCCTTCCCGGGGAGGGGGACCCCATTTTTTTTTGGATTTTTAAGGGTTAAAAACCCTTCAAAATCCAAAAAAAAAAATGACGTGGGGTCCCCCTTACCCAAAGAAACCAGCCCGGGACCAGCTATGGGGGCTTGTAGGCACAGAGTGGGGGGGCCAGCTTTGGTGGCCCCCCCACCCTGCAGCCTACGAGCCCACATAGCCTATGTGGGCCCGGGCTCTTCTGCCCCCCCCTGGCCTTTGGGGAGGCAGGTAATGGGGGTGCGGGGGTTAATGGCAAGCCACCCGCTAGGGCAGGTGACTTGCCACCCCCCCAGCCTTGTGAACTGGTATAAGGGGTCTCATGGACCCCTTACCAGCTCACAAAGGGTTAATGTGAAAAAAAAACACCACACAATAATAAAAAGTATTTTATTAGAAAAAAAAAAAATTTTTTTTTACTGTACTTACCTTCGATTGCAAGCTCTTGTCCCTCGCCGCTCAGCTGACAGATGCCGGTGATCGGCATCCAGAGAAGGAGAAGGCAGGAGATCAGAGGATCTCCTGTCACCTCCTTCCCCAGCGCCGATCACCGGCATCTGAGAAGCTGAGAAGGCTGAAGCCTGAGATCGGGGCCGGGATGACTTCATAAGCCCCGCCCCCAAGGGGGCGGGGCTTAGAGGCATGATGGCGGCCGCCATCGTGAAGAAGAGAGGAGAGAGCCTCCCAGGCTCTCTCCTGAAGATCGGTAAGTCCTGGGGGGGGATCGGAGGCCCCCCAGGTGAAGAGGAGGGACAGCGGGAGCCAGCGCACACACAGGTAAGTGAATGTCATTTTTATTTTTTTTTTTTTTTACAGTTAGAAGCTGCTGCTGCAGAAGCGGGGGGGGGGCGGCCTATTCCGGGGGCTCTCCTGGAGCCATCCGACCCCCCACGGGGGATCGGATGGCACCAAATTAAAGAGGAGACCCGGCCGGATCCAACAAGGGGTCAGGTGAGTATTTGTTGTTTTTACTTTTTAAACTACAAGCGAGGAAAGTCAAGCACGTAACACCTACGGGCTTGGCACTTAAGGCCCAGCCAAGCCAGCACGTAGGTGTTACGTGCTTGGCAACAAAAGGGTTAAGAGACACTAACGCCAGGTAATGCCACGTAGCACCACGTAGCGTCGGGTGAACGCTGGGCGCTGTATGTGAAAACCACTTTTAAGAAAGCCAATCTGGTGAGCGCCTCTAACAGCGTCACGTAGCATCACATGTATCACTAGCGGCGGCTCAGTGTAAAGTGCCGGCCCTGTATGTTCTGAACATATAGCGCCATGTAGAACCTGTCGGTAAGCAGCGTTATCCCATACATTTCAATGGTGTTTCATTTGGTTGTGTTGCTAAAGTAAATCATTGTGCCCTCTCCTGCCCGGCAACCAAACACTTTTATTTATTTTTTTGTTTTTTTTTATGCATAATTGTATGTGCATATCTGCCATTGCAGTGTCATTGTCGCAGTGAAAACACTGTAATTCCATATGTTTTCTCTGGTGCTGGTGGATAACAGACTTTGATCACATAGCGCCTGGCGCTAGTTTTAGAGCGCCGACGCTGTGTGTGTAGTTTTTTTCTTACGTCACACAAACTGGAGGTGCACCGCTAATCTAATATCAAATAAGGATGTGCTGCACTGTACAATGAGAATATCTTACACAGTAGAATAGAATAGAGAGGGCTGATCACCCTCTTTACCCTAACACAGGAGCACCAATAATCATACAAACAATCTAGAAATTATGCCTGATTTTATTGAAATGACACAAACCACATACAATACATAAAAACAACAAGTGAATTAAAAAGCACTGCTTGTCCCCAAATGCTTCCAGTGCTGGCAACAATCCACAAAGCACAGAATACCTGGGAAACTCCTTTAGTGTCTAATCACAGAACCAATAATAAAAAGAAATATTTTGTGCCGGCACAAAAAATCTTATATAGAATATTACTATATACCTATAGCCAGAACCTGGCCAAAGCCCAACACAATATTAAAGTGCATAAACTCTGTGGCTAATACCACAAGCAAATCTAACAATCAATCTGTTATTAAAGTGACCGTGCAAAAAGAGAAATTATGTTATAATTAATCCTCACAATCCTTCCAAAAACATAAAGTGCATAAGACTAACCAAATTCTATGGATATAAAGTGCATAGAGATGAATAAATATGTATATATCAATGATTAGGTAATAATAAACACTGTGAACAACTGGTCAACTGCCTGTAAGTGTGAAAGATCAACAACAATGACAAGATCAAATATACAATCAAAAAATAAAAAAGACCCAAAAACCTGGTCCTGGCACAGAAATTGGAGTAGGGGACAAGTAGGAGGGACACCTGCGCACGCGGCTGCCCGTGCCGCTTCGCTGGGTGAGATACTGTTTTTATGTATTGTATGAGGTTTGTGTCATTTCAATATAATCAGGCATAATTTCTGGATTGTTTGTATGATTATTGGTGCTCCTGTGTTAGGGTAAAGAGGGTGATCAGCCCTCTCTATTCTATTCTACTGTGTAGTTTTTTCTTAAAGTGGACCAACACCCAGGGGGGATCGGCCCGGAAATCTATAAGATTCCCGGACCGATCAGATCCCTCCCCGCGGGGCATCCGAAATCGGGATGTCCCGCGGGGAGGAACCCCCCAGGAGGCCCACAATCCTCACCTTACCGGCGATCCAACGGCGCATGCGCGAGACGCGGCCGCGTCTATCGCTTCCCTTTAGCAGGGCGCGCTCCCGCGCCGGCCGTTTTGTGAATGGCCGGCGCAGGAGCGCTCCCTGTTAGAGGGAAGCGAGAGACGCAGCCAATGACAGCGCTCTGGTATGCGCGTCCAAGCGGCTTTGGACGCGCATACCAGAGCTGCTCTGAGCGCTGTCATTGGCCGGACGAGGTCACGTGGGAGCGGGGAGAGGTGAGTTTTTGCGGCGATCGGGGGGGTTTCAGACAGCGGGGCACCCCCGATCGGGGTGCCCCACCTAAGTGGACCAACACCCAGGATAGTCAAAATCCTGGGTGTTGGTCCACTTTAAATATGGACTTGTCTGGCGCTACCTATCGTTCTCTGCAGCGTTGTCCTGTTGTTAGATGTAGATTAGCCTTGGGTGCTTTGACCTCGAGACACCACCTAGTATTCTCCATTGGCTCTGCAGGGAATCAGGGAGAGCGCTTCTACAGCGTCACTTGTCCAGCTGTTAAGCTAGGTTATAGCACCAGAGACCCGCTTGCAGCGACCACTTGCGGGCAATCTAGGTGCCGCTGCACAGACGCTCACATGGCAATACGTGGCACTAGTCTTAAATTAGCCTCTTAATGTTGTTTCAGCCACCTGTGACCTTATTAAAGGAGCACTGTTGCGAAAATTGGCCCAATCATAAAAATCCATATAGATATGCTGGATGGCGGGGAGGAGGCGTCACTTATACACCCAGCATCAAGAAATATCCAGCCAGGCTTGTTTTTCTTACTTTTAATGGATGAAAGAAGACATCTGGGGTGATAGGCTTTGTCACCCCTGATAGACTTAACCTGTCACCCCTGGATTTTATTCCTACCATGAGAGAATAAACCACAAGCTTGGTTGGAGTTTATTCAGTTGGGGTGTATAACATTACACAATTAGTAATAGTGCTCCTTTAAGAATAAAAAGGGTTCCACTGCAACAGAAAATCTGAACTCTCTGCCCCCCTTTAGCTCCGTATAGAGGGGATGTAGTGAAAAGTGTGGGATTCACCAGGGAAGTGTCTCATGCTGGGAGGGGGGGGGGTGGAAAATGAAGACCTACATGATACACACCTACCAACATTGACATTTGTTAAATTGGGCCACACCCCCTCATTGCGGGATGGTTAGGAGATACATTGTAACAGTTACAATAGAAACACTTCGAATAGGAGAATGAATCATTTATTGATGCAGATCTGCATGTTACACCTCAAAGAGGGACAATATGTAAATGAAGCCACACCCCCTCATTAAGGGATGGATAGGAGATAGGATGTAACAGTTAAAACAATAGAAACACTTTGAATAGGAGACTGAATCATTTATTGTTGCAAATCTGCATGTTACACTTCAAAGAGGGACAAATGAGAACAACGAGGGACAGGAGGACCCCCAATTTTGGATGCCCCGAGGGGAGGCAATCGAACGACCTGGTAAATTCACCCGTTCTGACCTGATCCTTTAAACATCCAAGATGGCGGCTCATGGAGCATCAGGCAGCCTGCAAACAGGAAGTGTCTTTTTTTTGCACACCTCCAGTCACACCAGCCTGGATACACCTGTACAAGAAGCCATCAGCAGTGCATCAATTCACTGACAGGATTACAACTGAAGCATATCAACTAAGAGGCCCTGGGTAGGTCAAGCACCCCCGGGCCGCGGTGGTAAGTGCCTTTCACTTATATATGTCTATTCTGAAGGTAAAAATGTACTCTATAATAGAATAGTCATAACAACAATATTTTGTCAATTGTGCTTTTTGGATCAAACTAAATACATTTACGGCTGGAATCAGTTAAGCCCCTGCAATCCAGCATAGATCAAAACTCCCAGAGAAAAACTAACATCCTAGTTACCCCCATTAACTTGGATTGTTATCTCTGTGACACATACCCTTAAGAGAGCGCAATCTTAAAGCTTGTTGTGGCTAAGTTTCTAGCCACAAGAACATCACTTTCATCCCAGGAAGTGTCTTCTGACTGTGCCGCTCTGCATTCTGGGATTGCTGTCCTTTCCCTGACCCCAGCTTTGCTCTGTCTGAGCAAAGCACAGCTATAACCCCACCGCCTGCACTTTATCCTGCTCTCCTCTCCTCAGTATGTGTGATGCTTCTGAATCAAGATGGTGGCCCCCGTATCCTAGAGTCCTGAACAGAGTTGCAGCCCAGTGGGGGAAAGAATAAAAAAAGTGATTAAAAACTTAAATTATATTAATTTTAGATGCTGGGGAATAGTTTTCTAATGGTTTGGGCTTTTCATTAAATCATGCTGAAGGTCCGGTTTAATGAGGGTGCATGGCTTTAACAATTGTCCCACCTTAAAAAGTTGGGAGAAGAGCACTTAAACCTGAGTAACCATATTTGTGTTCTTATGCAATAAATGTTTTGCTGTACTGCTTGTCATTTATAACAGGGAATCATGGAACAAGCCTGCCATCTAGTGGGCATTATGCATATTGTATACCTGTTGAAACCTGTTCCTAATATCCCAGGCGCTGTAAGCCGACGTGTTTAAATGTATTTTTAATATAACACAATTTCGCGATAGCGCTCCTTTATGAAATAAAAATGGTTCCACTGCAACAGAAAATCTCTGAACTCCTCTGCCCCCCTTTAGCTCTGTATAGAGGGGGTGTTGTGAAAAGGGTGAGATTCACCAGGGAAGTGTCTCATGCATGGTCTGGAAAAGGAAAATCTACATGATACAAACCTACCAACGTTTCAGGGTGGGAAAGAGGGACATTTGTTAAATTGGGCCACTCGCCCTCATTGAGGGATGGATAGGAGATACATTGTAACAGTTACAACAATAGAAACACTTTGAATAGGAGAATGAATCATTTATTGTTGCAGATCTGCATGTTACACCTGAAAGAGGGACAATATGTAAATGAAGCCACGCCCCCTCATTGAGGGATGGATAGGAGATACATTGTAACAGTTACAGCAATAGAAGCACTTTGAATAGGAGACTGAATCATTTATTGTTGCAGATCTGCATGTTACACCTGAAAGAGGGACAATATGTAAATGAAGCCACGCCCCCTCATTGAGGGATGGATAGGAGATACATTGTAACAGTTACAGCAATAGAAGCACTTTGAATAGGAGACTGAATCATTTATTGTTGCAGATCTGCATGTTACACCTGAAAGAGGGACAATATGTAAATGAAGCCACACCCCCTCATTGAGGGATGGATAGGAGATACATTGTAACAGTTACAGCAATAGAAGCACTTTGAATAGGAGACTGAATCATTTATTGTTGCAGATCTGCATGTTACACCTGAAAGAGGGACAATATGTAAATGAAGCCACGCCACCTCATTGAGGGATAGATGGGAGATAGGATGTAACAGTTACAGCAATAGAAGCACTTTGAATAGGAGACTGAATCATTTATTGTTGCAGATCTGCATGTTACACCTCAAAGAGGGACAAATGAGAACAACGAGGGACAGGGGGACCCCCAATTTTGGATGCCCCGAGGGGAGGGAATCGAACGGCCCGGCAAATCGCACTGGGTTTTGGTCCACTTTAAGCAAACGTGAAAAAGATTTTCTCTTAGTCTTCTCAAAACCTGGTCTTGACATTCAATGTCCATTCGTTCTGACCTGCAGCCCTCTTGATCACAGCTGTGAGACAGAACAAAACCCACACGATTATCATACCTCCCAAGTGTCCCTATATTGGAGGGACTGTCCCTCCTTCGAGTCCATGTCCCTCGTTGTTCTAATTTGTCCCTCTTTGAGGTGTAACATGCAGATCTGCATCAATAAATGATTCATTTGCCTATTCAAAGCGTTTCTATTGTAACTGTTACATCCTATGCTGCCATCTAGTGGGCATTATGTATATTGTATAACTGTTGAAACCTGTTCCTAATTTCCCAGGCGCTGTAAGCAGATATACTTCTAATCGACTTCCCAAGGGACAGCTTAAATGGTAATTCCACTTTCGATGGCATTTTTAAAAAATTCTAATTTAGTGTACAGTTCTCCATAGCACCAATGTGTTTACCTTAGAAATGTACATCAATGTGCTCTTCAGATGTACATTTCAGAAGCTTCCTTACTCTGGCTTGCTAATCGTCTGATTGGCCGAGGCAGATACAACAAATTTAACCCCATCTGAATTATTTCAATCTCTTCAACTAGACCTTCAGCATAATTAAATGAAAAGCCCAAACCCTTAAAAAACGATTCCCCAGCATCTAAAATTAATATATTTTATGTTTTTAGTCACTTAAGTATTATTCTTTCCCCCAACTGGGCTGCAACTCTGTTCAGGAGTCTAGTATGCGGGCACCGCCATCTTGTCTCAGAAGCATTACATACTGAGAAGAGGAGGGCAAAAGTGTAGGGGGCGGGGTTATAGGTGTGGTGTCATCTGACCCTTAAAGCGGTCCTTGAATAAGAGCCTATCTTATATGTTTCCCACACCCTGTAAATACAGATTGCTCACATTAAAAATCATCCTACCTGCATCTATTGCATGTTATGAGCCTTTAAACATCCAAGATGGCGGCTCATGGAACATCAGGCAGCCTGCAAACAGGAAGTGCCTTCTGATTGTGCTGCTCTGCATTCTGGGATTGCTGACCTTTTCCTGACCCCAGCTCTGCTCTATCTGTGCAAAGCTGGTATCAGGAAAAGGACAGCAATCCCAGAATGCAGAGCGGCACAGTAAGACTCCATGGGCCGCCATCTTGGATGTTTAAGGATCAGAAAATGCAGTAGATGCTGGTAGGCTGATTTTTTTTGTGGGCAATCTGTATGTACGGGGGGGGGGGGGGCTATAACATATGCTCTTAAACCAGACCTTCACCATGATTTATTGAAAAGCCCAAACCCTTTAATGATTCCCCAGCATCTAAAGTTGGATACGAGCGCCGCCATCTTGACTCAGAAGCATCACACTTACTGAGGAGAGGAGAGTGGGATAAAGTTCAGGGGGGCAGCTTATAGCTGTGCTTTGCTCAGACAGAGCATAGCTGGGGTCAGGAAAAGGTCAGCAATCCCAGAATGCAGAGCAGCACAATCAGAAGGCACTTCCTGTTTGCAGACTGCCTGATGTTCCATGAGCCGCCATCTTGGATGTTTAAAGGCTCATAATAAGCAATAGATGCAGGTAGGATGATTTTTAATGTGAGCAATCTGCATGTACAGGGTGTGGGAAACATATAAGGTATGCTCTTATTCAGAGTGAAGGACCGCTTTAAGGGTGAAGGTCTGGTTTCAGATAGGGGGGCATTTTTGCAGTCTTGCATTCCAGCAGCTAAAGGGTTACTAGCAGCGTTCTCAGGTGAAAAGGGTGATTGCTGCTGCTTTGTTTAGCCAAAGCTGATAATGTATATTGTATAACTGAAGCTGCTAATGTATATTGTATAACTGATGGCATGCGTCTCAGCAGGAGCGTGACCATACCTTCCAACTTTTCAGGGTGAGGAGGAGGGACAATATTTTAATTAAGCCACGCCCCCTCTAATACTAAGTTTTTATCTCTATATATCCTCCCATATGCGCAAATAAATGTTAAAGGAAAACTCCCTTTTTGTCAGGTTTTTGGTGTTCTGCCTTATTGTTTTCCTCTTCTGGGAGGTAAAATAAGCCTGTGTGTTAGGATTTTGCCCCCAGACCTGTGATTTACTTAACAGCGCGCTTCTTCCAAGTTTCATATATACCTATGGATCTGTCTTGGTAAAGTGTGTGCCCCCAGACCTGTGATTTACTTACCAGCGCGCTGCTTCCAATTTTCTTATATCCCTGTGGATCTGTCTTGGTAAAGTGGGAGTGGCTTTCTTGACCTTCAGTAAAGCTCCTAGTATCCTTTGTTCACTACAAATCCCAGAATCCTTTCACTGTAACAGGTGGGATTTGTAGTGAACAAAGGATACTAGGTGCTTTACTGAAGGTCAAGAAAGCCACTCCAAGACAGATCCACAGGGATATAAGAAAATTGGAAGCAGCGCGCTGGTAAGTAAATCACAGGTCTGGGGGCACAATCCTAACACACGGCTTTGTTTTACATCCCAGAAGAGGAAAACAATAAGGCAGAACACCAAAAACCCAGACAAAATGGGAGTTTTCCTTTAACATTCATTTGCGTATTTGGGAGGATATATACGGATAAAAACTTACTATTAGAGGGGGCGTGGCTTAATTAAAAAATTGTCTCTCCTTCTCACCCTGAAAAGTTGGAAGGGATGGTTACGCCCCTGCTGAGAAGCATGCCATCATACTCGCCGTCGAGATACCAGGCGATCCCCAGGGATGCACACAGTGGGCCAATCCAATTCAGAATGCCCCATAAAGAGGGACACCACTGGCCCTAGACTTTTATAGACTCCAGGGAGGTGGTTGTTCCTCTTTAAAGTGGACCAACACCCACGGGTGATCGGCCCGGGAATCTATAAGATTCCCGGGCCGATCACCCCCCACCCCGCGGGACATCCGAGATCGGGATGTCCCGCGGGGTGAAACCCCCCCAAACTCCGCCGCCGCCTCCTTCGCGCTCCTGTAGGCGTGCGCGTGCCCGCGCCAGCCGTCTGCGAATGGCCGGCGGGGGCGCGCGCGCGCCGAAAGTGACGCGAGGGAGGCGGCGGCGGCGGCTGCCGCTTAGACGTTCTTGTACGTCGGCGCTGGGAGCGGGGAGAGGTGAGTTTTTCGGGGGGTTAGGGGGGGTTTCACACAGCGGGGCACCCCGATCGGGGGTGCCCCACCGAAGTGGACCAAGACCCAGGATAGTCAAAATCCTGGGTGTTGGTCCACTTTAACTACAGCTCATTTAATAGTTAACCAGCGAATGAGTGAATACCTGTTCCGCAGGTGGAAGCCTCCAACCTTGGGTGTGGCCCCTATAAAAAGTTTATAGAATGTATAAGTATTTAGGCTATAATTTATAGCTGCCTAATTAATGGGGGGTTAATTAGATACATTTTATTTGGGTTGTGTATATATAATGTTAAAGGAGCTCTATCTTGAAATGTTCTAATATTTAAAATGGAACAAAACCCAAAGGGGCCAGCCCTGGAATCTAAAAGATCTCAGGGCTGGTCACTGGCCCTCTCCTGGGGCACCAAATCAGGATACCCCCCACCCCCCCGTGTGAACCACCCTGGGTGTCACAAAACACACCTGCTTCCTTGCTGCTGTAAATCTTGTTCGGCTGCATCTTTGGCCTGTGCGCGTGCTCCCGCCATTCAGATAGGCTGGGTTGGGAGCGCAAACGGCTCTGATTGGGGGGGGGGGAGCCTGTGTATGCACCGTAGGACCTGGGAAAGGTGAGTGCTGGTGATCTGCGGGATTTTCTTGGTGTCCTGCTCGGGTCGCTTCCTTCTTGGGTTATTCCGCCACAAGGTGGCGCAGTTGACTGCAAGACGAAACTTGTGGCTCCTCCCGGCTCATATAAAGGCAGCTGTATCCCTAATAATCCTCCAGAGTTCTCTTGCAAAGATGGATCTTTCTCTCTCTCTCCATGGATATCGCAGACAAGCGTGGCATCCCAAGCCTGTGGGTCGCTGCAGCCCTATTCCCACCTGTTTTCAGTGGATCCTTCTGCCTCCCAGCCTCGGCTTCTGATCATGTGATTGTAGGGGAACGCCGAGGGTCAGGCGTTCGGCAAAGCTATGCTCTGGGCCGCAGACCCTGTCACAAAGGGTAGCCTGCCATAGGCTATGGTGAGCTTATATGGGGGGGGGGGGGCGGGAACCACCTTGGGACCCCTTATGTATTATGTCTCCCACAGCTTTATTATTTTGGTGTGTGTTTTGTGCACTGTACTTCTTCACTCATTACTCACCTTTCCTCCTCTTCTCCACTCTTCTTGCGTCCAGGCTGTGAGGGGGGGGGCGCGGACCCCGGGGGGCATCGGATTGGAGCGGTGTTGGGGCCTACATGAGCGCCGCAGCGCGCTCCGGCGCGCCTGTCCTTGTGGCAGGGAGGGCTAGGCCTCCCCTGCCTGATCTGTTTGTGGTCTGGGCACCACTTTGTCATCGTTGCGCGGCCTGCCCCTCTAGGAGCTCTTCGCCGCCATTGCTGCGGCGCGTGCTTGCTGTTTCCGGGCTGGTCCTCCTTCTCCTGTCGCTGCGGCAGTCCCCGGCCTCTTCCTCCTCGCTTCTGCTGCTCCTAGCCAGCTTGCGCAGTGGCAGTTTTCATTGCCCATGAGGTCCAACAGAAACTGATCTTCTGCGGTCTGTGAGTCCTTTTTTGCTATCTTTTGCTAGTTTTTTGCTATGCTTTCCGTATGCATGTGCTATGGGATGCTTATATTTTTTTCACTCTGTTTTCCAGACGGGTCCCAGTCTATTAGGTGGTTCCTCCCGGTCTCTGCTAAGCTTAAAGGGTTCAGAGGATCCAAATTGGGGATTGTGTGGTTCTGGGCCGTTAGTGCCTTGTGACCCGATTTCTTTCATCATAATCACCATAATGGAGGCTTCTGGGGATAGCGCGTTTGGTGTACCCTCGGGACTTGTTAAGCTTTGTCTCTTGTGTGGTACTTGCCCCCTGAGCGGTCGCAGCATCCTTTGTGTACCCTGCGTGCAAAGCTTCATTTCGGCATAGGATGGGGCAAGCGTTGCCGGCCCCAGTCCCGTTTTGCCGACGGCCTCGCCGCCTCCCCCGCGTCTGCATTTAGCTCCCAGTGAGGGGGAGGCCAGCAGGGGGTCTCAGACGGACTTGGCACTCAGAGTGGCCAGTATAGAGCGTCAGTTGTCTATTTCGGACACTGGCAAGGCCACGTGTAAGAAGCGACATTTGGAGCCGGCTTATGCACTTTTTGCAGTTGATGATGATGACTATGAGGCCTTCGGTGGCCGAGACTACATGGAGGAGGGTGAGTTATTTTATGATTCTGACTCCTCTGGGGACCGACAGGGGGGCCTTGATAGTGACCCCGGGTCATCCTCTGATGAGGACGGTTGACTTCCCGATGACACAGAGAAGCTGTTGTCGGTGGTTTTTGAAACCTTGCACATTGTACCCCCTAAGGCGGCCAAGAAGAAGCAGGGGGACCTTTTTCGGCCTGAGAGACAGCGCCTGGTCTTTCCTGAACAGGGTTATTTCTCTAAAATAATTTTTAAGGAATGGGAGAAGCCTAATAAATTGCCATTGGTGCCTAGGGGACTGGACAGACGGTATCCCTTTTCGTAGGATTTAATTCGCCTTTGGTCCCGTCCCCCTGAGGTAGATGCCCCCGTTTTGGGGCTCTCCAATACCACGGTTAAGCCGTCTTCTGATACTTCTTCCTTGCGCGATCATGCTGACAGGTGCATAGATCAGCTGGCTTGTCACGCTTTCACCCTTGTGGGCGTTGGTCTTCGCCCTGTCTGTGCCACGGCCATTGTTTTCATTGCCATCAAAAAGAAGGTGAGACGTCTTATGGCTATAGCCAGATCTCGCAAGCGGGCGGAGGAGTATAAGGATCTCCTAGCTTGCGCGGAGTTCATTGCATTTGTGATTTCAGCCCTGGATGATACCGTCCGGCTTGGTGGCAGGGCTTTGGCCCTGCTGGTCGCTCTTCGTCGTTCCCTCTGGCTGCGACAGTGGGCAGCGGACGCAGCCGCCAAGAAAGTTCTCACTGGTATTCCCTTCCTGGGACTTCGGCTGTTCGGGGAGCGCCTGGATTTCCTAGCAAAGGATGGGAGGCTTCCTCAGCGTCTGAAGCCTGTGCGGCCCTTTCGGGGCTCTTCTTCCTTTCGTCCCTTTCGAGGGGGACGAGGATCTTCCTTCTCTGGTGGCCGCAGAGACTCCTGGGGGTGAGGTAGATCCCACGGTCATCCCAGTACCTCCTGGAGGTCCAAGCCCCCTGCCAAGGCCTCTCAGGCATGAGGAGGCGCCCTCACCCATCCGGGTGGGGGGATGGCTTCTGCTTTTTGCTCACGTCTGGAGACAGCACGTCTCGGACCGGTGGATTCAGGAGGTGGTGTCCTCCGGGTACAAGTTAGAGCTGGCATCTTGGCCGCCCCCAAGATTTCTTCGGTCACTGATTTCCCAGAACCCCTTGACGGCGCAGGGCCTAAGATTGGCTGTCCAACGACTTCTGTCGTCCGGAGTGATTTGTCCTGTGTCTCACCAGGAACGGGTCGAGGGTTTCCAATCTTTTCACAGTGCCCAAGAAGGTCGGCTCTCTGAGACCTATCCTGGACCTGAAGGGTCTCAACAGGTTTGTCAGATTCAAACACCTTACGGTCAGCGGTGAGTTCACTTCGGCCCGGCGACTTCATGACCACGGTGGACATCAGGGTTGTTACCTTCCGGGGACATCAGAAGTTCCTGAGGTTCGTGTTGGAGGATCAGCACTACCAGTTTGTGGCCTTGCCGTTTGGAATCTCTTCAGCCCCTCGGGTGTTCACCAAGGTTCTGACTGGTGTCATAGCCCTGCTGAGGAGCCAGGGCATTCGTATTCTTCTTTACCTGGACGACTTGCTGATTGCTGCTCAATCTCTTCAGTAGGCCGAGAGCGACACTCAGAAGGTATTGTCCACTCTCGAGGCATTCGGTTGGGTGATCAATTATCCCAAGTCCTTGATCACTCTGTCATTGGTGAGGTCTCTCCTGGGCATGACGTTGGACACCTCTCAGGTCAAGGTGTTTTCTCTCTCAGGAGAAGGTGGAGGGTCTTCAGACGCAGGCGCGGGCCTTACTGTTGTGTCCACATCCCTCCATCTGTCTGGGGATGCAGCTGGTGGGCCTCATGGTGTCTTGCTTCGAGGCTGTACCCTTCGCCCAGTTCCACATGAGACCGCTTCAGTTGGATCTCTTGGCTGTCTGGAATCTGAAACAGAAGTCCCTGGAGCAGGAGTTCGCTCTGTCCCCTCTGGCCAGACTGTCCCTCTCGTGGTGGTTGGACTCGAGAAATCTTCTAGTGGGCAGGTCTTTTCTGACTCCACGCTGGGAGATTTTCACCACGGACGCAAATCTGTCCGGTTGGGGAGGATTTTGTCAATCGCTGCAGTTCCAGGGCCAGCTGGGCCCTCAGGAGGCTCATGTCCCTATCAATCTCCTGGAGCTGAGAGCGATACGATTGGTCCTTTTTCAGTTGACTCCTCATCTACGGGGTCGTGCGGTCCAGGTCCGCTCGGACAATCAGACGGCGGTCGCCTACATCAATCATCAGGGTGGGACTCGGAGCAAGCAAGCCCTCAAGGAAGTGACCCTGATCCTGTGTTGGGCGGAGGTGAATGTTCCCTTCATCTCGGCGGTTTACATCCCCAGGGTAGAGAACCAGGTGACAGACTCTCTGAGCAGGGGGACTTCTCGTCTGGGGGAATGGTCTCTCAGCAACAAGATCTTTCACGCTCTGTGTCGCCGCTGGGGTCAGCCGGACGTGGACCTGTTTGCGTCCCAACACAATCACAAGCTTCCACAGTTCATCTCTCTGTCAAGAGATCCTCTGGCCTTCGCCACGGACACGCTGGCAGTTCCTTGGACGGAGTTCCGACTCCTCTACTCCTTTCCCTCTCCTGGGTCGCGTGCTATGCAAGATAGCCAAGGAAGGGGTACCGACCATCCTGGGGGCCCCTCGTTGGCTGAGGAGGTGTTGGTTCGCGGACATAGTCCAGATGTTAGTGGATCGCTATGCCCGACGATCCGGGGCTTCTCACTCAGGGACGGTTACGCCACCCCAACTTACGTACGCTGGCTTTGATGGCTTGGCTGCTGAAACCTCCATTTTGACGGAGAAAGGGCTGGCTGCCTCGGTCGTGCGTACCATTATTCAGGCTCGGAAGAGATCCTCCTCCATGATTTATTACTGGGTCTGGCACTCTTACATTGCCTGGTGTTGCACATTTTCTTTTCTAGGTTTTTGGAGTTCCTACAACATGGTTTGGATTCGGGCCTTCAGCTGTGTACCCTCAAGGGACAGGTTTCGGCCTTGGCTATATTCTTCCAAAGATCTTTCGCCAATCATAGACTTATCAAGACCCTTTTCCAAGGAGTTACTCATGTACGTCCGCCGCGTAAGCTTATGCTACCGGTGTGGGATTTGAATTTGATGCTTTCTGCTCTCCAGGGTCCTCCCTTTGAGCCCTTGTGCGATGCTGCTTTATCCACTTTGACTTTGATGGTGGTCTTTTTGGTAGCTATCACTTCGGTGCGTCGCGTCTTGAGCTGGCGGCACTTTGTATTAAACCTCCTTACTTTGAGCTGCATCAGGATAAGGTGTTTTAAACTGGACTTCTTACCCAGGGTTGTTTCTGCCTTTAATCTCAATGAGGACATTGTTTTGCCTTCTTTGTGTCCCGCGCCTTCTAATTCTAAGGAGCGGACCCACCATTCCCTGGATGTGGTCAGGGCACTTAAGTACTACCTGGTTGCTACGGAATCCTTTAGGAAGTCGGATTCTTTTTTTGTCCTTCCTGACGGGCCTAGGAAGGGCTTGCCTCCAGCCAAATCCACTATCAACAAGTGGATCAGACAGGCGGTGGTACAAGCTTATTCTGCCAAGGGGAAGGAACCCCCTTTTCGGATCACTGCTCACTCTACCAGAGCTTTTGGAGCTTCCTGGGCTTTTCAGCACCAGGCTTCGGTTGATGTTAGGGCCTCAGCTGATGCTGTTTTTGGCTGTAAGGTGCTTCAGGCGGTAGTGTCATGAACTACGTGCTGTTGCTCACTGGGGATCCCACCCTTTCTTGGACACTGCTTTTGGATGTCCCAATTGTCAAGAATGAAGCGACCCGAGCAGGACACCAAGAAAAATACAATTCTGTGATTACTCACCTGTAGAATTGATTTTATGGGTGTCCTGCTCGGGTCGCTTCATCCCACCCTTGTTCTGTTATCCTCTTTTTGCCTTCTTATGGTATTACAGTTTGAGAGAGTTTAATTTGGGGCTGTGTGATTTAACATGGTCTCTGGCCTCCCGGCTTGTCTTGTATTTACTGCTTTTCAACGCTGGAGGATTATTAGGGATTATTAGCTGCCTTTATATGAGCTGGGAGGAGCCACAAGTTTCGTCTTGCAGTCAACTGCACCACCTTGTGGCGGAATAACCCAATTGTCAAGAATGGAGCGACCCAAGCAGGACACCCATAAAATCAATTCTACAGGTGAGTAATCACAGAATTGTATTTTCACAAAGCGAGGCATCCCAAATCGGGATTAGCCCTGGGCAGAGAACAATACACAGGATAGTCAAAATCATGTTTTTTTTGCTCCTGGTAGGAATAAAATTTAGGGGTGTCGGCGGCATCCTTTGTTTCCCTGTAGCAGCGGTGCCCACCTGCTTCAGGCATATCTGAATGGCTGGCACAGGTATGCACAGCCTGGAGGGAAGCAGCCAGTGGTTAGCCATTCATTCAGCTTTCTTAGCTGCTTACACTACTAAGAAAGCTAATTGGAGGAAAGCCCTGTGTGGAATGTGCCCAGCTGCTAGAGGGAGGCAGAGGATGCCGCTTGTAACCAGTGCATGCGCTGTGGGACTGCCAGCAAGGTATGAATACAGGTGAACACTGGATTTAACAGAGCTGCTGTATGGGCCTCATTGGGGTCGATTCAGAACCACGTGAGAATTCTCACTCCCTTTTTATAAGAGAAAAGTGCCATTCACTTTAATTGCCTACCTTGGGGCTGATTCAACACCATGTGAAAATTTACATCCGGTTGTTGAATCAGTCGCAAGGTAGACAATGAATGTCAGTTTTCTCTCCTAAAAAAGGAGTGAGAATTTCCACCTGGCTCTGAATCAACCCCGTTGTCCTAAAGGAAAGGAGGGGCAAATTTGGAGCCCTGTGACGGCAGGAAATGGAGGAGAAGCACATGGAGCTGTCACTTTCACCTTCTTCTTGGTTGTCCAACTTATCTAGCAAACTGCAGATGGGCAGGAATGTTCATTTCGGAGAGCAGCGCCTCTCTTTTTGCAATTCTGCCATGCATAGCATTGTGGTCCTTATGGTGGACTAACGTGAGAAAAGCCTTTATTTGCTTAAATGTTACCTTGGTGCCTTGAAGACAACTGGGGGGGGGGGGGGGGTCTTGAATCTCCTTTATTTGTTCCCAATCTGTCTGTGAATTGAGTCCAAACTCTTCAGAGGTGGTTTTGTAACCTTTTCCAGTCTAATGAGCATCAGCAATTCTTCTTCTATGGTCCTCAGAGTTCTTTTGTTGTTATTTCTTCTCAGGACACTTCACTGCATATATGAGGATAGCATCAGCTCATTGGTTTGTATCAGATTGCTGGTCGTTGGGCTGATATGATTATTAGTATTTACGATATTTATAAGATGAATCGCTAATAGAAATATTGAAGATTAATGTTCAGCAAATATGAATTAAATCTTATTCCCTCTTTCACAGACTTTGATTGATCCCTGTTTTTTTAATGAAACAGATCTCCCACCTACCCCTGATTGTCATCCCATTGATTGAAAAGGCCTGCCTCTAATTTTATCTACTTTTATCTGCAGTACTCACCCTGCTCGTCAACCTGACACACCGGTTAGGACTGCACCTCACAGAGGCACTTTGGTGCTTGGTGTTGCAGCTTCAGCATACTTCTGCAGATGTGTGTGGACCCAGTCCTCTGTTTTTAACCAGATTTAGAGACAGATTTTTGGTTGGTTTGCAAGCTAACAGGGTTGAGTGCTGTGGCTCCTTTAAGACTCATGTATCCTAATTGCTCTGCTCACATGCACCTCCCAGGTTAGTTATAAAATGGTCTGAGCGGCTTCCATCCCTCCTTTGTTTAACCTGACACACCTGTCGCAAACTTTCAAGCTGTATGCCATGACCCGGACGACCAGAATCTCCACCGACATTTTAGCCTGAAGTGTTCCCTTCTGCATAACGTTCTCTTTCCTAAAATTCCTAGAAGCCATCAAGCCTTGAAATAGAAGCCCCCACCTTCAGGGGTTGGTAGAACATCACTCTTGCCTTGAGAGGGTCAATTATCTCCAGCGATGCAAAGCACTGTCAGCTTGATTCCGACTTACTTAACACGAGTCGACGCAACCTTTTCAGATGTGAGAAAATTCTTGGAAATTATTGTGCAAAAAGGAAAGCATGGGGCGAGGGGCGGAAGACGATCCATTTACTTAACCTAGCGCCTGTTAAGGATGATATCAGAGCAACTGCTGTAAGAGAAAATCTCCCAAGCTGCTCAGAGGAACTTAACGACTGCACGCCTCTATTCTTAGGTCATTCTAGGATAATTACCCCTCTATCTGCCTTTAGGCAGGGATGTTAATTAAATTTTATTCTGGTTCTAATGCGTTGCTCCCCACTATGAAGAGCTCCAGCTGAGCTGTGTGAGGGAACATGATGTTACCCAGCAATAAGTGCTCCTGAGAAGTAGGTCTTTTACACCGATACAATTATCATTCGATTCTCTGTAGCTCTGACATACTTTACAGAACCATACAGAAACCCCTGAGCCATTTATATCAGTCTCTTGCCCAGTCAAATCACCGTTTTATTTGTTTCTTTTGGATGTGCATGAGCACGTTACCTGTATTGGTTGAATAATAGATAGCAGTTACCTTATTTTTTTCTCTTCATAAGGCGCACCCCCAAAGCAGGGGCAAAATGTTAGTGGTTCTTAAGCAGGGAATGTAAGAAAAAAACTTACATTACCGGCGGCCATCTGTCCACCGCCGCTGCCAACACACACCTTACTGTAATCCGCCGCCACCACTGAAATTCACACACATGCTCCTAGGGAGTAGCGCTGGTTTGGAGGACGATTGACCGCTGACCGAAGACACAGACCATAGCCATCCACTTCCCAGAACCAGTCCTACGCGCCAGAAACATGGGAGTGTGCATATGTGTGTGGCAGGGTGTATGAGGGGGGTGCAGAACACTGCCTTTCATTGGGGATGCTGCACACTGCCTGTAATGGGGGATGCCACACACTTCCTGTAGTGGGAGATGCCACACACTGCCTGTAATGGGGGATGCCGCACACTTCCTGTAATGGGAGATTACAGCCTTTAAAGTGGACCAACACCCAGTGGGGATCAGCCCGGGAATCTATAAGATTCCCGGGCCAATCAGATCCCTCCCCGCGGGGCATCTGAAATCGGGATGCCCCGCTGTGTGAAACCCCGCAGGACGCCCAGAAACCTTATCTCATCCCCGTTCCAACGGTGCATGCGCGAGCCTCGGCCACATCTCACGCTTCTCTCCAGCAGGGCGCGCACCCACGCCGGCCGTTTGTGATTGGCCGGGGCGGGCGCGCTCCCTGTTAGAGGGAAGCGCGAGATGTGGCCTCCAGCGTGCTCAGAGCCGCTGTGGTTGTTCGTTGCTTGTCCGTACATACCACAGCGGCTCTGAGCGCTCTAGACGAGCGCTCGCGTAGTAGCGGGGTGAGGTGAGTTTTTAGGGCGATCTGGGGAGTTTCACGCAGCGGGGCACCCCCGATCAGGGTACCCCACGGAAGTGGACCAAAACCCAGGATAGTGAAAATCCTGGGTGTTGGTCTACTTTAATGGGTGGATGCCACACACTGCCTGTAATTGGAGACGCCGCACACTTCCTGTAATGGGAGAGGTCGACCACTGCCTTTAATGGAGGGATGCCACACACTGTCTGTAATGGGGGATGCTGAACAATGCCCATAATGGGGGGATGTCAAATACTGCCTGATGCCAAACACTGCCTGTAATGGGGAAAGCCGCACACTGCCCTTAATAGGGGGAATCCACACACTGCCTGCAATGGGGGGGGGGGGGTTCTGCACAGTTCCTGTAATTGGGAATTGGGGGGATTCCGTCACTTCTGTCTATTAGGTTCCTGGTGGGGGGAGGGGTATTTTACAAAACCATTGTATTTTTCTTATTTTCCTACTACACAGGTGTGTCTTATAGTGCGAAAAATCTGGTAGGTGAGTATACATACTGCAGCAAGTTGGTATTTGCAACAACTTTCATTATGTATGCAAGTGCCTGCCCCAGACCCGGACCCAGAGCCCAGGAGTAGTACACCAAAAACGAAGGGTACAATATTTCAATAATTAGCCTGCCCTGGAGTCTCAGACTATAGAGTGGGTTTTGGTCCACTTTAAGCCAACTATTGGTGGCTCAGCAGCCCCAGTCTCCCTACCGCCACATTGATTTGTTGTGGAGTAGAGAGGCGTTTTTCTTTAGTTCGCCACAGGTGGCAGAGAGGCTAGGTTCACCCCTTCCTGGAGCCAGGGGCAGACCTGCCAGAGGGAGCCCCGGGCAAATGCCCGGTGGACTGCACTGTTTTGGGACAGTCTGGGCTGCTACCTTTACTAACACTCCCATCCAATCCCAGCCCCCCATCCCCTTCCCCACTCTACCCCCTCACCCAAGAAACCCCAGGCCATGCCCTCACCCTAATGATATAGCCTCAGTCTTGGAGCACACTGGCTGACTGGCCAGGAAGATGCCACTGGCTGTTCAAGGGTCGGCCAGGTGCTGGTAAAATCCTGGGCTGATTTTTGGCTCCAGTCCACCACTGCCTGTAGCTACTTAACATACCAAACCGCAATGTTTGTTATTACAGATACTGTGGCAGGCAGTGGTGGACTGGGGTCAAAAATTAGCCCATCGCTTGCCAGAGACAGCCCTGCTGAGCCCCCCTCCCTCCCTCCCCACAACCATGATGCTGGAGCTATAGCATTGGGTGTTAGGGTGTAGGCTGCGCTGGCTATCCTGTCCTCCTGCATAGCGTGGCCTTCAAACCCCTCAGCGCTGGAGACCACTCTTAAAGTGGACCAACACCCAGGATTTTCACTATCCTGGGTTTTGGTCCACTTCCGCAGGGCACCCCGATCGGGGGTGTCCCGCTGCGTGAAACCCCCCAGAATGGCAGAAAAAACTCACCTCACCCCGCTCCTATTGCGCATGCTTGGGCCTCGTCCAATCGGCGTGCTCAGAGCCGCTGTGGTATGCATGTACAAGGGACGGACAACCACAGCGGCTCCTAGCACGCTGGCGGCCGCATCTCGCGCTTCCCTCTAACAGGGAGCGCACCCGCGCCGGCCGTTTGTGAATGGCGCACGCCCTGCTAGAGAGAAGCGCGAGATGCATGCGCCGTTGGAACGGGAGTAAGGTAAGGTGAATGGGGCATCCTGGGGGGTTTCACACAGCGGGGCATCCTGATTTCGGATGCCCTGCGGGGAGGGATCTGATCGGGCCGGGAATCTTATAGATTCCCGGGCCGATCAGCCTGGGTGTTGGTCCACTTTAAGAAACTATGACGCGCACACAATGTACAGTTTCCCAGAGTGATCTGCTTGTCTATTGTTACAGCTTGCATTTATACAACACAGCAGAGTGATGAAAGCGAAACTAGGTGGTCTCGCCCTGTCACGGCATTTACAAGAAATCCAGTGCTTTCTGAGAAATAGAAGCTCAATTCTTGGCAGCTACGTGCCCAAGATGCTTCATCAAATGTCGGCGTGATGCATACAGAATGGAATGTACACAAAGCAAAAGCTATTTATCCCTTCATTGGGGGCTGGGGTTCCTTGACTTGTGGGTACATTGGTGCTGGGTACAGGGGATTGAGAGGGAGAATAAGGGGAGCAGGGATTGAATATGGGTGTTAAAAGCAGCCGCCCAACTGGCCGCAAAGCAGTGCAGCCCACCGGGCATGGGTAGGGTCGCCACAAGCATGGGCTGGGACTGGGAGTTTGGGAAGACATGCATACCTACCAAGGGATAGATAGGAGATGCAACAGTCACAACAATAGAAACACTTTAAATCGAAATTAATCCTTTATTGCTGCAGATGTTACACCGCAAAGAGGGACAAATGAGAACAACGAGGGACAGGGGGACATGGACTAAAAGGAGAACAGTCCCGCCAAATCAGGGACACTTGGGAGGTTAGACATGGGATGCAGGGAACTTGGGGGTTGTTAGAGTAATTTCCAGCACAGGGTTTGGGTGAGGGATGGATGAAGCCATGCCCCCTCATTGAGGGATGAATAGGAGATAGGATGTAACAGTTAGACCAATAGAAACACTTTGAATAGGCAAATGAATCATTTATTGATGCAGATCTGCATGTTACACCTCAAAGAGGGACAAATGAGAACAACGAGGGACAGGGGAAAGAAACGCAATGAGGCCCACCAGGGATTCTTCCGGTGCTCCGAAATGGTCATGTCGCTGCTAAATTTTTGCCTCACTACCCAAAACTAAAAATAAATCTTTGCTGAAATACTTTAATCTAAAGAATAAAAGGACTTATGAGGTTTGTAAGCTGATGGGTTAAAAAATGTATTCTTATCTGGAAATAGAGTGTTTGCTAACGGATGTTCTTCATCAAATTGCATTTGACCGGATCAGGAAATGAAATTGGCAAACGATCTGTTGTTTCCTCCACCGGTGGGGAAGGGCACGCTCCCACCATCCAAGCTCTCAATAAAAGGGGTAACGTCTTTAGCGTTAGCTTTTACAGCAGACAGGCAGATACTAAGGAGATTTATAAACCGCTTTTCAGCTTAAAGAGGAATTACAGTCAAAAATGACTTTAGGTCCCTTTTCACAAATCCAATTTGGGATGCCCCGCTGTGTGAAACCTGTTATTTTACCATAATCCCTGCTGCCCATATGGTGCAAGAGCAGGCCTTTGGCGACATCAGGAACGGACTGGAGGTAAATAAACGGCCCGTGTCATGTCCCACGATGTGTGTTTATTTTTACCCGGGGTAACTGCTTTATATAATGTTTACATAGGCTGAGCAGTGTGCCTTTGTGCCTTCCTTTAGTCTTGCTGTGATGCAAGTAGCTCCTGCCTTCTTCCCCTCTCTTTTCAGCCATTTCTATTTTGGCATCCAAGCGAGTGCACACCTGCTGCTCCTTTCTGCAGTTACAGTCGTTTTACCTGCTGTTGCTGCATGGGTTACATCAGAAGTGTCCTGCTGTGTTGAACGTACAGGTCAAGATTCCTGTGGTAAGATGTTTATTGCAAGATTCTGTACCGAAATAAAGCTTTTGAAACTTATCCTACATGATCCACGAGCAGCCGAGTAAGCTATCTGCCAAGCCTTATGGAGTAAAGAAAACATCCATCACAGACACACACAGGGAACATGGAGCTGTCTGTAGGATTCACATTACTGCCATCTAGTGAGTCAGAATAGCCTGGGACTTTTCTGGTCACATCGGCCCTACAGTATGTCCACCCTGTTATCTGCGCACCCCCCCACAACAGGCAGTGTGCAGAAACACCCCATAGAAGGCTGAGTGGCAGAACCCCCATAACATGCTTAGTGGCAGAATTCCCCCATAACAGACAGAGAGAAAGAATCCCCCCGTACAAAGCTAAGTGGCAGAATCCCCCCATAACGGGCTGAGTGGCAGGATCCCACCATAACATGCTGAGTGGCAGAATCTCCCCATAACATGCTGAGTGGCAGGATCCCCCCATAACATGCTGAGTGGCAGAATCCCCCCATAACGTGCTGAGTGGCAGGATCCCACCTTAACATGCTGAGTGGCAGAATCCCCCCATAACGTGCTGAGTGGCAGGATCCCCCCATAACATGCTGAGTGGCCAAACTCCCCCCCACTCCCAACCCCCTGGCCACGCTAACCTCGCTGTTGCTCCTGGGGCTGGCCACGCCGCTGGAAGTCAGGGATCGACGCTGCTGCTCCCATTCACCCGGCACGCTGCAAGAAGCCAGAGCCGACGCTGGCATTAAGGAATCGGCAGCCAGCCAATGTGGGGAGGTGGCAGCCTAACTGGCATTGTCCCTGTATGCCCTATGGCCAGTCCGCCCCTGCCTGATAGACATATCTGAATAGCTAACGCTGTGTGGGTGCAGCTAAAAGGAGCGGCCACTGGGAGGCGGCAGAGCAGGCATTCAGATAGGCTGGGTTGCACGGGAGCGCACACTGCACCGGGGACGCGGCTGTCGTCGCTCTCTGTGCTGGCATGTCATCCAAAACAATAGCTTTATACCATGCATTTGTATGCACGTCATGAAGCACTGATTGGACTAGCGCCCACACATGCACCGTGGCAATGGGGGGAAATATGCCCCTGGGGAAAGAACCAATCACCAGGATAGTCCAAATCTCATACCTACCAACTTTTCAGGGTGGGAAAGAGGGACATTTATTAAATTAGGCCACGCCCCCTCATTGATTGATGGATATTAGACAACATGACGTCAGCGGCTCCGAGTGCACTGATTGGACGAGTGGCCACGAATGCGCCGTAGGACCAGGAAGAGGTGAGTAGGCATTGGTGATCTGGGGGGTTTCACACAGTGGGGCACCTCCGATTGGGGTGCCCTGAGGGAAAAGACCAAAACCCAGGATAGTCAAAATTCTGGGCTTTGGTCCTCTTTACACCTTTTAGCATCTAGTTTGTATTGCTGCTTGTACTATATGTTTTACCTTGTCTGTAATCACACCTTGTAAAGCGCTACGGAAGATGATGACGCTATATAAACAAACATTAGTAATAATAAGGTAGAAAATGAAAGTGAACTGAAAAGTGGTTGAGTTTTCTCACCTGGTGCTGATTCGACCCTCAAAGTGGAACAAAACCAAGGACGGGCACGGCACTGGAATCTAAAAGATTCCAGGGCCGACTGCTGGCCTTCTCCTGCGGCATCCCGAATCAGGGTGCTTTGCTGTGTGAAACCCCCCAGATCGCCGGTATCAGCTTACCGTTCCCTGGTCCAATGCCGTGCAATCAGACTTAAGTCATTTGGCAAATGGCTCTGATTGTTTACAATAAGAAAGCAAGAACAGCCGCATCCCCTGTATCCCCTGGCTGTGCTCGTGTTCCCGTCCCAGTCATTCAGGTAGGCTGGAGTGGGAACGCGCCACTGTGGATGTGGCTGCCAGGGCAGTTTCTAGGGGAGGGCGAACAGGGCAATCGCTCCGGGGCAACAAGGCCATTGGGGGGCTGCCATGGGCAGTTTCTAGGGGAGGGAGAGCAGGGCAATCACCTCAGGGCACCAAGGCCATTGGGGGGCGCCATTATCCTGTTTTCTGCATGTGTGTCAGGGCCACTTTTAGTGGTGCAGGCTATAAGACAGGCCCCTATTTCTCCATATTGGGGTCATGGAGAAGGGGCAATGCCCGCTGTAAAGAAAGGGGCACAGCATGGCACATTAAAGTGGACCAAAACTCAGGATTTTGACTATCCTGGATTTTGGCCCCCTCCCCGGGGCACCCTGATCAGTGGTGCCCCGCTATGTGAAACCCCCCAGATCAACTCACCTCACCATGGTCCTACGGCGCATGTGCGGCCACTCATCCTATCAGCGTGCTTGGAGCCGCTGAGCTATGCACGTCTTAGCTCAGAGGCACCGAGCGCGCTGGCGGCCGCATCTCGTGCATCCCTC
The DNA here is from genome assembly GCA_027917425.1 of Gastrophryne carolinensis. Lineage (NCBI taxonomy): Eukaryota > Metazoa > Chordata > Amphibia > Anura > Microhylidae > Gastrophryne > Gastrophryne carolinensis. The sequence continues at coordinate 16,209,418 of CM051238.1, forward strand.
TAACAGGGAGCGCGCCCGCACCGGCAATTTACAAAGCGGGCTTCCTGGGGAATTTCACACAGTGGCGCATCCCGATTTAGGATGCCCCGTGGGGTGGGAATGGATTGGTCCACTTTAACAGTATGGGACAGCAGCAGCACCATAAGATGGATGGGGAGGGGGCAGATTTGTTTCCTTTCTGCAATGACCGCATACCTTCCAACTTTTCAGGTTGGAAAAGAGGGACAATTGCTGAAATAAGCCACGCCCCGTCATTGTTGGATAGAAAGGAGATAGTATGTAACATATAAACACTTTAAATAGGCGGATAAATCATTTATTGCTGCAGATCTGCATGTTATACTTCAATGAGGGACATGGACTCAAAAGAGGGACAGTCCCTCCAAATCAGGGACAGTTGGGAGGCATGCTTTTATGTGCTGCAGTGTATTTTACCTAAAGGAATTTTTTTCTCGTCTCCACCTGAGAACAATGGAAACCAGTCGAGGCAGGTCCTTGGTGTCATGTTCCTCATCTGTCCTCACCTCCTACAATGACGAGCTGAAAGTAGGGAGTGGCTCCATATTTGAAGAAAATAAACATGTGAAAGCTCAGACCCTCGGGATCCGCGCTGACTGCGTGCTGGATAAACAAGAGGGCTCTATAGACCGGGGAAGAGTTAAGGAAACATTCCGCACTGCTGACCAGGAGGAGACCGGGATCTTCGAGCATTTGTTTCCTATCGCCACTGTGACGCGATCCCCAGTTTGGAAGGAATCCTGTTTCCTGGCACTGGGAGATTTCGCTGCGGTAGTTTTGAACTTCAACAAAGGTACGCTATTATTTAAAGGGCCAGTCCAGACAACATATAGGGAAAGGCCACTTTTTCGATGGGATTTTTTTAAAAGTATATATCTTTTGTCAAAAGCATGTCCTCAAAGTGCTGAGCTAATTTAGTCACTGGACGCGGCAGTTTTCAGATACAATGGCCTCGATTCAATAAGAGTTGAAAAATATTCTCATGCTAGTAAAAAATTCAATTTATGAGAAAAAAGCCTGAGAATGTCACTGTTACTGAATCACCAGATAAAAAGACAATGGAAGTCAATGGCAGCTTTTACTACAGTGTAGAAAGGAGTAAACGGTTCTGTACTTTTCTTAGGAGTAAAAAAGTGCCATTGACTTTCATTGTCTTTTTATCTGGTGAATCAGTAACTCAGAAATATGGACCTTGATTCAATAAGAGTTGAAAAAAAGTGTGAAAAGGAAAAAAAATCTACCCCCTCCACTCCCATCCTATGCAGAGGAGTAGCTAGGCTTTTTGGCACCTGGGGCAAAGATTCAAAAGGGGTGCCCCACCTGTGCTCAGGACCCTCTTTGGCACCCCCTTGACCTGCTGCATTCGGGGCTCGTGCCCCCCCCCCCTTTTGCCCCCTAGCTGCGCCCCTGATCCTATGGCATACATACCAACTTTTCAGGTTGTTAAATTAGGCCACGCCCCCTCATTGAGGGATGGATAGGAGATGGGGTGTAACAGTTATAACAATATAAACATTTTGAATAGGCAAAAGAATAAGCCTATAGCATACCTCCCAAGTGTTCCTCATTTGGAAGGACTGTCCCTTCCAGGGGGGTAGCTAGGGGGGAGCATCTTCCCTGGGTGCAGCAGGTAAGGGGGTGTCAATGGGGGTCCTGAGCACATGTGGGGTGCCATTTTGAATTTTTGCCCCAGGTGCCAGAAAGCCTAGCTACTCCTCTGGTCCCTCCTTTGAGTCCATGTCCCCCTGTCGCTCATTGTTCTAATTTGTAATCTGTTGCTATTGCCACTTCGATCAACCCCCTGAAAACCCTTTTAACCTTACCTGTCACCTCCCTCAACGATATGCAGCCATGTGATTGGCCAGTAGCGGTCACATGTCCCGTTCTCGAGCTTCCCCTTTGCCAGCGGGCAGACGAGAACAGAACACCTGGCAGATGCCAGCCAATCATGTGGCTGCACTTCGCTTAAGTGACAGGTATGGTTTACAGAGGGGAGAAAAGGGAGAAAGAGAAAAAAAGAGAGGAAGATTTGAAGTAGACCAAAACCTACGGTCCATTGGCCCTGGAATCTATAAAGTGGACCAAAACCCACAGTCCGACGGTCCTGGAAATTATAAGACACTTTAAATCTTATAGATCCCAGGGGAGCTTCATTTCTTCACCCTGGGGCATCCAGAATCGTGATGCCCCGCTATGTGAAACCCCCAAGGCGGCCCGAAAACTCACCCTCTTCCCCGTCCAACGGCGCATGCGCGAGCAACGGACAAATCGGTGCTATTCCTTTAGCAGGCACGTGCACATGCCAGGCATTTGTCAGTGGCCAGCACGGGCACGATCCCTGTTAAAGGGAAGCATGGGATGCAGCCACTGGCGCACTTGGGCCCACTCCCTTAGATTATAGCGTAGACGAAGGGGGCGAGAGCGAATCTGAGCGCAATGATTAGACCGAGAGGGCGCGCAGGTGCCACAGAACCGGGAAAGGGTAAGTCAGATCGGGCTACCCGGGGGGTTTCACACATTGGGGCATTCCCGATCGAGGTGCGGGGGGCAAAGACCAATACCCAGGATAGTCAAAATCCAGGGCTTTGGACCACTTTAAACAAGTTGAAAACAGAGGCAGATAGGAGGAAGGTGACAACAGAAATATAGAGGGAGGGATACAGGGATCATGAAATAAAAGTGAAAGAAGGAGAAATTCAAGAAGAAGGAAAAGGGTAAAAGAAAATCATAAAGAAACGTGAAAAAAAGAAAGGAGACGTCTACTGATCCAGAGGTGACTGATCTACTGTCACCTCTGATTCACCTTCTTGATATTAGGTGTTTAAGTGACCACTCCTCTTGCTATCTGTCATGTACGTTTAAATTATTAAACCATTTTTTCAGGATAGTGCTTCTTTAATAAAACTCTCCCTACAGCTACCCCTGAAGGGGGAGTGAAATCAATACACGTCCATGCTGCAGTTTTCACAGCCCTGTGAAGGTCTAGTACACTGGGACTTTCACTCCACTCTAAAACTCGCTCTGCTGCCTCTCTACCTCCTGAGTCACGGCATTCAAAATTAATTCAAATTCAAAATTAAAAGCCAGCCAGCTCCCTGCTGTGTATCACACTGTAGCAGCCAGTCCAAGGCTGATGTTTCAACTGTAAGTAGCACCCTGCTGTGATGTACTTTGTACAGCACTGCAAAGGAATAAATGTTATCTTATGAATAATAATAATTAAAAATAATAATGATAATAATAATAATAATTCCCTTAGACGATAGCGTAGACGAAGGGGGCGAGAGCGAATCTAAGCGCAATGATTGGACCAAGAGGGCGGGCAGGTGCCACAGAACTGGGAAAGGGCAAGTCAGATCGGGCGACCCGGGGGGGCTTCACACATTGGGGCATTCCCGATCGAGGTGCCCGGGGGGCAAGGACCAAGGTCAAAATCCAGGGCTTTGGTCCACTTTAAACAAGTTGAAAACAGAGGCAGATAGGAGGAAGGTGACAACAGAAATATAGAGGGAGGGATACAGGGATCATGAAATAAAAGTGAAAGAAGGAGAAATTCAAGAAGAAGGAAAAGGGTAAAAGAAAATGATAAAGAAACGTGAAAAAAAGAAAGGAGACGTCTACTGATCCAGAGGTGACTGATCTACTGTCACCTCTGATTCACCTTCTTGATATTAGGTGTTTAAGTGACCACTCCTCTTGCTATCTGTCATGTACGTTTAAATTATTAAACCATTTTTTCAGGATAGTGCTTCTTTAATAAAACTCTCCCTACAGCTACCCCTGAAGGGGGAGTGAAATCAATACACGTCCATGCTGCAGTTTTCACAGCCCTGTGAAGGTCTAGTACACTGGGACTTTCACTCCGCTCTAAAACTCGCTCTGCTGCCTCTCTACCTCCTGAGTCACGGCATTCAAAATTAATTCAAATTCAAAATTAAAAGCCAGCCAGCTCCCTGCTGTGTATCACACTGTAGCAGCCAGTCCAAGGCTGATGTTTCAACTGTAAGTAGCACCCTGCTGTGATGTACTTTGTACAGCACTGCAAAGGAATAAATGTTATCTTATGAATAATAATAATTAAAAATAATAATGATAATAATAATAATAATTAATATGTGAGTTGACTGAAGAATGCTGCATCTGTAGATCAGATCAATCTCCTGACTAGTTTGTCTGCCTTCCTTTTTTTAATTTTATTTTCTTGAAATATTATATTTTTATTTTATTCCTGATTTCTCTGTCTCCTTTTCATTCCATTCATTCATTCGATTCCCTTAGCAAATTTAGAAAAGATTCGAAATGGCGCCCCCCACCTGTGCCCAGGCCCCGCTTTGGTGCCCCCCTGACCTGCTACACCTGGGGCAAGTGCCCCCCCCCCTGCTCCCCCCCTAGCTACGCCCCTGGATAGGTGACAATTCCCACCCAAGTCCTGTTCTCAGAAGGCTGTGCAGGCCTGGCACCTCGGGGGGCCCGAAAATCTGTGTTGCACCCCACACCCCTGACCTAAGATGAAGCCGCAGAGTCTCAGCCATGGGCCCCGTGCAGGGAACTGCTTCCCTTCACACACATGGGAGGGAAGTCTCTCCAGGCAGCCAATGCCGGAACAGAACTAGGAATAACTGGGTCCCGTTAGCCCCAAGCTAAATACAGAGTCAGAACCAGGAAACAAAGCCAAATCCATCCAAGCTGTCCCATCCACGTAAGTACTCTCGAACTGGAGATATGGAGATCTCCGCTTCTGATCCAATGTGAACCCCTGTTCTTGAAGTCGCCAGGTAAGCTGAATCGGGCCAAAGTGCCTGGTGCCAGAACCAGGGTCCTGCAACCCTTCCAGCAAAAGTTATAACCCAAAATAGCTTCTGGACTGGCAAAAACTCCTCCCAGGGAGGACTTGGGAATGTCCAGCCGAGGGTCAAATGCCAGACAACCACCTAGGGTCATGGTCTTTCTTTTTGGGGTCACCTGTATGTGTAGGAGAGGACCCAGTTTCCAGCAGGCTGCTTTGTGCTCCCGGGTGGTTGCACTGCACATTAACTCACCAAAATGCACCAAGGTACTGTCATTTCTGTTGTATTTCTGTTTGTAAATGACTTACCTGTAACCTGTTTTCTTCTCTCAGACCTAAATGTAATATTTCCTAATATCTCATACTTGTAATTACTGCCTAGTGTGCGCTTATCGTATTAAAGTATATCATTTTATTTGAGCTGTCTTTTTGCCTTAAAGTGGATCAAAACCCAGGATTTTGACTATCCTGAGTTTTGGTGCATTACCCCGGGGCACCCTGATAGGGAGTGCCCTGCTGTCTGAAACCCCCCAGATCGGCGAGCGCAACTCACCCCCTCCCGGGCCGATTACACTGGGTTTTGGTCCACCAAAACCTACGCATTACACGCCCCTTGGCTAAGCTACAGACTCCTGGGCTGGTTAACGGACTGGGATTAGGAAAGCATGTTTCTGATTCCAGTAGCTGTAGCGTCCGCTAGGCTCATGTGATACGCTGTTCCTTACAGAGTCGCAAGCCAGTATGTGGAGAGACCCATGTCAGGCTTAATATCGGGGGGCTAGACCAAAAAAAAACTCTACTCAGGTAAAGAAAAAGGCGCTTTCCTAAAACAGAAAGTATTTGCACAGTACCCAATACAAGGACATATAGCATTACCCATCAATCCTTGCAGCAGGCGGAGCTATGCAAATCATCTATTTATGCCTCTGTGCCATCCAAGGCCCTTAGAAACACTAAGTGTGCAATGCCAAGGATTAGCTTTAAATTAACACAGCCAAACACATCCAACTAGTGGACACATGTTTCAAGCTTTAGGCTCTCATCAGCACTAGGCTGGATGTTTCTGGCTGTATGAGGAGTGAGACTTGGAGGCCGATTCATTAATAGCGCCAGGTAGCGCCAGATGAGGGACTGTAGCGTGATTTTTTCAGCGCCAGCCAGTATTCGCTGTGCTAGGCCGGCGTTATCTTGATGACAGCGACTCAGTCGGTGTGCGGTAATGTTGAATACGGGCTTAGGGGTCGCTGTTTCACAGGTTCAGCGTTGTATGTGAGCGCCTGACAACGAATGGCCAGAGCGAACGGCTAGCTTCATATTCATTACCAAATCACGCTCCGAATGTGCTGTCGCTGTCCATTCCTTGTTTAAACCCCAGAGCGCTGGGGGCGATGTGTATTAACTAGTTTTTAACCCCTAAACAACCATATTTTTTGAATGTAACATTATACATGTTTATAGAATCATTTTGTAATATGAATACATTAATATCAGACCTGTTAGATCAATTCTGCACAAATTATTTTTAAAATTTTTTTTGACTTAATAAATCCTAACATTGCAGAAGTGGTCTCCGAATTTTTGACATAAAAAAAAAAAAAAAAAAAATTAATACCAATTAATTATGATTAATTATAGATTGCTCCATTGAAATGCATTGGACATCGCCATCGCCATCGCACAGCTCATACCTGGCGCTGTGAGGGAATTTGCAGCGGTGCTGTTCGGTCCAGGCGGCTTCATGATGAATGCCGCGCTAGCCGTCGCTCTCGCCGGCGCTAGTCTCATTTTGCTTGATAAATGCGTCATTGTGACCGCTGCCGGGCGTACTTGAGTCGGTAGTCGCCGTTAGCTGCCGCTACCTGGCGCTCGTCAGACACTACCTGGCGCTAGCCCGTGATAAATAAGGGCCTTGGTGAGTACCAAAGCTGTTCCTAACAATTATCTTGTACTTTTACAGTTTTCTTTTATTTTTCAGCGTTGAAATTGAAGATCACCTTCCTAAGATCACCACCACCATGGAGAACAGCAAATGCTCCATCCATAATGAGCTCTTTGCATATTACTGCATTGTTGATGCCGCTTGTATCTGTGCGTCCTGCCACATGGCTGAAGAACATCGGGGACACCAGATGGAGACGCTGGATGAAGCCTCAGAGAAGAAGAAGCAGAAGCTGAGAAACCTTTTACAGGCGCTGAACGAGAAAAATGAAGAGTTTGAGAAGACGGAAGAGAGACTGCAGAGCGGCCGGAAGACAGATGCCGAAAAAGTCGCCTTGTTGTTGAGCGATATGTGGAAACAATTAGAACACATAGAGAGGAGCGGCATGAGTTCCATCTCCTGCCGGGAAGAACAGGCTTCAGTCTCGGTATCGGGTCTAAACAAGCAGCTAGCAGTAAAGACGGATGAACTGTCTAAGAAGACCGGCCGGCTTGAGGAGCTGTGCAACATGACCAACCCACTGACCATGTTGCAAGAACCAGACTTTTATGACACCGAGGAGAGAGAGGTAGAGTTGAGGGGTAATTTGGAAAAACAGGTTCTCGGAAATGAAACGGACAGATATGACTATCTGCAAATGAACGAAGCCCTGCGTGGGATTTCCGATGCGATCCGAGGCATCAACGTCGATTTTCTCCTATCACTACGCACTCAGTGGAGCGTCGATCTGGATAAAGGAACTGCGGCCAATAACCTCCAAATATCGGAAAACATGAGAACAGCCTCCCATTCCGAGCTGAACCCCAACCTCCCAGAGACCCCGGGGAGGTTCCGGGATTACCCTCAGGTCTTGAGCGTCCAAAGCTGTTCGTCAGGGCGACATTACTGGAAAATTAGCTTTCGAGGCACAAGTAACTGGGGTGTTGGGATGTGTTATCCCAGTATAGATCGGGCCGGGGAGGGGTCGGTCATTGGAAGCAACCAGAAGTCCTGGTGTGTGAGGAAAACTAATTGTGAGGTTTCTGCCAAACATGGTGGGGAGTCAGCCCTGCTGCATAACTTTGACACCGACAAGAAGACCATGAAGATGTACCTGAACTACGAGGCCGGGCAGCTCTCCTTCTATGAAGAAGGTGATTGGTTTATTCAGCACTTACATACCTTTACTGCCACCTTCACCGAGCCCCTCCATCTGGTTCTATTTGTAGGGAGTGGTGCTGTTAGCATAGGCCCAGCGGTAACTATAGGTGCTAAGGAATAGTTGGAACTGAGACCACAGGGGGAATGAAAATGAAACAAACAAAAGGGAGTACAATAAATCAGTAGCTACTTCTAGCTCCACAGAGATCGTCCCGGGAATGATTCCTGTGCTGATCGATTACCTCCCCCCTGGGGCATCCAAAATCGGGATGCCCCGTTGTGTGAAACACCCCAGATCGCCCATTAAATTGTTGGAGAAACTGTACAACAGACTTCCAGCTTAGTCTATGCTAGAGTGACTTTTGCTAGGTTTTATTGCAGTTATTGCAGGTTGTGACACTAGATGGCGCTGTTACCAATGCTCAACTGTAGAGTTTCTATTTTTCTGCTGTGTTGTTACTTCCTGTAGATCGAGCTGTAATCTCTATCACTGCAAGTTCTTCTCTTCCTGTCTTTGTTTTTTAAGCCACCATGTAAGGTGGTAAGGTGACATTCTCTTACTGCATTCATGCTCGAGTAAAGTCAGTTCCTGTTATACCACTATTGTCTATCTGGATTACAACTCCGCTGCACCCAGCACTCACATTCTGCAACATAAATAACCTTCTTTTTTGGTCCAACGGCGCATGCGCGAGCCGCAGCCACATCCCTGCTATCCCTCTAGCAGAGTGCGTGCCCTCGTCAGGCATTTTTGAATGGCCGGTTCGGGCACGCTCCCTGTTAGAGGGTAGTGGGGGATGCAGCTGCCAGTATGCTCGGGTTAGACAAGCTTTTGGATGCAGGGGCTCGAGCAGATCCAAATGCGCTGGTTGGACGAGTGGCCGCACATGTGTCGTAGGACGATCTGGGGGGTTCCACACAGCAGGGCACCCCCAATTGGGATGCCCCGGGGGGCAAGAACCGAAACCCAGGATAGTCAAAATCCTGGGTTTTGGTCCACTTTAAAGAGAAAGTCTAAGCATTTTGTAGTGGATCCATAAGTTCGTTCGAGATCAGCGTCCAGACCAAACACAGAAGAGCTGACCCATGAACCAGCTTCACCAAAAGGATACAGCAGCTGCTATAAAACTTACCTGACCTCGCAATCCCCTTCCTGTCAGCGGCGGCCTTCCTTTGAAATGGTCCAGGGCCTGGGCCACAGAAAAATGTCCACTGCTCCCCATAAGCGAAGACACTCCTAGTGCCCCTTCTAGCAGCACATGCGCTGGCGCTCGTCCAATGAGAGCCGTCCGTCATACCTACGTAATTCACGCGCTCCTGTCCCAGCCATTTAGGCTGCGGTGGGCAAACGGCTCTCACTGGCTAAGCACCCGCACATGGGCTGTTGGACCAAGGAGAGGTGAGTTTTACTGGGCGAACTGGAGGGTTTCACACAGCGGGGCATCAGAACAGAACATAGGAAAGTCGAATTCCCGTGTTTTGTTCCGCTTTACTAAAACTCCCTGCACAATGTGTGATGGTCCCGCACTACCTAGATAACAATGGGGTACAACGTGCCAATCTGGTGTCGCTAAATAGATCTGAATACAGTAAACACACACCGCGGTCCCGGTTCACCGCAAATCGGACAATATCCAGATCGGCACCAATCACCCCACAATAATCACTAATTGATCATATCCACGAAATTATCTTTAATTCATGAAAGTTAAAAAATGACAGACATAAATTACAAACATCACAAACAACATACCATTTAAAGAGCGAACAAGACCACAGCAGGCGCATCCCAATTATTACCTAAACCTAAAATACCTGGCAACTTCAGGGGCCCACTTAGGCTCACACTTGGCCATGTTATTAATTAGCTCACACTTGCCAATTATTACCGAATGCCGGGTGCTGTGTGCAGACCTGCTCATGGCTGGCCTCAGCAACAGGGGATGATCAGCAACAATGGAGAAGGTGGCCTGGAATGGAGGGCGATTGATGGAAGCGCAGAAGGTGGCGAGAACCAGGTGACAGCTGACAAGGACCGGAGGGCGATCAGATGACCCATTTGTGGCAGCGGAGCTGAAAGGGTGACATCATGTGACTCACTACTTTGGGGCCCATTAAGACTCTCTTGCCCAAGGGCCCCCACAAACCTGGAGCCGGCCCTGTGACCTCACCTTTTGTTCCGCTTTAAAGTTGGTAGCGATGCAGAATATTGACACTGTATAGTTAACACTGGAAGTAGAGAATTTCTTAAAAATTGATTTCGACGATCCACCAAATTTGCCCCAAGGGATGTTGTTCGTTCCCAATAGAATTTTCAAAAAAATACAGACCTCCCCCCATCATGCACTTGGCTCCCACCGCAGGGAGGGGCTTTTTATACTGCAAGGAGCGAGCTGGCCAGAAAGCCCTTCATGCCCCCTGGAGATACACACAGCGGGGCATCAGAAATCGGGATGCCCTGCCATAGAGGTACAGTACCCAAGAAAGTCAATTTCTTAGGTATTTTTCCTCTTTACAGTGGACCAACACCATACCTCCCAACTGTCCCTGATTTGGAGGGGCTGTCTCTCTTTTGAGTCCACGTCCCTGTGTCCCTCTTTGTTCTTTTTTGAGGTATGCCATGTGTCCCTCGTTGTTCTCATTCGTCCCTCTTTGAGGTGTAACATGCAGATCTACAGCAATAAATTGTCCATTTGCCTATTCAAAGTGTTTCTATTGTTTTAATTGTTACATCCTATCTCCTATCCATCCCTCAATGAGGGGGCGTGGCCTAATTTAACAAATGTTCCTCTTTCCCACCCTGAAAAGTTGAAAAGTATGCCAACACTCGTCTGGTGCAGGTGTTGATACCGCCACTAAATGAGAGTCTGGGGGAGGGGGCATTCTCTTTTACTATGATATATGTAAAGCACACAGTGTGCTTACATCACATCGCTGTTGCCACACCCAGTGTTTCTCCTCATTTTTTCTCTGCATCTCCAATGCTCGAATACTTTTACAAATAACTTCAGGGTCTTTTCGAAAACGGATTGAAGTTTGGGACAGTGCAACGTGTAGCCTGAGACAATGGAACAACAATCGCACTTTCCTTTAGCAGAACTTTAAAGCAGAACAAAACCCACCAGTGGCCAGCCTGGAATTTAAAAGACTCCAGGGCCAGACGGTTGCTTTTTCCCGGGGCACACCGAAATGGGATATCCTTCTGTTTGAAACCCCCCAGGTTGCTGGTAATCGCTTACCTTTCCCTGGTCAAGCGTTGCTTGCACTGGCAGGTGTCCGATGGGAGCCTCCTGGTTTGACTACATAATTTGCCTGGCAGCTCTCATTTAGATTGGCTGGGGTGGGAATGCGCGTGCGGCCGCATCCCCCGTATGGGGACGCGACGCCGGTTCTCTGACACACACCGGGCGTGGGTGAGTAATTTTGATGCTTGCTATTTAAACTTGTTTGTCCATTACCTCATGTATCTATGATTAAGGACTGTTCCGCGTCCGAAACGCGTTAGAACGTGAGATTTTCACTTTTCCATCTTGGGTCTATTATTGGTTTTTAGCTGCCATTTTTTGTACTATCTGGATGTTTTTTATTGATTAAAGTATGATGTTTTAAGGAGTGCTGACCAACTACTATTTTTCCATTGGACATTCAGTGGGGTTTGGGACTCCCCCGGGTCCTGCACCCAATTTGGTCTCTAGTGCGGCTATAATCTTTGTCTGTTGCATTACGCATCCCCCGTATCCCTGGCCGTGCGCGCGGTAGATGAGGCAGCGTGCGCTCCCCCGCATACCCCGCTGGGGTGGGAGCGCACACGAGGCAGGGGATATGGGGAATGCGGCAGCACGCGCTCCACATTAAAGTCAATGAGAGCTATTCGCCAAAAAACAGCAAATGGCTCTCATTGACTGAACTCCTGTGCAAGTGCCCTTGGAAGACAGAAGAGGTGAGTTTGGGGCTTTCTGGGGGGTTTCACGCAGCGGGACATCCCCAATTTGGATACCCCTGGGGAATGGAACAAAATCTGGGAAAGTCAAATTCCCGGGTTTTGTTCTGCTTTAAAGTGGACCAACACCCAGGATTTTCACTATCCTGAGTGTTGGTCCACTTCCGCGGGTCACTCTGATCGGGGGTGCCCCGCTGTGTGAAACCCCCCAGAAAGCCCCTAAAATCTTACCTTATCGGCGATGGACAAGCGCCGGATAAGCCGCCACCGCCTCTCGCGCGTCCCTCTTACAGGGAGAGGGACGCGCGGGAGGCGGCGGCGGCTTATCCGTCGCCGATAAGGTACGTTTTTAGGGACTTTCTGGGGGGTTTCACACAGCGGGGCATCCCGATTTCGGATGCCCCGCGGGGAGGGAGCTGATCGGCCCGGGAATCTTATAGATTCCCGGGCCGATCAGGGGTGGGTGTTGGTCCACTTTAATGAGCAGCGTGGAACCATTGCTTTAGGCTCTGTCTACTATCAGCCCTATTCAGCTCTCTCTCTCTTTCTCCTCCACGCTACATTCCTCCCATCCAAGTCTCATTCCTTCTCTCCCATTTTCCCACATTCCCCCTTATCTGCCTCTTATTTCCTTTCTCTTGTCACATTCCTTCAACCCACCCCCTCTCTCTCTTTGGGTCAATTCAGAGCCTGGTGAGAATTCTCACTTTCCTATTTAGGAGAGAAAACCGCCATTCACTTTCATTGTCTACCGGTTGTGCTTGCCTTTTCCACACACCTTGTTTCTTCCTCTCATTTTCACATTTCCTTCATTGTTCTCTCGCTTCTTCCTCTGTTTTCCTTTTCCTCTCCTCCATGTTTCTTGTTTCCACATTCTATCTATCTCTCCCTGTGACGATTGCACGGGTTGATCAGACCTATTGATCGTTCATCTGATCAAACTGACCAATCGTACCCCACGTGTGTCACCGCAATTGTGGCAACACGTGTGGCTATAAACTGCTGCCACCAGAACACAGTGTTCACCTCTATATAAGCCACAAACAACACAATAAGATCGAACGGATCGATCGACCCACAACCACTTCCAGGCAGGGGGCGATTGAGCGTCCTAGGCAAGTAAGGTAGCCAGGCTTTTCAGAAATAGCGGGAGCTTTTAAGATCCTTAATTCAGAGCATCAGTGATCCTCTGCTGTATTTTCAGAATTTATTTAAACAAACACAAAACACGAAAACAACAAGAAAAACGATGCAAGGTGATAAAAACAGAATTAACTAAAACACGGTAAATAAGATAAATAGCAAGAGATATAAAAAATGGCAAAATACTTAGGTGTCTGTCTGGGCTGCGGTTCGATAAAATAAATTGTCTTTCAGTCCTCACGCTTTCTGGTCTTTTGCTTAGATGTTAAAAGGGAGCGTGTATCACTCTTGATGGTAAGATTAGAGTGTCCCTCTGCCCATTCTGAGGCTCACCTTATTCCCTCTAACCAGGGGTCAGTTTCTGACCCCTCCTATGTGCAGCGCGGTTGGAGTCACCCACTGTTTGATTGGTGCATCTGGGATTCTCCATCTTTGGGTACCTGAAAGGAGTGGGGGGGGGGGGGGAGTTATACAGAGCAGAGGGGTCAGCCAGGGTATATATATATATATATATATATATATATATATATATATATATACACAGTAACAATAATTGCTGGTTTGGTCACACTCCCTTTTCCACATTTTCTCCACCCCCTTTTTCCCTAGCATCTCTGTCTTTCTCTCTTTTCCACATTCTCGCTCTCCTTTCTCTTTTCCACATCCCCTCCGTTGTTCTGTCACATTTCCTTTATCGTTCTCTAGTTTTATCCTTTTCCTGCATTACCGCCATATTTCTTATTTCCACATTCCACCTATCTTTCTCTCTTTCACACATTGCCTCTGATCCATTTTTCGCCATTCTCGTCCTCATTCTGTATTAAAGTGAGACCAGTCCACACCTGCCCTCCTGTATAAGTAGAGGCCGCACTCCAAATTTATATATATAAATTTGGCTTTAATTATATTCAATGAATAGAAGAGCATGTAAAACAAACATTAAATCTAAGACACAAACGGTTATAAACAATTATAAAGCTAGTGCTTGAGAGGATGGAAACACTACTGGCTATCTGTAATATCAATCAAAATTACACTGTTCCTTTAAATATTCTTTTGCAATCCTAAGATAAAGTGTCCAAAGTGCATAACAAATCCAATTCCCTTCCCCTATGAACAGGGGTTGGAGTGCAAACAAACCAACTTATAAAATGCCAAGTGCCATAAATATCTATAAATCCAGTCTAACACAATTCATAAAAATATCCCTCAATCCATAGTATATTCTCAAAACCATTAAGTGCAATAGTGGGACAATGTAAATACCGTATTTTTCACCACAGTGTGGCATCCCCCCCATCCCATTCCCCATATAGGCAGTGTGGCATCCCCCCTCCCATTCCCCATATAGGCAGTGTGGCATTCCCCCCTCCTATTCCCCATAGGCAGTGTGGCATCCCCCTCCCATTCCCATGGGCAGCGTGGCATCCCTCCATTCTATTCCCATAGGCAGTGTGGCATCCCCCCTCCCATTCCCATAGGCAGTGTGGCATCCCTCCATTCCATTCCCATAGGCAGTGTGGCATTCCCCCTCCCATTCCCATAGGCAGTGTGGCATCCCTCCATTCCATTCCCATAGGCAGTGTGGCATCCCTCCATTCCATTCCCATAGGCAGTGTGGAATTTACCCTCCCATTCCCATAGGCAGTGTGGCATTTCCCCCATTCCCATAGGCAGTGTGGCATTCCCCCCTCCCATTCCCATAGGCAGTGTGACATTCCTCCTCCCATTCCCATAGGCAGTGTGGCATTCCCCCTCCCATTCCCATAGGCAGTGTGGCATTTCCCCCATTCCCATAGGCAGTGTGGAATTTCCCCCATCCCATTCCCATAGGCAGTGTGGCATAACTTCATCCTATATGCAGTGTGGAATTCCCCCCATCCCATTTCCATAGGCAGTGTGGCATTCCCCCCATTCCCCATATAGGCAGTGTGGCATACCCCCATCCCATTCCCATAGGCAGTGTGGCTGAATCCCCCCCCAATCCCCACCCCACGCTGGAGTTAAGAAAAAAAAGATGCCACTTACAGCCTCGCCTGGAGCCAGCTGATTAAAAAGCGATGGGCAGGGAGAGGGCAGGGTTACTGAACCCCGCCCACTGTCCCCGCTGATGGCAACGCCGGTATCTCTCGGGCCGGAGCTCACACACACACGGTTATGCACCCGGGACGCCCACTGGCTGCATGGATCGGGAAAGTGAGTAGTCTGGCCGAAGAAGCAGCGGCGGAGTGGCAAGAGCACGGACAGTGGACGGGGTTCAGTTACCCTGCCCTCGCCCTTTCATCAGCTGGGGTCCTGGGGGCTGCGGCGCGAGTCTTATGTAAGTATATCTTTTTACTTTTTTGTTGTTTTTTTTTTTTACATTCACCCAATAAGACACACTGACACCCCCCCCCCCCACACACACGCCTTATAGAGTGAAAAATACGATAAATAAATAGAATAAAATGGAACTAATAAATCATACCACCAAGTAGTTGGGTCGGGGGTCCGACATCAAAGCTGGCTGAAACGAGCACCGATGCATTGCGTGGTAGCGTACCCTACCACTTCATCAGGATGCCTCATTCTGTTTAACTCATTTCCTTCAAATTTTTTCACTCTCTCTCAATTTATTCCATTTCCCCACCCTCCTCTTACTATTTTTCACATTCCCTCCATCTTTCTTTTCCATTCTGGGAGGGGCAGGGGCAGCATTAGGTGAAAGGTCGCCCTGTGCAGGAGTTCAGGATTGTGCCCCTCCCAGAAAAGGGACAGAGAGATGGATGGTGTACAGAGAAAGAAAGAGAGAAAGAGGTAGATAAGGAAATATGGTAAACTGGGAGAGAATAAAAGATGGATAAAACAGAGTAAGGCTTAGAGAAGTTGAAACAAGAGATAGACAGAGCGTGTAAAAGAGAGATAAAGGGACAGTTCAAACAGTAGGTGGAGTGAATTTGGAAAAGAGAGAGAGAAGGAGGGAGGGAGAGAATGTGGAAAACGAAAAGAAGACAAGATGGAATAAGAAAGTCAGATGGAGGTGACATTAAGAGATGGAAGGAATGTGGAAAACAGAGATAGAAAAATGTAAAAGAAGAGCGAGGGAATATTAAAAAGCGAAAAAGCAGAAGGTAATGTAGAAAAAGAGAGGATAGATGCAAGGTGTAAAAAAGAGAGAAATGGAAGGAAGGTGACAAGAGAAAGAGATTAATGAAATGTGGAAGAGAGATGGAAATGTAAAATGAGAAAAAGAAAAGAAGGAACAAATATAGAATATATCATGAGCCTTTCCAAGTTGCATGTGAAAAAGACGGGCACAAATCAATACATAAAATCCATGTTTATTATAGAATTTTTTTTTCGGAATACAGCCAGAAAGTGAAGTAAATTCAGGTTATACGACTGTGTGACACATTTCCATCCCGATATGGGCTTTTAAAGTGGACCAACACCCAGCGGATCCAAAATCGGGATGCCCCGCTGTGTGAAACCCCCCAGGACGCCCGCAAACCTTCCATGAATCCCGGTCCAACGGCGCATGCGCGAGATGCAGCCACCAGCGTGCTCGGAGCCGCTGAGGTAAGACGTCGCTTTGACGCGCATACCTCAGCGGCTCCGAGCGCGCCGATTGGACGAGCAGCTGGGCATGCGCCGTAGGAGCGGGGTGAGTTGAATCGGGCGATCTGGGGGGTTTCACATAGCAGGGCACCCCCGATCGGGGTGCCCCGGAGAAGTGGACCAAAACACAGGATAGTCAAAATCCTGGGTGTTGGTCCACTTTAATCATACAATCAGGTTTACCTGCAGGTATATAAGGAGATGGTTTAGTGTGCGCACCGCCCCAATCTCCAAGCGTCCCGCCTGCCCGACATTACCTGTCAGTGGTGTGCTTAACCACCATGCAAACCATGCAAATGCTTGGGGTCCCCACCTGCCAGGGGGCCCCCAGAGGCAGGGGCAGATCAGTGGCAAATGAGTAGTATTTGGTTGTGGCGAGTGCGGGGGCGTGTAACACAATGCAGAGTGTGTAGCAGATAGGAAGCCACTGTACACTTGCTGCAGAATCAGTGCTCAGCTCTATTCAGTTATACAAGATGCTGTGACATCACACACAGGGGTAGGAGGGTCTATGACATCACAGCAGCTAGCGAGCTGAATGGTGCAGAGCAAGCCACTTACCTCTATCTGGGGGCGTGCCCGGGCCGGCCAATCACAAATGGCTGCCCCGAAAATGCCTCTAGCTAAAGCTATATCGAGGCCATGACCTGCACATGCGTCAGTGGAATGAGGTTAGGTGAATGGGTGCAGCGATTTAATCGGTTTCACACAATGGGGGCATCCTAGTTTGGGATGCCACAGGGAGGAAGAAATTGGGCGGCCATATGGGCAATTCCCGCACAATTCTCTATGGATGGACGAACAATGCCAGGATGACCCTCTGTGAGGAAGTTTTTGGGTTCACTCCTGCTCCCACAGCGTATGAGCAGGCAGAGGCTACATCCCCGACAAGGTGAATTAATATTGTATTTTGCCATACAAGATTACAAGATTTGTGTTTGATAACATCATTAGGGCCCCCAGACACAACTTTGCATGGGGCCCCAGAAATGATAAGCCCATGTCTGAACCTGTGCACCCTTATCTGTTGACTCCACATGGGGGGCATCAAGGCTAAGGCCTGTGAGCGTAAACTCCGATGCATCACAGTCCTGGGTCAAAGAACCCACCTATTCCAGCTGGAGATATGGCTGCCTGCAGTGAGACACGCTGGCTGGTTATAGCACACTGTTGAGCCTGGAAGAATACGCTGAGTCTAGGGTTGCACCATTCATTAGGCTATTGCAGAGTTGGACAGGGGAAACATGTTGGCTTACCTGTATTGGCAGCTTCCGGGACTGTACTTGATTTTCAGCTTTCCTGCACAGTGTACAGTTTTTATTCTGGCATTTATCCCTTCCCCTTTGTCTCCACCCTTTATATTTTGAATCTATAACATCAAGGGTCGCTCTCTCTCTCTCCTATTTTATCTTGTGTTCAGAATATTCGGTGTGAACACTGTAATTCCACATTTGTAATAGTCTACCGTGTTTCCCTGAAAATAAGCCCTAGTTACAGAGAACCAGTGCAGCTGTGCTGCCCCCCCCTCCCTTATCAGGGACACTTTCTGCGGAGGGATGTTGGTCTATCTATCCCACTATCTAACTAACCCTCTGCCTATCTGTCCCTCTGCCTATCTACTTTATCTATCTATCTATCTATCTATCTATCTATCTATCTATCTATCTATCTATCTCTCTATCCCATATCTATCTATCTATCTATCTATCTATCTATCTATCTATCTATCTATCTATCCCTCTGCCTATCCATCCATCTATCCATTCATCCTTCTGCCCATCCATCCCTATGCCCATCTATCCATCCCTCTACCCATCTTTCTATCCATCCCTCTGCCTATCTATCTATCTATCTATCTATCTATCTATCTATCCATCAGTCTATCCCATATCTATCTATCTATCTATCTATCTATCTATCTATCTATCTATCAGTCTATCCCATATCTATCTATCTATCTATCTATCTATCTATCTATCTCGCCCTCCATCTATCCATCAGTCTATCCCATATCTATCTATCTATCTATCTATCTATCTATCTATCTATCTATCTATCTATCTATATCTATCTATCTCGCCCTCTATCTATCTATCCATCAGTCTATCCCATATCTATCTATCTATCTATCTATCTATCTATCTATCTATCTATCTATCTCGCCCTCTATCTATCTATCCATCAGTCTATCCCATATCTATCTATCTATCTATCTATCTATCTATCTATCTATCTATCCCTCTGCCTATCCATCCATCTATCCATTCATCCTTCTGCCCATCCATCCCTATGCCCATCTATCCATCCCTCTACCCATCTTTCTATCCATCCCTCTGCCTATCTATCTATCTATCTATCTATCTATCTATCCATCAGTCTATCCCATATCTATCTATCTATCTATCTATCTATCTATCTATCTATCTCGCCCTCCATCTATCCATCAGTCTATCCCATATCTATCTATCTATCTATCTATCTATCTATCTATCTATCTATCTATCTATCTATCCCTCTGCCTATCCATCCATCTATCCATTCATCCTTCTGCCCATCCATCTCGCCCTCTATCAATCTATCCATCAGCCTATCCCATATCTATCTATCTATCTATCTATCTATCTATCTATCTATCTATCTATCTCGCCCTCCATCTATCCATCAGTCTATCCCATATCTATCTATCTATCTATCTATCTATCTATCTATCTATCTATCTATCTATCTATCTATCTATCCCTCTGCCTATTCATCCATCTATCCATCCCTCTACCCATCTTTCTATCCATCCCTCTGCCTATCTATCTATCTATCTATCTATCTATCTATCTATCTATCTATCTATCTATCTATCTATCTATCTATCTATCTATCCCCCTGCCCATCTATCTATCTATCTATCTATCTATCTATCTATCTATCTATCTATCTATCTATCTATCCATCCAGGCATCCCCTGAAAATAAGCTCTATCACCCTTTTCAGAGCAAAAAATGAATATAAGACCTGCTATTTTTTGTGAAGCAGGGTATGTACTGTATGTTCTACCCTGCCTATACTCACTACTTTACCACTACTAGTACTACTACTAGTAACAAAAAATAATAATAATGATAACCTCTTGCTGGGGATCCATGCGTGTGCAGGGTAAGTGTTTTATGGGGCAGGGGGGTATTTACCTGCACACAGAACTGTCATGGTTGATGCTTATTACTATTTCCCTGTATTGTACAACCGTTTCCGGTTACATGGATTCTACAGTCCATTCAGCCTGAATGTGTCTGCCGACCATCTCTCCATTGCAAAAGTGGCTCCTGAGTTAGGAGAGGTTGTGGACTCCTGCCCTAGAGGGTACAGGCCTCCACCACTTGCCCTGTAAAGGGGGCCTCCGACAACCTTTGGGTTATGGTCTGGTCCAGGAGGCTTTTCACTCTTTGGTCTGACGGGCCGCGGGGCCGGCAACAAAGCTATCGGAGGCAGTGAGAGCGCGTCTGGAGAAGCTTTTTTTTGTTTTTGCAAGCCTGCAGCCAAAGCCACCACAGGGCAGGACGGAGAGTCTAGAGCAGCAAAGCCGCCGCCAGCAACGCTACAGTGATGGGTGCAGAGCTGTCACTGCACATAAGCCACCAAGCACAGCCGCTGGCAGCTCAATGCAGGGAACCAGCCGGGCAACTACACTACCCCCCACCCAGAATGGCAAAGCAGGAGTTCCCGAGCAGCACGCACCCGCACAAGGGGGGCACAAGGGACTCCATCTCACGTCCCAGTAAGTAGGCGGGTGCCAGACAACCACCAATCAGTTACTTGGCTGGAATATTATTTTAAAGGAAATAATAATATTGTATTTGGGGCCTCCACCAGATTTTGTGCCCAGGGGCCTCCACCACACTTTATCCGGGCCCTGTGTACAACCATGTCCGAATCCCGGGCACTGGATCATGATACAATCCAGCAATTGCAGGTCCTGAAACTCAAATCCCCAGCAATCTGCGACTTTGAGGAATTTGCTGGATCTATTGCTGGGAAAGGAGAGAAGACAAGATGGGGAAACTATTGAAAAGGTACTGCCTGTGGTCAGGGCCATATTAAGTGTGGTGGAGGCCCCTGGGCACAAAATCTGGTGGAGGCCCCAGATACGGTATTTTTTCTTTAAAATTATAGTCCAGCCAAGTAACTGATCGGTGGTTGCCTGGCACCAGCCTACTTACTGGAACATCAGATGGAGTCCCTTGTGCCCCCCTGGTGTGGGTGCGTGCTGCTCGGGAACTCCTGCTTTACCATTCTGGGTGGGGGGTAGTGTAGTCGCCCGGCTGGTTCCCTGCATTGAGCTGCCAGCGGCTGTGCTTGGTGGCTTATGTGCAGTGACAGCTCTGCACCCATCACTGTAGCGTTGCTGATGGCGGCGGCTTTGCTGCTCTATACTCTCCATCCTGCCCTGTGGTGGCTTTGGCTGAAGGTTTGCAAAAACAAAAAAAGGCCCAGGCGCGCCCCCACTGCCACCGATAACTTTGTTGCCGGCCTCGCGGCCCATCAGACTAAAGACTGAAAAGCCTCCTGGACCAGAACATAACCCAAAGGTTGGTGGAGGCCCCCTTTACAGGGCAAGTGGTGGAGGCCCCGGGGCATGCTCCCCTTGCGCCCCCCTCATACAAGTAGTCTAGCCCTGCCTGTGGCATGAGGGTTGTGGGGGGTACCTGTCAAAAAGATGGCATTTGGTCCCCTTTAAAGTGGACCAACACCCACCACTGATCGGCCCGGGAATCTATAAGATTCCCAGGCCGATCAGCTCCCTGCCTGCGGGGCACCCCGATAAGCTGTGTGAAACCCCCCAGGACGCCCGCAAATCCTACCTGTTCCTCGTTCCAACGGCGAATGCGCGGGCCGCCGCCGCCTCTCGCGCATCCCTCTAGCAGGGCGCGCACCCGCGCCGGCCGTTGTGAATGACCGGCGCAGGCGCGCTCCCTGTAAGAGGGATGAGCGAGAGGCGGCGGCGGCGGGCGCCCTCACCTTGTCCGTCGACGGACCTCGCTTGTCCGTCGGTGGTAATTGGTGGAGCGAGTCATGTGGGAGCGGGGTCAGGTGAGTTTTCGGGGCTTTCTGGGGGGTCTCACACAGCGGGGTGCCCCGCGGAAGTGGACCAACACCCAGGAAAGTGAAAATCCTGGGTGTTGGTCCACTTTAAAAGTGCTATGGAGCCCATTAAATACTTATTTTGGTAACCTAGATTATTGGTCCCATCCATCCGGGTACTGGGTTGGAACATCTCATCACGAGGGGCTACTTGGAGTAAAAACATGTTAGGACAAGCCCCAGGACACTAAGCCTCCGACATCGGGACACACCTAGACGTTCTAAGCCAATGTTATTTCTAGCAATACCATTGTTGTCTGCTATGTCTGCTATGTCTACATGTAAAGGACAGGCTGATCCCCACTTTGCACGCAATAGGAAGGTGAAACAGGTCCCACCAGTTCACTTTCTTTACCTGTCTACATACCTACCAACTTTTTAGGGTGGTAAAGAGGGACATTTATTAAATTAGGCCACACCCCCTCTTTGAGGGGTGGATAGGAGATAGGATGTAACAGTTACAACAATAGAAACACTTTAAATAGGCAAATTAATCATTTATTGATGCAGATCTGCATGTTACATCTCAAAGGGGGGCAAAGGAGAACAACGAGGGACAGGGGGACATGGACTCAAAAGAGGGACAGCCCCTCCAAATCAGGGACACTTGGGAGGTATGTGTCTACGCTGCCTTCTTTGCAGATGTGAGAAAACAATGGTTTTCCATCATGCTAATGATTTGGTGAAGCCATTGCGGTGTGCATTGCAACCTGCATCTCTGTGAGCTTTTTAGCATTTAGACACCAAAAGTGCCAAAAATTTTATTTGAAATGTTGTTTGCTGTTTGAAAACAGCAAGTTTGGGCTATGCAGAAAAATTTGGTGAATTTTATTCCCAAATTAAAAAATATATATATCCTTACCTAAAAATGATGGACCTCACATGTAAAAATTCCCCATCACAGCTACAGGTCATTTTTGGGGAAAAAGGGTAGAAAAAACATTTTTTATTAGCATTTTTTTTGTGTGTTAAAGTGGACCAACACCCTGCCCAAACAGATCCCTCCCTTCGGGGCATCCAAAATCGGGATGCCCCGCTGTGTGAAACCCCCCAGGACGCCCCATTCACCTTACCTTACTCCCGTTCCACCGGCGCATGCACAGGCCGCGTCCGCATCTCACGCTTCTCACTAGCAGGGCGTGTGCCTGCGCCAGCCATTTGTGAATGCGCTCCCTGTTAGAGGAAAGTGCGAGATGCATCTGTCAGCGTGCTCGGAGCCGCTGTGGTTGTACGTCCCTTGGACGCGCATACCACAGCGGCTCCAAATGCGCTGATTGGACGAGCGGCCACGCATGCGCCATAGGAGCGGGGTGAGGTGAGTTTTTTCTGGCGTTCTGGGGGGGTTTCACGCAGCGGGGCACCCCGATCCTACGACTCATGCGCGGCCGCTCGTCCAATCAGCCCGCTCGGATCCGCTCAAGCTCCTTCGTCCAGGAGCTCATCTAATACGAGCGGATCCGAAAGCACTGACGGCCGCATCTCCTGCTACCCTCTAACAGGGAGCGTGCTCGTGCTGGCCACTCACAAATGCCTGGCGCGGGCACGTGCCCTGCTAGAGGCATAGCTGGGATGCGGCCCCTGCTCGCACATGCACTGTTGGACTGGGAAAGAAGGTACGTTTATGGGTGACCTGGGGGATTTCAAACGGCAGGGCATCCAGATTCTGGATGCCCCGGGGAAGGGAATCCATCTTATAGATTCCTGGGCCAATCTCTGACGATTTTGGTCCACTTTAAAGGGTCTCTTTTAGATTCCAGGGCTGGCCGCTGACCTTCCTCGGGGCATTCCAAATTGTGACGCCCTGCTGTGTTAAACCCTCTGGGGTGCCCATAAACACTCACCTTTCCTCGCTCCAACAAAGCATATGGGGGCTCTCGTCCAATGAGAGCCGTCATTCAGCAAAGGGCTCTCATTGTTGTCAATGGGGAGCGGGCGCTGCCGCATCCTCTGCATTCCCTGTGGCGTGTGTATGCCATGGGCTGGGGTGGGAGCCCACATGCCACCGGGGATGCCGCACTGTGTGCTTCCCTTTTCAGTCAATGAGAGGCATTTGCCGAATGACAGTCATGGCAGGCGGCTCCCATTGTACGAGAGCCTGTGCATGTGCAGTTGGAACATGGAAGAGGTTGTCTCAATAGCCACATTCTGGAGGGGTTCACACAGTGGGGCATCCGAATTTGGGGTTCACACAGTGGGGCATCCCAGGGAAACAGAACAAAACCTGGGAAAGTAAAAATCACAGGTTTTGTTCCATTTTAAAAAGGAGTTTAGGTACACCGAGGAAAAAAAACTCAACCCGATGAAATGAGGATCAGGAACAGTTTGTGATCTTTTGCACACTCTCCTACACAGGGCTTTGAGAAACCTGATAGGTGGCTGTGCCTTTGGAATGTATTATGTGCTGAATGCGTAGGAGGGGTTGGTCACGTGAGAAGAGCTCCAGTAACATTCTTCAGAAGGCAGTCAGAAAAAGGCTTCAGTCTTCATCTAGCACTCCCCTGTACTTACTGGTCTTATTTTCACTTCTGTTCCAGATAATTTCCGAGAAGCTTTTCTGGGTAATAAACTCTTGAGGATTCACAGCAGGTCACCAGAAGACGCTTCCCCTGCCACCTCTGTCCTCATGGAGAGCTTCAAATGCTCCATCCACAATGAAGCCTTCACTCATTATTGCATCAAGGACGCTGCTTGTATCTGCTCAACGTGCCATATAACCGGAGAACATCAAGGGCACCCAATGGAGGCTCTGGATGAAGCCTTTGAGAAGAAGAAGAAGAACCTTAGAGATGCCCTACAAACGCTGGTCAAAGAGAAGGAGCTCATTAAGCTTCAGCAAGAGAGACTTCAGGGCAGCAGGGAGAAAGCCGCGGCAGAAGCAGAGAAGGTGGCTCTTCGTCTGAAAGAACTCAGGAACAATTTTGCAGCTATGGAGGCCACAATAAAGAGCGACATCTCCAGAGGCAAAGAGCAAGCTTCAACCTCAATCTCGGATTTGGTCCTACAGAGGGACGAGCTGTCCAGAAAGATGAGACGTCTGGAGGATTTGTGCAGCAGGTCTGATCCACTCACTGTCCTGCTAGAAACGGACTTGGATGGCTTTTGTGAGAGCGATGGAGAGGGAAAGATATTGAAGGAATGGGGCGACTTATTATCAAAGCTTGAGAAGAAAGCCAAAAATGAGAGCCTCAATTACTCTTTCCTCATGGACAGTTTGGGCCACGTGTCCAACACCATCAGAGGCTTTAACGTTGACTTCTTCAACCGCAAAACAGCCAGCGCGCCTCTGCGCTTGGACGTCAGCACCGCCGCTAACACTGTTTCGATATCGGAAGACCTGAAAACAGTGTCGGAGACGGATGAAGACCCCGACGTTCCCGAAACGCCCGAGAGATTTCAGGAGCATCCTCAAGTTTTGAGCATCAATAGCTTTTCCTCGGGGCGCCACTTCTTCGACGTGGATATGCATGGGTCGGCTGAGTGGGTGGTCGGGTTGTGTTACCCGAGTATCGAGCGGGAGGGAGAAGAGTCGCGGATAGACCAAAATGACAAGGCCTGGTGTCTGAGGGTATATTACTCGACCTGCGATGCCATTCACGGGCATGAATCGATTGATATATTGTATTATGAATATAACAATATCCGCGTGTACGTGGACTACGAGGCCGGGCAGATCTCCTTCTATGAGCTGGGGGACGTCATCACTCATCTACACACCTTCACCACCACCTTCACCGAGCCCCTCCATGTCGCATGCTGTGCTTGGAATGGCAGCGAGCTATCCCTGGGGGAAGTTGTAAGCTTTGAGAACTAGGCATGGTTGGATTTCATCGCCAGGGCAAACTCTGGTAGATGATTGGGCAACACATATGGTGCTGAATATACCCTGAGCACTTCTGAGATCAGCATACTTTCAGGACATTACAGTGATTGACCACTTTAATGCGGGAATCCAAGATGGGAAGGCTTCTGGGGAGGGCTTTCATCGGGCCCTAGAGTCTTTTATACTCTAGGGTGCGTTGGAATGGGTTTTGGTTTGCTTTAAGGAAAGTTTGTTGAATCAAGGTAAAATTGGACCAAAACCCACAGAGATCGTCCCAGGAATTTTTAAGATTCCGGGTCCGATTGATTCCCTCCCCCCGGGGTATCCAAAATCGGGATGCCTCGCTGTGGAAACCCCCCCAGGTCACCCATAAACTCACCTTCTTTTCCTGACCATCGGCGCATGTGCGATTTGGTTTTCCCCGATTGGGGTGCCCTGGGGGGAGCGACTCATAGACTCCAGGGTGGGTTTTGGTCCTTTTTATTGCCTGACAATTTATTTGGAATGAATGTCTTGCGGTAGCGCCCCCTGCTGACTGCTCTCTTCCACTGGCCACACCCATTGACAGTTATGCAGATATGCCTGGCGGGGGTATGCACTTTAGATGAAGGAGTGCTGGCGATGCCCCCAGAAGCTCGCTCATGTACTGTGGGATTATACCCTGAGGTGAGTATATGGGGGTTTCACATTGCAGGATATCCCAAATGAGGTTGCCCCAGGGGAGGACTTTCACTCGGCCCAGGAGTCTTTAGACTCTAGGGCTGAGCACAGGGATTTGGTCTTCTTTAATAAGACTCACTGGAGGTTTACTCACACCCCTACCCCTGGGGCATCCTAATTTGCGGTCTCGGCTCCCAATCCATCGCAAAGAGAAAGCGTCTGCCTATCCATATTCCCTACCTTTGGGCCCAACACAGACTAATACAGGCAGTGGGTTATGGGGGGCACTGCCCTATATAGAGTCCGGGGACTTGCTTTAAAATGGACAAACCCCCGCTAGGCCTCCCCTGGAGTCTAAAAGAGTCCAGGACCAGCCTATCAAGCAACCTTGAGGCACCCTGTTTCAGGCCCTCCAGATCACCTCACATTCAATCACTTTAGAGCTCCCATGCCATGCTCGCCACCTGCGCCTGCACCCAGTAGCTGAGATGCGCTCCTAGACCCAGCCATTCAGATAGGCTGGAGGTGGGAGCAGGCCGCACACCGCAGGGAAACTAGGGATGCATCTGAACCCTTATGCCAGTCTCTCTGTTGAAACAGGGCCAATAATTTATATGATTGGATGAGAACCTTCGCATGCAGTGTGAGACTGAGGAAAGGAACGTTTTGGGGGATTAACTGTGGGGGCATCTTAATCCAGACCTTTACCCTCAATAAGAGCCTATCTTATAGTTTTCCCCCGCCCTGTACATACAGATTGAACACATTAATCCGGACCTTCACCCTGAATAAGAGCCTATCTTATAGGTCCCCCCCCCTGTACATACAGATTGCCCACATTAATCCGGACCTTCACCCTGAATAAGAGCCTATCTTATAGGTTTCCCCCCCTGTACATACAGATTGCCCACATTAATCCGGACCTTCATCCTGAATAAGAGCCTATCTTATATGTCCCCCCTCACTGTACATACAGATTGCCTGCATTAAAAATCATCCTACCTGCACCTACTGCTTTTTCTGAGTCTTTAAACATGGCGGCACATGGAATCTGGCTGCCTGCAAACAGGACGTGTCTTCTGTCTGTGCCGATCTGCATTCTGACATTGCTGTCCTTTTCCTGACCCCAGAAACCCTGTACTTTTGCCCGCTCTCCTCTCCTCAGTATATGATGCTTCTGAGGCAAGCGTCCGTATCCTAGAGTCCCGAACAGAGTTGCCACCCAGTGGGGGAAAGAACGTAAAATATATTCTTTTTAGATGCCGGGGAAAAGTTTTGGGTTTGGGCTTTTCATTAAATGAAGCTAAAGGTCTGGTTTGAAGTGGACCAAAACCCAGGATATTGACTATCCTGGGTTTTTGGTCCTTTCCCCCAGGGCAACCCAATCAGGGTGTGAAACTCCCCAGATCGTGGATGCCAACTCGCCTCTTCCCGTTCCTACGGCGCATGCGTGGCCGCTCGTCCAATCAGTGCGCTCGGAGCTGACGTCATGTCGTCTAAGCCTTCGTCTAGCCAAGCGCACTGGTGGCCGCATCCACTGCTACCCTCTAACACGGAGCGTGCCCATGCCAATCATTTACAAATGCCTGGTGCGGGCCCGTGCCCTGATAGAGGGATAGCAGGGATGCGTCCGAAGCTCGCGTATGCGCTGTTGGACCGGGAAACAAGGTAAGTGTATGGGGCGACCTGGAGGATTTCACACAGCGGGGCATCCTGATTTTGAATTCCCCGGGTGGAGGGAATCGATCGGCCTGGGAATCGCTGTGAAGGATGCCCTTCTGGTTCTAATATTCTGGGCTGGGACCCAGTGGGCCCCATGAAACGCCAGTCTGACACTGTGCAGCTGCTCCTGATTTATTCCCAAGCATCCTGGAAGGCTAATGGATATGTGACAGTATTGTGCATAGTATATATGTGTGTGTTAGATACATTAGATTGTAAGCTCCTTTGGTTACAGGAAGTGATGTGGTTAGGAAATAAAGTAATGTGTTATCACTAACAATGAGTCATATGATCACTATCTGCAATACATACATAAAAAAACTATTCTATGCTAAAATAAAAACCAAATAGATGGTGGAAATTAGATCGAAATTATGTGGAAATAAGATTGAAAGAAGGAAAGGTGAATGTTATATGAAGAGAAGGTGAAAGAGAGCGGATGGAGGGAATGTGAAGAAGAGAAAGAAAGAGAAAATAAGGAGAAAAAAAAGACAGGATGACGTGGAGGCTGTTTCATTACTCTAGCCAGGTATCGGCAGATCAGCGTCTGTACAGCGGCGCTTATAGCGACCACTAGTTGGCGCTGTGATCAGCTATCGGGCGCTGTAACAGAGCGCTTCAGTCGCTGTAGTAACCTGGCCGGCACTGATTAATGTGATGTGTGTTGGGCGCTCTAACACCAGTACAGCGCTGCAGGGAGCGAGAGGTAGCACCGGCTCACTCCGCTCCACACCATACTTATCAAAAAAGGACACACACAGCGTTTGCGCTCTAAATCTGGTCGCTATAGCATAGAGCGCCAGATGCTATGTGATTAAAGTCTATTTTTGAACATATATCCACCAGTAACAAAGCGAAAACACATGGA
This sequence comes from Gastrophryne carolinensis, assembly GCA_027917425.1. NCBI lineage: Eukaryota > Metazoa > Chordata > Amphibia > Anura > Microhylidae > Gastrophryne > Gastrophryne carolinensis. The sequence goes on from CM051238.1 coordinate 16,238,181, forward strand.
ATGACATTGTTATAACATGACATTAACACTTTAGTGCCAGACCTGTAATGACAATTCTGCATAAAAATATAAAAAGTCAAAAAAGTTTCTAAAAGTGTTTGTTTGCAGCAAGGAGACGTCACACAATGATTGGAGCCAAAAAAATAAATTAAATGTCAAACACGCTGTTTAAACACAAGCAAATGAACGGCCATTGAAATGTATGGGAGAGCGACAGGTAGCGACAGGTAATAAATACCTGGCACCCTGGAAGCTAGAGTGCCGGTGCTATACGCTGAGCCACCTGTAATAATACATGTGACACTACATGGTGCTGTTAGAGTCGCTCACCAGATTCGCCTTCATAAATGTGGTTTTACGTACAGCGCCCGGCGTTCACCAGACGCTGCCTGCCACTACAAGGCGCTGTCTGGCGCTATTCCTTCTTGAATAACTCCCATTAAAGGGGGAGAATAAAGGGGAGAAATAGTTTGTTTTTTTTAAGTGACCTGCTGCTCCAGTTGAGAGCTCCTGGCGCCCCTCACAGAGAGTATGGTATGGCACCTTGTGCTACTGCACACCTTGCACACCCCCAAAGGCCGGCCATGGCCACAGAGGTCCCCTCATGGAGAGTTGCTCAAGTTCAGGGTCAGCCAACATCTCCAGCAGCTTCAGGGAAAAGGACCAATCACAAGGATAGTGAAATTGGTCCAATTTAAAGAGGAGCAACCACGTTTCACAAGCCCTGGAGTCTAAAAGACTCCAGGGACGGCCAATTAAGCACCACTGGGGCATCTTGATTTGGGATGCCTCGTGCACTCCTGTGATCACCCTCAAATGCTTTTCTGGCAGTCCCACGCCACATTCAGGATTCATCTCCGGCTTCCCAGGGACAGACAATCAGATGAGGCTGAGGGGGGAAGTGCTGTACTTATCATAGATAGATGTGGGATTGTGACTATCCTGGGTTTTGGTCCTTTCCCCCCTGCGTAAAACCCCCCAGATCGCCGAAGTAAACTCACCTCTTCCCAGTTCTATGGCGCAGGCGCGACCGCTCGTCCAATCAGCGCACTCAGAGCCGCTGACGACATGTTGTCTAAGCCTTCGCTCAAGGCCAGCAGGGAGCATGCCCGCACCGCCATTTACAAATGCCTGGCGTGGGCACGTGCCCTGCTAGCGGGATAGCGGGGATGTGGCCGCGGAGTGCGCATGCACCGTTGGACTGGGAATGACTGGGGGATGCGCACGGAGCCGCTCGCCTTAGACGAAGGGAGGTCAGCGAATTCGAGCGTGCTGATTGGATGGGAGAGGTGAGTTTGTTTCGGCAACCTGGGGGGTTTCACACAGCAGCCAATCAGGACATCTGGGCAAGGAGTGGGTGGTGTTTCCATTCTTAGTCCACTGAAGGTTGATTGATGGACCAGGTCTTTGGGATGGGGACTGAAAGCTGAATGGGGGTGTGATTTTCCGCACTAGAGACAGACAGAGGGGGAAGCAGAGCGCCGTAGCCCCTCAATGAAAGGTAGGCTACTGACATTTATTATTCCAAGTATGCAGCACGCCCTGCTCCAGTAATGATTCATTACATCTGGGATAGTCCACAAGAGGGCGCTTTACTGCAGAGATGGCAAAAAAGAGGCCCCTCCCAGTCCTTATATCCCCGGGACCTCCCACTAAATTCCCCAGTTCATTCTCTGCAGTAGGGCTGCGAAGGTCAAGATGATGGCTTCTCTCCTCGCAGGTAAGCCGGCTGCACAGCCCCCGGCCCTGTGTCCTATTCCCACCCGTTCCATTCCTTACATGCCTCCCAGCCTTGGCTGCATGGTCGGGTGACGGTAGGCAGCACCTATTAGAGGTGCTTTTAATGGAGCATTGCTCCGCCGCAAATCCCCCACCAAAGGGTAGGCGGCACAGGTTTTTTGGTGAGCCTGGTATGGGATGCCCCGTCCGCTTTCACCCTCTGCATATGACCCGAATGTGAATATGGGTCCTTATTTCCCCTTCTCCCATTGCCCGGTTAATCGGGGGGGGGGGGGGGGGGTGTCCGGTGTCTGTGATGTGTATTGTGACTTTGTACTGTCTTTGACACTGTGCTGTGAGCGCTGGCACTTGGCTCAGCGCTCCTTTCCTCCTCTCCTCTGTTCACAGTTCAGGCATGTCAGGTTTTTTTGAATGGCCCGCGCGCGCTCAACGGCGGCGGCGGGCTGGTGATGTCACAGCTGCCGGCGGCTGTGTGATTGGCCGCTGGGCCGCTCTTCTCTGGCATGTCCCCGCGGCTGTTTCTGGCGGCACAAGACCTTCTGGCCATGGGGGTCCTTTGTCAGGTCCGTCAGGGAGAGAGAGGTCAGTGTTACTATTCCAATCTCTTTACAGTACCCAAAAAGGATGGTTCCATCAGACCCATCCTGGACCTAAAACTTCTCAACAAGTTCATTAGGACCAGGCGTTTTTGCATGGAAACTCAGCTCCCTGCGCCCGGGGGACTTTATGACTTCAATAGACATCAAGGATGCTTACCTTCATGTGCCGGTCTTCCCAGGACACCAGCGGTTCCTCAGGTTTGCGGTAGAGGAACAACACTACCAATTTGTGGCACTTCCCTTCGGTCTCACCTCTGTCCCCCAGAGTGTTCACCAAGGTGTTGGCAGGCGTGATGGCCCTTCTCAGAGCCCGGGGTATTTGCATTCCTCCTTATCTGGACGACCTTCTCATTACGTCCCCTTCACTCCAACAGGCAGAATTGGACACCTGGACGGTGGTGGCGACCTTGGAAATGTTCAGGTGGGTGATCAATTATCCCAAATCCTCACTCTCCCCGTCCCGGGTGACACCCTTCCTAGGTATGACTCTGGATACCATTCAGGCCAGGATTTTCCTCCCTCAGCAGAAGGTGGACTCTCTTCAAGCTCTGATTCATTTCTTGCTGTCCAACCCTCATCCATCCATCCAGCAAGGGATGCAACTGGTGGGACAGATGGTGGCCTGTTTCGAGGCAGTTCCCTATGCTCAATTTCACAAGACCTCTTCAGCTCCATCTTCTGTCAGTCTGGGACAAGAGTCCCCTGTCTCTGGATCAGGTCTTTGCTCTATCTCCCCTGGTTCGGCGGTCCCTCATGTGGTGGCTGGACTCGAGGAAACTTCTGGGGGGCAGATCTTTTCTGACACTGTGTTGGGAGACGGTCACCACGGATGCCAGCCTGTCAGGGTGGGGGGGCTACTGGAGAGCCCTCCAATTCCAGGGGCTGTGGGGCCCTCAGGAGGCCCACGCCCCCATCAATGTTCTGGAGCTGAGGGCGGTTCGGTTGGTGCTGGCGCAGCTGACGTCTCACCTCCGGGGCCTGCCGGTTCAGGTTCGCTCCGACAACGGGACTGCGGTAGCTTACATCAATCATCAGGGAGGGACTCGGAGCAAGAGTGCCCTCAAGGAGGTGTCGTTGATCCTGAGCCGAGGACAATGTCCCGTGCATCTCTGCGGTTTACATTCTGGGAGTGGAGAATCTGGAAGCTTATTCTCTGAGCAGGGGGGCCTCTCGCTGGGGAGAATGGTCCCTCAACAGCGAGGTCTTCCTATCCCTTTGTCACTGGTGGGGGATGCCGGACATGGATCTGTTTGCTTCTCACCACAATCACAAGCTTCCAGCGTTTGTCTCACTGTCCCAGGATCCTCTGGCTCTGGCGGTGGATGCCATGTCTCTGTCCTGGCAGGGCTGCGGTCTCCTGTAACTCTTCCCTCCTTGAAAGTTGCCTTCTTGGTGGCTGTCACTTCTGTCCGGCGTGTTTCTGAGTTGGCGGCTCTGTCCATTCAGGCCCCCTACTTTGAGAGACACCAGGACAAGGTAGTTTTCCGCTTTAAACCAGACTTCTTGCCTAAGGTTGTCTCTGCCTTTCACCTCAATCAGGACATTGTGCTTCCTTCCTTGTGCCCTAATCCTGGTAATGACAAGGAGAGGGCCTTGCATTCTCTGGATGTTGTCAGGAACTTGAAATACTACCTGGTGGCTACAGCGCCTTTCAGGAAGATGGACGCCTTGTTTGTGGTTCCCTCGGGTCCCAAGAAGGGTTTGGCGGCTGTTAAGTCTACTATTAGTAAATGGATTTGTCAGGCCATTATTAGGGCCTATTCTGCTAAAGGGAGGGATCCTCCTTTCCGAGTCACTGCTCATTCTACTCGTGCTGTTGGGGCTTCCTGGGCCTTTCAGCACCAGGCTTCTGATGAACAAGTTTGTAAGGCTGCTACTTGGTCTTCTGTTCATACCTTTGCCAAGTTTTACAGGGTTGATGTTCGGGCCTCAGCGGATGCTGTTTTTGGCCGCAAAGTTCTGCAGGCAGCAGTGGTTTGAACTGCGCATTGTTGCTTTTTTGGGATCCCCACCCATTGTTGGACACTGCTATTGGATGTCCCAGACGTAATGAATCATTACTGGAGCAGGGCATGCAGCATACTTGGAAAAATACCATTCTGTAAATACTCACCATGTAGAATGGGTATTATAAGTATGCAGCACGCCCTGCTCCATCCCACCCTGAGTTCTTATTTTTGGATCCTCTATATGGTGAATGTTTCTGGTTAATGTTGTTAATCTTGTTATTGGCTTCTCCTGGTTCCCTTACTGCTTTTTTATACTGGGGAATTTAGTGGGAGGTCCCGGGTATATAAGGACCGGGAGGGGCCTCTTTTTTGCCATCTCTGCAGTAAACCGCCCTCTTGTGGACTATATTCCAGACGTAATGATGAATCATTACTGGAGCAGGGCGTGCTGCATACTTATAATACCCATTCTACAAGGGGAGTATTCACAGAATGGTATTTTTTTATCTTTTATTTTGCTAAACACAAAGAGGAAGGGTGCCCCAGGGGCAAGGACCAAAACCCAGGATACTTTGGTCTACTTTAAGTGGAACAAAACCTGTGATTCTGCCCCTCACTTGGGTTTTAGGCCACTTTCCGGGGGAATGCCCATCTGGTTGAAACCCCTGGTTCACCCTATGCTTACCATGATTCAACAAACCCACTGCACATGGTCGGCCATGGCCACAGAGGTCAATTCATAGAGAGTGGATCATCAGGGTCAGGGTCTTATGTCGAACTCCATCCTCCCTGGGGGCATCCCAAAGTCTCTGGGTGTCCCCTCTACAGACTATGGTGAAGGACCAGATTCCCCTTGGATTCCAGGCTTCAGCACCCCAATGCCAACCACATGTCATCCCACGCAGACAGAACGAGTACACTGACTCGCTATCAGTGGAATATTAAATTACAGCAGCTATACTAAAAATGAAGAAAAATACACAGAAGTGACGCAAAGAAAGTGGTAAACAATTTATTTATGGATGTTTTTGTTCAACTGTTGGAAAGTTGGGAACGAACAGCCTGGAAATATTTCAAATCTATCCAGAGAAAACTTGCCAGCAGATGTGTGAAGACAGCAGGAGACAGGCATGAATCATGGCTGCTATTCTGGGGGGACCTATGAGGTGTCTCTGACCGGGGACTAATTAGAAGCATGTAGCACATACTGATAATCCGCGCACCCAGAATACCTGCCGAACAGCTTCCGAGAGCAAAGCAATTACAGGACAAGGCTTCGCTCTCACCTATGCCGCAATGATTTGGACAGAGATCCCTTTCTGTTTTGTTGATAAGCAACTGGACCCGGTTGGTAGAGCTGAGTATACCTACAAAAAGGAAAGTTTAACACCCTCTCAAAGGAGTAACATAGTAACATAGTATGTGGGGCTGAATAAAGACTTTAGTCCATCCAGTTCAGCCTGTTTATCTCCTTCCAGTGGTCTAGTAGCCATAGCTGGTAATGTTATTACATGCAAGGAGGGCATCCCGGCCACTATAGATCTCCTTCCAGTGGTCTAGTAGCCATAGCTGGTAATGTTATTACATGCCAGGAAGGCATCCCGGCCACTATAGATCTCCTTCCAGTGGTCTAGTAGCCATAGCTGGTAATGTTATTACATGCCAGGAAGGCATCCAGGCCACTATAGATCTCCTTCCAGTGGTCTAGTAGCCATAGCTGGTAATGTTATTACATGCAAGGAGGGCATCCCGGCCACTATAGATCTCCTTCCAGTGGTCTAGTAGCCATAGCTGTTAATGTTATTACATGCCAGGAAGGCATCCTGGCCACTATAGATCTCCTTCCAGTGGTCTAGTAGCCATAGCTGGTAATGTTATTACATGCAAGGAGGGCATCCCGGCCACTATAGATCTCCTTCCAGTGGTCTAGTAGCCATAGCTGGTAATGTTATTACATGCAAGGAGGGCATCCCGGCCGCTATAGATCTCCTTCCAGTGGTCTAGTAGCCATAGCTGGTAATGTTATTACATGCAAGGAAGGCATCCTGGCCACTATAGCTCTCCTTCCAGTGGTCTAGTAGCCATAGCTGGTAATGTTATTACATGCAAGGAAGGCATCCTGGCCACTATAGATCTCCTTCCAGTGGTCTAGTAGCCATAGCTGGTAATGTTATTACATGCAAGGAAGGCATCCAGGCCACTAAAGATCACCTTCCAGTGGTCTAGTAGCCATAGCTGGTAATGTTATTACATGCCAGGAAGGCATCCAGGCCACTAAAGATCTCCTTCCAGTGGTCTAGTAGCCATAGCTGGTAATGTTATTACATGCCAGGAAGGCATCCCGGCCACTATAGATCTCCTTCCAGTGGTCTAGTAGCCATAGCTGGTAATGTTATTACATGCAAGGAGGGCATCCAGGCCACTAAAGATCTCCTTCCAGTGGTCTAGTAGCCATAGCTGGTAATGTTATTACATGCCAGGAAGGCATCCCGGCCACTATAGATCTCGTTCCAGTGGTCTAGTAGCCATAGCTGGTAATGTTATTACATGCCAGGAAGGCATCCCGGCCACTATAGATCTCCTTCCAGTGGTCTAGTAGCCATAGCTGGTAATGTTATTACATGTAAGGAGGGCATCCAGGCCACTATAGATCTCCTTCCAGTGGTCTAGTAGCCATAGCTGGTAATGTTATTACATGCCAGGAAGGCATCCCGGCCACTATAGATCTCCTTCCAGTGGTCTAGTAGCCATAGCTGGTAATTAGAGATGAGCGAACTTTTGAAAAATTCGATTCGACTGATTCGCCGAATTTTCCGACAAAAATCGTTTCGACCCGAATAAATTCGCGACGAATCGCTATTAAAAACGGCTATTTCTGAGCCTCCTAGAGCCTCAATAGGGTTGTAAACCATTCAGCCTTGCTGTAACACGCACAGGATGCGTGCTGGGTTAGTTAAATAATACTTTGAAGAAATATCACATGCAGATCAGAGGCATCGCTAATAGAATCGCAGAGCGGCACAATTGCAGAGAGTTGAAGTGGCATCACTATGAGGGGCAGAAGGAGCCCAAATATACACTGGAGTTGGCCTCAGGAGCCCAAAAATTGGATGAATCACACCCTGGAGTTGGCAGAAGTTGGCAGCAGCAGCAGCAGGAGCCCAAATATACACTGGAGTTGGCTTCAGGAGCCCAAAAATTGGATGAATCACACCCTGGAGTTGGCAGGAGTTGGCAGCAGCAGCAGCAGGAGCCCAAATATACACTGGAGTTGGCTTCAGGAGCCCAAAAATTGGATGAATCACACCCTGGAGTTGGCAGGAGTTGACAGCAGCAGCAGCAGGAGCCCAAATATACACTGGAGTTGGCTTCAGGAGCCCAAAAATTGGATGAATCACACCCTGGAGTTGGCAGGAGTTGACAGCAGCAGCAGCAGGAGCCCAAATATACACTGGAGTTGGCTTCAGGAGCCCAAAAATTGGATGAATCACACCCTGGAGTTGGCAGGAGTTGACAGCAGCAGCAGCAGGAGCCCAAATATACACTGGAGTTGGCTTCAGGAGCCCAAAAATTGGATGAATCACACCCTGGAGTTGGCAGGAGTTGACAGCAGCAGCAGCAGGAGCCCAAATATACACTGGAGTTGGCTTCAGGAGCCCAAAAATTGGATGAATCACACCCTGGAGTTGGCAGGAGTTGACAGCAGCAGCAGCAGGAGCCCAAATATACACTGGAGTTGGCTTCAGGAGCCCAAAAATTGGATGAATCACACCCTGGAGTTGGCAGGAGTTGACAGCAGCAGCAGCAGGAGCCCAAATATACACTGGAGTTGGCTTCAGGAGCCCAAAAATTGGATGAATCACACCCTGGAGTTGGCAGAAGTTGGCAGCAGCAGCAGCAGGAGCCCAAATATACACTGGAGTTGGCTTCAGGAGCCCAAAAATTGGATGAATCACACCCTGGAGTTGGCAGGAGTTGACAGCAGCAGCAGCAGGAGCCCAAATATACACTGGAGTTGGCTTCAGGAGCCCAAAAATTGGATGAATCACACCCTGGAGTTGGCAGAAGTTGGCAGCAGCAGCAGCAGGAGCCCAAATATACACTGGAGTTGGCTTCAGGAGCCCAAAAATTGGATGAATCACACCCTGGAGTTGGCAGGAGTTGACAGCAGCAGCAGCAGGAGCCCAAATATACACTGGAGTTGGCTTCAGGAGCCCAAAAATTGGATGAATCACACCCTGGAGTTGGCAGAAGTTGGCAGCAGCAGCAGCAGGAGCCCAAATATACACTGGAGTTGGCTTCAGGAGCCCAAAAATTGGATGAATCACACCCTGGAGTTGGCAGGAGTTGACAGCAGCAGCAGCAGGAGCCCAAATATACACTGGAGTTGGCTTCAGGAGCCCAAAAATTGGATGAATCACACCCTGGAGTTGGCAGAAGTTGGCAGCAGCAGCAGCAGGAGCCCAAATATACACTGGAGTTGGCTTCAGGAGCCCAAAAATTGGATGAATCACACCCTGGAGTTGGCAGAAGTTGGCAGCAGCAGCAGCAGGAGCCCAAATATACACTGGAGTTGGCTTCAGGAGCCCAAAAATTGGATGAATCACACCCTGGAGTTGGCAGGAGTTGACAGCAGCAGGAGCCCAAATATACACTGGAGTTGGCTTCAGGAGCCCAAAAATTGGATGAATCACACCCTGGAGTTGGCAGAAGTTGGCAGCAGCAGCAGCAGGAGCCCAAATATACACTGGAGTTGGCTTCAGGAGCCCAAAAATTGGATGAATCACACCCTGGAGTTGGCAGGAGTTGACAGTAGCAGCAGCAGGAGCCCAAATATACACTGGAGTTGGCTTCAGGAGCCCAAAAATTGGATGAATCACACCCTGGAGTTGGCAGGAGTTGACAGCAGCAGCAGCAGGAGCCCAAATATACACTGGAGTTGGCTTCAGGAGCCCAAAAATTGGATGAATCACACCCTGGAGTTGGCAGGAGTTGACAGCAGCAGCAGCAGGAGCCCAAATATACACTGGAGTTGGCTTCAGGAGCCCAAAAATTGGATGAATCACACCCTGGAGTTGGCAGAAGTTGGCAGCAGCAGCAGCAGGAGCCCAAATATACACTGGAGTTGGCTTCAGGAGCCCAAAAATTGGATGAATCACACCCTGGAGTTGGCAGGAGTTGACAGCAGCAGCAGCAGGAGCCCAAATATACACTGGAGTTGGCTTCAGGAGCCCAAAAATTGGATGAATCACACCCTGGAGTTGGCAGGAGTTGACAGCAGCAGCAGCAGGAGCCCAAATATACACTGGAGTTGGCTTCAGGAGCCCAAAAATTGGATGAATCACACCCTGGAGTTGGCAGAAGTTGGCAGCAGCAGCAGCAGGAGCCCAAATATACACTGGAGTTGGCTTCAGGAGCCCAAAAATTGGATGAATCACACCCTGGAGTTGGCAGGAGTTGACAGCAGCAGCAGCAGGAGCCCAAATATACACTGGAGTTGGCTTCAGGAGCCCAAAAATTGGATGAATCACACCCTGGAGTTGGCAGAAGTTGGCAGCAGCAGCAGCAGGAGCCCAAATATACACTGGAGTTGGCTTCAGGAGCCCAAAAATTGGATGAATCACACCCTGGAGTTGGCAGGAGTTGACAGCAGCAGCAGCAGGAGCCCAAATATACACTGGAGTTGGCTTCAGGAGCCCAAAAATTGGATGAATCACACCCTGGAGTTGGCAGAAGTTGGCAGCAGCAGCAGCAGGAGCCCAAATATACACTGGAGTTGGCTTCAGGAGCCCAAAAATTGGATGAATCACACCCTGGAGTTGGCAGAAGTTGGCAGCAGCAGCAGCAGGAGCCCAAATATACACTGGAGTTGGCTTCAGGAGCCCAAAAATTGGATGAATCACACCCTGGAGTTGGCAGGAGTTGACAGCAGCAGCAGCAGGAGCCCAAATATACACTGGAGTTGGCTTCAGGAGCCCAAAAATTGGATGAATCACACCCTGGAGTTGGCAGAAGTTGGCAGCAGCAGCAGCAGGAGCCCAAATATACACTGGAGTTGGCTTCAGGAGCCCAAAAATTGGATGAATCACACCCTGGAGTTGGCAGGAGTTGACAGTAGCAGCAGCAGGAGCCCAAATATACACTGGAGTTGGCTTCAGGAGCCCAAAAATTGGATGAATCACACCCTGGAGTTGGCAGAAGTTGGCAGCAGCAGCAGCAGGAGCCCAAATATACACTGGAGTTGGCTTCAGGAGCCCAAAAATTGGATGAATCACACCCTGGAGTTGGCAGGAGTTGACAGCAGCAGCAGCAGGAGCCCAAATATACACTGGAGTTGGCTTCAGGAGCCCAAAAATTGGATGAATCACACCCTGGAGTTGGCAGGAGTTGACAGCAGCAGCAGCAGGAGCCCAAATATACACTGGAGTTGGCTTCAGGAGCCCAAAAATTGGATGAATCACACCCTGGAGTTGGCAGAAGTTGGCAGCAGCAGCAGCAGGAGCCCAAATATACACTGGAGTTGGCTTCAGGAGCCCAAAAATTGGATGAATCACACCCTGGAGTTGGCAGGAGTTGACAGCAGCAGCAGCAGGAGCCCAAATATACACTGGAGTTGGCTTCAGGAGCCCAAAAATTGGATGAATCACACCCTGGAGTTGGCAGGAGTTGACAGCAGCAGCAGCAGGAGCCCAAATATACACTGGAGTTGGCTTCAGGAGCCCAAAAATTGGATGAATCACACCCTGGAGTTGGCAGAAGTTGGCAGCAGCAGCAGCAGGAGCCCAAATATACACTGGAGTTGGCTTCAGGAGCCCAAAAATTGGATGAATCACACCCTGGAGTTGGCAGGAGTTGACAGCAGCAGCAGCAGGAGCCCAAATATACACTGGAGTTGGCTTCAGGAGCCCAAAAATTGGATGAATCACACCCTGGAGTTGGCAGGAGTTGACAGCAGCAGCAGCAGGAGCCCAAATATACACTGGAGTTGGCTTCAGGAGCCCAAAAATTGGATGAATCACACCCTGGAGTTGGCAGAAGTTGGCAGCAGCAGCAGCAGGAGCCCAAATATACACTGGAGTTGGCTTCAGGAGCCCAAAAATTGGATGAATCACACCCTGGAGTTGGCAGGAGTTGACAGCAGCAGCAGCAGGAGCCCAAATATACACTGGAGTTGGCTTCAGGAGCCCAAAAATTGGATGAATCACACCCTGGAGTTGGCAGGAGTTGACAGCAGCAGCAGCAGGAGCCCAAATATACACTGGAGTTGGCTTCAGGAGCCCAAAAATTGGATGAATCACACCCTGGAGTTGGCAGAAGTTGGCAGCAGCAGCAGCAGGAGCCCAAATATACACTGGAGTTGGCTTCAGGAGCCCAAAAATTGGATGAATCACACCCTGGAGTTGGCAGGAGTTGACAGCAGCAGCAGCAGGAGCCCAAATATACACTGGAGTTGGCTTCAGGAGCCCAAAAATTGGATGAATCACACCCTGGAGTTGGCAGAAGTTGGCAGCAGCAGCAGCAGGAGCCCAAATATACACTGGAGTTGGCTTCAGGAGCCCAAAAATTGGATGAATCACACCCTGGAGTTGGCAGGAGTTGACAGCAGCAGCAGCAGGAGCCCAAATATACACTGGAGTTGGCTTCAGGAGCCCAAAAATTGGATGAATCACACCCTGGAGTTGGCAGGAGTTGACAGTAGCAGCAGCAGGAGCCCAAAAAATGGCCTAAAGACATAAATATGTTTTGCACCATTTGGAAAGTGTAAAACGTGGCACCATGCTGAATCTAGTCGCATGCATCAGGCATTGGTGGGTGGAAATCCTGGCTGATCCATCCCTGATTCATTTTGACAAAGGTGAGTCTCTCCACATTTTTAGTTGACAGACGAGTTCTCCTCGCCGTAACTATGGCCCCCGCCGCACTAAACACCCGCTCAGATGGCACGCTACTTGCCGGGCAGGACAGCTTTTCCAGGGCAAACTCTGCTAGTTGCGGCCACAAATCAAGTTTGGCTGCCCAGAAGTCCAGCGGATCCTCAAGGTGTGTTGGCATGGTCATGTCAAAGTATGACATGACCTGCTGGTTCAGGTCCTGCTCCAGGTCTTCCTGCTGCTCATGAGTAGCCTCACTATGCGGGTGTAGAAAGCTACTCATTAGCGACTGAAGACTGAGGCTGCTGCTGCTGATGGAGCTTCTGCTGCTGCTGCTGCCAACCCCCCCAGCGGCCATGGCAGTGGAAGGTGAGCGCAGAGGTCCCCTCGAGTCAGACCTGCGAGAGTATGGACCATGGCGCAGATAGGCATCGGCCAACTGCCTACGTAGAATGTCTTTGTAGTAGTTGAGTTTGTCCTCCCTCTCGGTGGGTTTAAAAAATGCCCCCATTTTGTGCCGGAAGCGAGGGTCCAATAAGGTGGACAGCCAGAAGTCATCCCGCCGACAGATGGAAACAATTCTGGGGTCACTACGCAAGCACGTGAGCATGCTTCGTGCCATTTGCGCAAGTGACTCGGATGGACTACCTGTCTCCATCTCCACTGCATACTGCCACGGTGTGCCCGGGTCCTCTGTCTCTCCTTCCTCAAAAACCTCTAGCTCCTCTGGCTGCTCCTGCTCCTCCTCTCCTGTCCGCTGACTAGATAAACCAGCCATTTCGCCAAGCCTAAACTGTGTTTCGCTGGGCAACTCCTCCTCCTCCTCTTCCTCCTCCTCCTCCTCCAGTTCAGCTCCAAGGGGGTTCATGTGGCCGTAAGATGTAAACGCCATGTCTCCAGTGCCCTGACCAGCCATGGTTTCCAACATGTGCTGTAGTACATGAAGCAGTGGAATCACGTCGTTCATCCCGTAATCCTGCCGACTGACAAATAAAGTGGCTTCCTCAAAGGGCCTGAGCAAACGGCAGGTGTCACGTATGAGCTGCCACTGGTTGACATTGAAGTTACACAGGGGAGTCCCCCTATCTGCTTGGATCATCAGGAAATCCGTGATGGCTTTTCTCTGTTCATATAATCGGTCCAACATGTGAAGGGTGGAATTCCAACGGGTGGAAACATCGCAAATCAGACTATGTTGGGGGATACCATTCTGACGCTGTAGCTCAAGAAGGGTGTGTTTGGCGGTGTAGGAGTGGCTGAAGTGCATGCAAAGTTTCCGTGAAGTTGTTAGGATGTCCTGCAGATGGGGGGAACACTTCAGAAACCGCTTGACAACCAGATTGAAGACGTGAGCCATGCAGGGGGCATGGGTCAGGCTTCCTTGGCGCAGCGCAGACAAAATGTTCTTCCCATTGTCGGTAACCATGATTCCCATTTTAAGTTTTCTCGGAGTAAGCCATGTTTGGATTTCCTGATGAATACATTTAAGCAGTTCCTCCCCTGTGTGACTCCGTTCGCCAAGACAAACCATGTGAAGCACTGCGTGACACCTCCGTGCCCTGCACACATGGTAGACTGGAGGGGCACTGAGACTTGAGCCTACAGTGGAGGGTGAGGAGATGGCGGAGGATGAGGAGGCCGAGTCGCACGGTGTCACAGGCCCAATGGGCAGAGAGCGCGGAGGCCGAAGCGGCGTGACCTGTCCAAGTTGCTGCTGCAAAGGGACCACATTCACCCAGTGGGCCGTAAACGACATGTACTGCCCCTGACCGTAGTTACAGCTCCAGATGTCGGCGCTGCCATGTATTTTGCTACACACCGACAGGCTCAAGGACTGGCCCACCTTCTGTTCAACAAAAGTGTGCAGCGCTGGTACTGCCTTCTTGGCAAAGAAATGACGGCTTGGGACTCTCCACCTCGGCTCGGCACAAGCCATCAGTTCTCTGAAAGGTGCAGATTCCACCACCTGAAAAGGGAGCGACTGCAGCACCAGCAACTTGGACAGGAGCACATTCAGCTTCTGCGCCGTAGGATGAGTGGGCGCATACTGCTGTCTCTTGGACATGGCTTCGCTGATGGATTGCTGGCGGGATGCATGACTTGGAGGAGGAGGAGGAGGAGCAGGAGCGACAGAGGATGGGTATGACGCACAGCTGCCTTCGGCTGAGGTGCTGGAGCCTTGGCTGGCAGAAATTGGGAGCTCACTTGGTGAGGAAGCAGACTGGACCACCCCTTGGGAGCCTCGGTTCTCCCAGGTCGTTTTATGGTGACGCATCATATGTTGACGCAGGGCCGTGGTGCCAACATTTGGACCCTGGCCACGCTTCACCTTTTGCCTACATATCTTGCATGTGGCCATGTTACCCTCCTGCGGATGCCTCAGGAAAAACTGCCACACTGCCGAGTAGCTACTTTTCCCACCCCCTGGCCTCACTGATTCACTGCTGCTGTTGCCAACTCCAGGAACCCCTGCTCCACTACCTCCCGATAAGGTAGACTGCCGCACAGCAGGTGCTCTACCCCGGCCCCGGCCGGCTCCAGCCTTTGGAATTGTGCCCCCATGCTGACTGCTACCACTTTGCTGCCTCAGCTGCTGACTCCGGGGCAACCTGCACCCCTCTTCTCCTGATGATGACGATGAAGCCCCTTCATCACCCGGCTCCCAAGTGCGATCGGCTTCATCGTCATCATCATCATCATCACCGGGTTGTGGCTGTACGTCACTGATGTTCGTGGATTCGTCAACAGTGTCTGGCGCAGGAGCTGGAACGCTCGCAGCACCCACGACACTGTCCACATCACTATTTGTCTGCCTAGCTAAAGAAGCCACCTCCATTTCTTGGCTGGGCAGTAGCTGCTGACTGTCCTCTATCTGATGGTCCTCCTCACTAAAGAGTGGAGCTGAACCCAAAGCATAGGATACGTCGCTGGGGGAGGGAACGGCGTAGGCCAGAGGCAATGGGAGGACAGGGACTGCTCTCGGGGCATGCCAACTCAGGGTTGTGTCAGAGGAACCTACCGACCCTAGACTGGGGGTCTCAGACGTAAGTTGTGATGATGTTGTTGATGAGCGCGTCAACCAATCTACCACGGCAGATGCGTTACTGGTGGAGACCCGACCGCTAGCAGATACTGGCAGATTAGGTCTCTCAGCGTGACTCCTGCTGCTACTGGCCCCCAGTCTGATGCGAGCTCTTCCTGCGGAATCTTGGCCTCTGCCACTCCTCTTTTCACTTCCAGGCACTTGTCTGCCCGACATAGTCTAACTGGCGTGGTAGTAGGTGATATTTAAAAAAACCCCGGGCAGCGGTGGGTCTATATGAAACAGAATATAATGCACACCAAAAGTGAGCAGTAACACTCAGCCTCCAACAGGCCTGCTTAGTGTAAATAAGAGAGCTGCTTAGTGTAAATAAAGAGGGGTATGCTATGTTACAGAATGGGATGCCTCAACAGAAGTGCACCTGGCAGGCAGCAGTAAGCCTATGCCCAGCAAAAGTGTCTTATAATATAAATATAATAAGAGCAAATGCTTATATGGTCTTAAACAGAGGCTGCTTTAGTCACAGAATGGGATGCCCCGGGCAGGAATCGACCTGGCAGGGTCCAGTAGGGCTTTGGCCAGCAAAAGTGTCTTTATCAGGCCTAATTTCAAATATGATTAGAGCAAATGCTTATATGGTCTTAAACAGAGGCTGCTTTAGTCACAGAATGGGATGCCCCGGGCAGGAATCGAGCTGCCAGGGTACAGTAGTGCTTTGGCCAGCAAAAGTGTCTTTATCAGGCCTAATTTCAAATATGATTAGAGCAAATGCTTATATGGTCTTAAACAGAGGCTGCTTTAGTCACAGAATGGGATGCCCCGGGCAGGAATCGAGCTGCCAGGGTACAGTAGTGCTTTGGCCAGCAAAAGTGTCTTTATCAGGCCTAATTTCAAATATGATTAGAGCAAATGCTTATATGGTCTTAAACAGAGGCTGCTTTAGTCACAGAATGGGATGCCCCGGGCAGGAATCGAGCTGCCAGGGTACAGTAGTGCTTTGGCCAGCAAAAGTGTCTTTATCAGGCCTAATTTCAAATATGATTAGAGCAAATGCTTATATGGTCTTAAACAGAGGCTGCTTTAGTCACAGAATGGGATGCCCCGGGCAGGAATCGAGCTGCCAGGGTACAGTAGTGCTTTGGCCAGCAAAAGTGTCTTTATCAGGCCTAATTTCAAATATGATTAGAGCAAATGCTTATATGGTCTTAAACAGAGGCTGCTTTAGTCACAGAATGGGATGCCCCGGGCAGGAATCGAGCTGCCAGGGTACAGTAGTGCTTTGGCCAGCAAAAGTGTCTTTATCAGGCCTAATTTCAAATATGATTAGAGCAAATGCTTATATGGTCTTAAACAGAGGCTGCTTTAGTCACAGAATGGGATGCCCCGGGCAGGAATCGAGCTGCCAGGGTACAGTAGTGCTTTGGCCAGCAAAAGTGTCTTTATCAGGCCTAATTTCAAATATGATTAGAGCAAATGCTTATATGGTCTTAAACAGAGGCTGCTTTAGTCACAGAATGGGATGCCCCGGGCAGGAATCGAGCTGCCAGGGTACAGTAGTGCTTTGGCCAGCAAAAGTGTCTTTATCAGGCCTAATTTCAAATATGATTAGAGCAAATGCTTATATGGTCTTAAACAGAGGCTGCTTTAGTCACAGAATGGGATGCCCCGGGCAGGAATCGAGCTGCCAGGGTACAGTAGTGCTTTGGCCAGCAAAAGTGTCTTTATCAGGCCTAATTTCAAATATGATTAGAGCAAATGCTTATATGGTCTTAAACAGAGGCTGCTTTAGTCACAGAATGGGATGCCCCGGGCAGGAATCGAGCTGCCAGGGTACAGTAGTGCTTTGGCCAGCAAAAGTGTCTTTATCAGGCCTAATTTCAAATATGATTAGAGCAAATGCTTATATGGTCTTAAACAGAGGCTGCTTTAGTCACAGAATGGGATGCCCCGGGCAGGAATCGAGCTGCCAGGGTACAGTAGTGCTTTGGCCAGCAAAAGTGTCTTTATCAGGCCTAATTTCAAATATGATTAGAGCAAATGCTTATATGGTCTTAAACAGAGGCTGCTTTAGTCACAGAATGGGATGCCCCGGGCAGGAATCGAGCTGCCAGGGTACAGTAGTGCTTTGGCCAGCAAAAGTGTCTTTATCAGGCCTAATTTCAAATATGATTAGAGCAAATGCTTATATGGTCTTAAACAGAGGCTGCTTTAGTCACAGAATGGGATGCCCCGGGCAGGAATCGAGCTGCCAGGGTACAGTAGTGCTTTGGCCAGCAAAAGTGTCTTTATCAGGCCTAATTTCAAATATGATTAGAGCAAATGCTTATATGGTCTTAAACAGAGGCTGCTTTAGTCACAGAATGGGATGCCCCGGGCAGGAATCGAGCTGCCAGGGTACAGTAGTGCTTTGGCCAGCAAAAGTGTCTTTATCAGGCCTAATTTCAAATATGATTAGAGCAAATGCTTATATGGTCTTAAACAGAGGCTGCTTTAGTCACAGAATGGGATGCCCCGGGCAGGAATCGAGCTGCCAGGGTACAGTAGTGCTTTGGCCAGCAAAAGTGTCTTTATCAGGCCTAATTTCAAATATGATTAGAGCAAATGCTTATATGGTCTTAAACAGAGGCTGCTTTAGTCACAGAATGGGATGCCCCGGGCAGGAATCGAGCTGCCAGGGTACAGTAGTGCTTTGGCCAGCAAAAGTGTCTTTATCAGGCCTAATTTCAAATATGATTAGAGCAAATGCTTATATGGTCTTAAACAGAGGCTGCTTTAGTCACAGAATGGGATGCCCCGGGCAGGAATCGAGCTGCCAGGGTACAGTAGTGCTTTGGCCAGCAAAAGTGTCTTTATCAGGCCTAATTTCAAATATGATTAGAGCAAATGCTTATATGGTCTTAAACAGAGGCTGCTTTAGTCACAGAATGGGATGCCCCGGGCAGGAATCGAGCTGCCAGGGTACAGTAGTGCTTTGGCCAGCAAAAGTGTCTTTATCAGGCCTAATTTCAAATATGATTAGAGCAAATGCTTATATGGTCTTAAACAGAGGCTGCTTTAGTCACAGAATGGGATGCCCCGGGCAGGAATCGAGCTGCCAGGGTACAGTAGTGCTTTGGCCAGCAAAAGTGTCTTTATCAGGCCTAATTTCAAATATGATTAGAGCAAATGCTTATATGGTCTTAAACAGAGGCTGCTTTAGTCACAGAATGGGATGCCCCGGGCAGGAATCGAGCTGCCAGGGTACAGTAGTGCTTTGGCCAGCAAAAGTGTCTTTATCAGGCCTAATTTCAAATATGATTAGAGCAAATGCTTATATGGTCTTAAACAGAGGCTGCTTTAGTCACAGAATGGGATGCCCCGGGCAGGAATCGAGCTGCCAGGGTACAGTAGTGCTTTGGCCAGCAAAAGTGTCTTTATCAGGCCTAATTTCAAATATGATTAGAGCAAATGCTTATATGGTCTTAAACAGAGGCTGCTTTAGTCACAGAATGGGATGCCCCGGGCAGGAATCGAGCTGCCAGGGTACAGTAGTGCTTTGGCCAGCAAAAGTGTCTTTATCAGGCCTAATTTCAAATATGATTAGAGCAAATGCTTATATGGTCTTAAACAGAGGCTGCTTTAGTCACAGAATGGGATGCCCCGGGCAGGAATCGAGCTGCCAGGGTACAGTAGTGCTTTGGCCAGCAAAAGTGTCTTTATCAGGCCTAATTTCAAATATGATTAGAGCAAATGCTTATATGGTCTTAAACAGAGGCTGCTTTAGTCACAGAATGGGATGCCCCGGGCAGGAATCGAGCTGCCAGGGTACAGTAGTGCTTTGGCCAGCAAAAGTGTCTTTATCAGGCCTAATTTCAAATATGATTAGAGCAAATGCTTATATGGTCTTAAACAGAGGCTGCTTTAGTCACAGAATGGGATGCCCCGGGCAGGAATCGAGCTGCCAGGGTACAGTAGTGCTTTGGCCAGCAAAAGTGTCTTTATCAGGCCTAATTTCAAATATGATTAGAGCAAATGCTTATATGGTCTTAAACAGAGGCTGCTTTAGTCACAGAATGGGATGCCCCGGGCAGGAATCGAGCTGCCAGGGTACAGTAGTGCTTTGGCCAGCAAAAGTGTCTTTATCAGGCCTAATTTCAAATATGATTAGAGCAAATGCTTATATGGTCTTAACAGAGGCTGCTTTAGTCACAGAATGGGATGCCCGGGCAGGAATCGAGCTGCCAGGGTACAGTAGTGCTTTGGCCAGCAAAAGTGTCTTTATCAGGCCTAATTTCAAATATGATTAGAGCAAATGCTTATATGGTCTTAAACAGAGGCTGCTTTAGTCACAGAATGGGATGCCCCGGGCAGGAATCGAGCTGCCAGGGTACAGTAGTGCTTTGGCCAGCAAAAGTGTCTTTATCAGGCCTAATTTCAAATATGATTAGAGCAAATGCTTATATGGTCTTAAACAGAGGCTGCTTTAGTCACAGAATGGGATGCCCCGGGCAGGAATCGAGCTGCCAGGGTACAGTAGTGCTTTGGCCAGCAAAAGTGTCTTTATCAGGCCTAATTTCAAATATGATTAGAGCAAATGCTTATATGGTCTTAAACAGAGGCTGCTTTAGTCACAGAATGGGATGCCCCGGGCAGGAATCGAGCTGCCAGGGTACAGTAGTGCTTTGGCCAGCAAAAGTGTCTTTATCAGGCCTAATTTCAAATATGATTAGAGCAAATGCTTATATGGTCTTAAACAGAGGCTGCTTTAGTCACAGAATGGGATGCCCCGGGCAGGAATCGAGCTGCCAGGGTACAGTAGTGCTTTGGCCAGCAAAAGTGTCCTTTATCAGGCCTAATTTCAAATATGATTAGAGCAAATGCTTATATGGTCTTAAACAGAGGCTGCTTTAGTCACAGAATGGGATGCCCCGGGCAGGAATCGAGCTGCCAGGGTACAGTAGTGCTTTGGCCAGCAAAAGTGTCTTTATCAGGCCTAATTTCAAATATGATTAGAGCAAATGCTTATATGGTCTTAAACAGAGGCTGCTTTAGTCACAGAATGGGATGCCCCGGGCAGGGAATCGAGCTGCCAGGGTACAGTAGTGCTTTGGCCAGCAAAAGTGTCTTTATCAGGCCTAATTTCAAATATGATTAGAGCAAATGCTTATATGGTCTTAAACAGAGGCTGCTTTAGTCACAGAATGGGATGCCCCGGGCAGGAATCGAGCTGCCAGGGTACAGTAGTGCTTTGGCCAGCAAAAGTGTCTTTATCAGGCCTAATTTCAATATGATTAGAGCAAATGCTTATATGGTCTTAAACAGAGGCTGCTTTAGTCACAGAATGGGATGCCCCGGGCAGGAATCGAGCTGCCAGGGTACAGTAGTGCTTGGCCAGCAAAAGTGTCTTTATCAGGCCTAATTTCAAATATGATTAGAGCAAATGCTTATATGGTCTTAAACAGAGGCTGCTTTAGTCACAGAATGGGATGCCCCCGGGCAGGAATCGAGCTGCCAGGGTACAGTAGTGCTTTGGCCAGCAAAAGTGTCTTTATCAGGCCTAATTTCAAATATGATTAGAGCAAATGCTTATATGGTCTTAAACAGAGGCTGCTTTAGTCACAGAATGGGATGCCCCGGGCAGGAATCGAGCTGCCAGGGTACAGTAGTGCTTTGGCCAGCAAAAGTGTCTTTATCAGGCCTAATTTCAAATATGATTAGAGCAAATGCTTATATGGTCTTAAACAGAGGCTGCTTTAGTCACAGAATGGGATGCCCCGGGCAGGAATCGAGCTGCCAGGGTACAGTAGTGCTTTGGCCAGCAAAAGTGTCTTTATCAGGCCTAATTTCAAATATGATTAGAGCAAATGCTTATATGGTCTTAAACAGAGGCTGCTTTAGTCACAGAATGGGATGCCCCGGGCAGGAATCGAGCTGCCAGGGTACAGTAGTGCTTTGGCCAGCAAAAGTGTCTTTATCAGCCTAATTTCAAATATGATTAGAGCAAATGCTTATATGGTCTTAAACAGAGGCTGCTTTAGTCACAGAATGGGATGCCCCGGGCAGGAATCGAGCTGCCAGGGTACAGTAGTGCTTTGGCCAGCAAAAGTGTCTTTATCAGGCCTAATTTCAAATATGATTAGAGCAAATGCTTATATGGTCTTAAACAGAGGCTGCTTTAGTCACAGAATGGGATGCCCCGGGCAGGAATCGAGCTGCCAGGGTACAGTAGTGCTTTGGCCAGCAAAAGTGTCTTTATCAGGCCTAATTTCAAATATGATTAGAGCAAATGCTTATATGGTCTTAAACAGAGGCTGCTTTAGTCACAGAATGGGATGCCCCGGGCAGGAATCGAGCTGCCAGGGTACAGTAGTGCTTTGGCCAGCAAAAGTGTCTTTATCAGGCCTAATTTCAAATATGATTAGAGCAAATGCTTATATGGTCTTAAACAGAGGCTGCTTTAGTCACAGAATGGGATGCCCCGGGCAGGAATCGAGCTGCCAGGGTACAGTAGTGCTTTGGCCAGCAAAAGTGTCTTTATCAGGCCTAATTTCAAATATGATTAGAGCAAATGCTTATATGGTCTTAAACAGAGGCTGCTTTAGTCACAGAATGGGATGCCCCGGGCAGGAATCGAGCTGCCAGGGTACAGTAGTGCTTTGGCCAGCAAAAGTGTCTTTATCAGGCTAATTTCAAATATGATTAGAGCAAATGCTTATATGGTCTTAAACAGAGGCTGCTTTAGTCACAGAATGGGATGCCCCGGGCAGGAATCGAGCTGCCAGGGTACAGTAGTGCTTTGGCCAGCAAAAGTGTCTTTATCAGGGCCTAATTTCAAATATGATTAGAGCAAATGCTTATATGGTCTTAAACAGAGCTGCTTTAGTCACAGAATGGGATGCCCCGGGCAGGAATCGAGCTGCCAGGGTACAGTAGTGCTTTGGCCAGCAAAAAGTGTCTTTATCAGGCCTAATTTCAAATATGATTAGAGCAAATGCTTATATGGTCTTAAACAGAGGCTGCTTTAGTCACAGAATGGGAAGCCCCGGGCAGGAATCGAGCCTGGCAGGGTACAGTAGTGCTTTGGCCAGCAAAAGTGTCTTTATCAGGCCTAATTTCAAATATGATTAGAGCAAATGCTTATATGGTCTTAAACAGAGGCTGCTTTAGTCACAGAATGGGATGCCCCGGGCAGGAATCGAGCCTGGCCAGGGTACAGTAGGGCTTTGGCCAGCAAAAGTGTCTTTATCAGGCCTAATTTCAAATAGGCCTGATTAGAGCAAGCTTTTGCTGGTCTAAACAGAGGCTGCTTTAGTCACAGAATGGGATGCCCCGGGCAGGAATCGTCTGCCAGGGTACAGTAGTGCTTTGGCCAGCAAAAGTGTCTTTCCCATTCAATTACAAATGCCCT
>CM051238.1:16260969-16430969 GCA_027917425.1 Gastrophryne carolinensis
GGCCAGCAAAAGTGTCTTTATCAGGCCTAATTTCAAATATGATTAGAGCAAATGCTTATATGGTCTTAAACAGAGGCTGCTTTAGTCACAGAATGGGATGCCCCGGGCAGGAATCGAGCTGCCAGGGTACAGTAGTGCTTTGGCCAGCAAAAGTGTCTTTATCAGGCCTAATTTCAAATATGATTAGAGCAAATGCTTATATGGTCTTAAACAGAGGCTGCTTTAGTCACAGAATGGGATGCCCGGGCAGGAATCGAGCTGCCAGGGTACAGTAGTGCTTTGGCCAGCAAAAGTGTCTTTATCAGGCCTAATTTCAAATATGATTAGAGCAAATGCTTATATGGTCTTAAACAGAGGCTGCTTTAGTCACAGAATGGGATGCCCCGGGCAGGAATCGAGCTGCCAGGGTACAGTAGTGCTTTGGCCAGCAAAAGTGTCTTTATCAGGCCTAATTTCAAATATGATTAGAGCAAATGCTTATATGGTCTTAAACAGAGGCTGCTTTAGTCACAGAATGGGATGCCCCCGGGCAGGAATCGAGCTGCCAGGGTACAGTAGTGCTTTGGCCAGCAAAAGTGTCTTTATCAGGCCTAATTTCAAATATGATTAGAGCAAATGCTTATATGGTCTTAAACAGAGGCTGCTTTAGTCACAGAATGGGATGCCCCGGGCAGGAATCGAGCTGCCAGGGTACAGTAGTGCTTTGGCCAGCAAAAGTGTCTTTATCAGGCCTAATTTCAAATATGATTAGAGCAAATGCTTATATGGTCTTAAACAGAGGCTGCTTTAGTCACAGAATGGGATGCCCCGGGCAGGAATCGAGCTGCCAGGGTACAGTAGTGCTTTGGCCAGCAAAAGTGTCTTTATCAGGCCTAATTTCAAATATGATTAGAGCAAATGCTTATATGGTCTTAAACAGAGGCTGCTTTAGTCACAGAATGGGATGCCCCGGGCAGGAATCGAGCTGCCAGGGTACAGTAGTGCTTTGGCCAGCAAAAGTGTCTTTATCAGGCCTAATTTCAAATATGATTAGAGCAAATGCTTATATGGTCTTAAACAGAGGCTGCTTTAGTCACAGAATGGGATGCCCCGGGCAGGAATCGAGCTGCCAGGGTACAGTAGTGCTTTGGCCAGCAAAAGTGTCTTTATCAGGCCTAATTTCAAATATGATTAGAGCAAATGCTTATATGGTCTTAAACAGAGGCTGCTTTAGTCACAGAATGGGATGCCCCGGGCAGGAATCGAGCTGCCAGGGTACAGTAGTGCTTTGGCCAGCAAAAGTGTCTTTATCAGGCCTAATTTCAAATATGATTAGAGCAAATGCTTATATGGTCTTAAACAGAGGCTGCTTTAGTCACAGAATGGGATGCCCCGGGCAGGAATCGAGCTGCCAGGGTACAGTAGTGCTTTGGCCAGCAAAAGTGTCTTTATCAGGCCTAATTTCAAATATGATTAGAGCAAATGCTTATATGGTCTTAAACAGAGGCTGCTTTAGTCACAGAATGGGATGCCCCGGGCAGGAATCGAGCTGCCAGGGTACAGTAGTGCTTTGGCCAGCAAAAGTGTCTTTATCAGGCCTAATTTCAAATATGATTAGAGCAAATGCTTATATGGTCTTAAACAGAGGCTGCTTTAGTCACAGAATGGGATGCCCCGGGCAGGAATCGAGCTGCCAGGGTACAGTAGTGCTTTGGCCAGCAAAAGTGTCTTTATCAGGCCTAATTTCAAATATGATTAGAGCAAATGCTTATATGGTCTTAAACAGAGGCTGCTTTAGTCACAGAATGGGATGCCCCGGGCAGGAATCGAGCTGCCAGGGTACAGTAGTGCTTTGGCCAGCAAAAGTGTCTTTATCAGGCCTAATTTCAAATATGATTAGAGCAAATGCTTATATGGTCTTAAACAGAGGCTGCTTTAGTCACAGAATGGGATGCCCCGGGCAGGAATCGAGCTGCCAGGGTACAGTAGTGCTTTGGCCAGCAAAAGTGTCTTTATCAGGCCTAATTTCAAATATGATTAGAGCAAATGCTTATATGGTCTTAAACAGAGGCTGCTTTAGTCACAGAATGGGATGCCCCGGGCAGGAATCGAGCTGCCAGGGTACAGTAGTGCTTTGGCCAGCAAAAGTGTCTTTATCAGGCCTAATTTCAAATATGATTAGAGCAAATGCTTATATGGTCTTAAACAGAGGCTGCTTTAGTCACAGAATGGGATGCCCCGGGCAGGAATCGAGCTGCCAGGGTACAGTAGTGCTTTGGCCAGCAAAAGTGTCTTTATCAGGCCTAATTTCAAATATGATTAGAGCAAATGCTTATATGGTCTTAAACAGAGGCTGCTTTAGTCACAGAATGGGATGCCCCGGGCAGGAATCGAGCTGCCAGGGTACAGTAGTGCTTTGGCCAGCAAAAGTGTCTTTATCAGGCCTAATTTCAAATATGATTAGAGCAAATGCTTATATGGTCTTAAACAGAGGCTGCTTTAGTCACAGAATGGGATGCCCCGGGCAGGAATCGAGCTGCCAGGGTACAGTAGTGCTTTGGCCAGCAAAAGTGTCTTTATCAGGCCTAATTTCAAATATGATTAGAGCAAATGCTTATATGGTCTTAAACAGAGGCTGCTTTAGTCACAGAATGGGATGCCCCGGGCAGGAATCGAGCTGCCAGGGTACAGTAGTGCTTTGGCCAGCAAAAGTGTCTTTATCAGGCCTAATTTCAAATATGATTAGAGCAAATGCTTATATGGTCTTAAACAGAGGCTGCTTTAGTCACAGAATGGGATGCCCCGGGCAGGAATCGAGCTGCCAGGGTACAGTAGTGCTTTGGCCAGCAAAAGTGTCTTTATCAGGCCTAATTTCAAATATGATTAGAGCAAATGCTTATATGGTCTTAAACAGAGGCTGCTTTAGTCACAGAATGGGATGCCCCGGGCAGGAATCGAGCTGCCAGGGTACAGTAGTGCTTTGGCCAGCAAAAGTGTCTTTATCAGGCCTAATTTCAAATATGATTAGAGCAAATGCTTATATGGTCTTAAACAGAGGCTGCTTTAGTCACAGAATGGGATGCCCCGGGCAGGAATCGAGCTGCCAGGGTACAGTAGTGCTTTGGCCAGCAAAAGTGTCTTTATCAGGCCTAATTTCAAATATGATTAGAGCAAATGCTTATATGGTCTTAAACAGAGGCTGCTTTAGTCACAGAATGGGATGCCCCGGGCAGGAATCGAGCTGCCAGGGTACAGTAGTGCTTTGGCCAGCAAAAGTGTCTTTATCAGGCCTAATTTCAAATATGATTAGAGCAAATGCTTATATGGTCTTAAACAGAGGCTGCTTTAGTCACAGAATGGGATGCCCCGGGCAGGAATCGAGCTGCCAGGGTACAGTAGTGCTTTGGCCAGCAAAAGTGTCTTTATCAGGCCTAATTTCAAATATGATTAGAGCAAATGCTTATATGGTCTTAAACAGAGGCTGCTTTAGTCACAGAATGGGATGCCCCGGGCAGGAATCGAGCTGCCAGGGTACAGTAGTGCTTTGGCCAGCAAAAGTGTCTTTATCAGGCCTAATTTCAAATATGATTAGAGCAAATGCTTATATGGTCTTAAACAGAGGCTGCTTTAGTCACAGAATGGGATGCCCCGGGCAGGAATCGAGCTGCCAGGGTACAGTAGTGCTTTGGCCAGCAAAAGTGTCTTTATCAGGCCTAATTTCAAATATGATTAGAGCAAATGCTTATATGGTCTTAAACAGAGGCTGCTTTAGTCACAGAATGGGATGCCCCGGGCAGGAATCGAGCTGCCAGGGTACAGTAGTGCTTTGGCCAGCAAAAGTGTCTTTATCAGGCCTAATTTCAAATATGATTAGAGCAAATGCTTATATGGTCTTAAACAGAGGCTGCTTTAGTCACAGAATGGGATGCCCCGGGCAGGAATCGAGCTGCCAGGGTACAGTAGTGCTTTGGCCAGCAAAAGTGTCTTTATCAGGCCTAATTTCAAATATGATTAGAGCAAATGCTTATATGGTCTTAAACAGAGGCTGCTTTAGTCACAGAATGGGATGCCCCGGGCAGGAATCGAGCTGCCAGGGTACAGTAGTGCTTTGGCCAGCAAAAGTGTCTTTATCAGGCCTAATTTCAAATATGATTAGAGCAAATGCTTATATGGTCTTAAACAGAGGCTGCTTTAGTCACAGAATGGGATGCCCCGGGCAGGAATCGAGCTGCCAGGGTACAGTAGTGCTTTGGCCAGCAAAAGTGTCTTTATCAGGCCTAATTTCAAATATGATTAGAGCAAATGCTTATATGGTCTTAAACAGAGGCTGCTTTAGTCACAGAATGGGATGCCCCGGGCAGGAATCGAGCTGCCAGGGTACAGTAGTGCTTTGGCCAGCAAAAGTGTCTTTATCAGGCCTAATTTCAAATATGATTAGAGCAAATGCTTATATGGTCTTAAACAGAGGCTGCTTTAGTCACAGAATGGGATGCCCCGGGCAGGAATCGAGCTGCCAGGGTACAGTAGTGCTTTGGCCAGCAAAAGTGTCTTTATCAGGCCTAATTTCAAATATGATTAGAGCAAATGCTTATATGGTCTTAAACAGAGGCTGCTTTAGTCACAGAATGGGATGCCCCGGGCAGGAATCGAGCTGCCAGGGTACAGTAGTGCTTTGGCCAGCAAAAGTGTCTTTATCAGGCCTAATTTCAAATATGATTAGAGCAAATGCTTATATGGTCTTAAACAGAGGCTGCTTTAGTCACAGAATGGGATGCCCCGGGCAGGAATCGAGCTGCCAGGGTACAGTAGTGCTTTGGCCAGCAAAAGTGTCTTTATCAGGCCTAATTTCAAATATGATTAGAGCAAATGCTTATATGGTCTTAAACAGAGGCTGCTTTAGTCACAGAATGGGATGCCCCGGGCAGGAATCGAGCTGCCAGGGTACAGTAGTGCTTTGGCCAGCAAAAGTGTCTTTATCAGGCCTAATTTCAAATATGATTAGAGCAAATGCTTATATGGTCTTAAACAGAGGCTGCTTTAGTCACAGAATGGGATGCCCCGGGCAGGAATCGAGCTGCCAGGGTACAGTAGTGCTTTGGCCAGCAAAAGTGTCTTTATCAGGCCTAATTTCAAATATGATTAGAGCAAATGCTTATATGGTCTTAAACAGAGGCTGCTTTAGTCACAGAATGGGATGCCCCGGGCAGGAATCGAGCTGCCAGGGTACAGTAGTGCTTTGGCCAGCAAAAGTGTCTTTATCAGGCCTAATTTCAAATATGATTAGAGCAAATGCTTATATGGTCTTAAACAGAGGCTGCTTTAGTCACAGAATGGGATGCCCCGGGCAGGAATCGAGCTGCCAGGGTACAGTAGTGCTTTGGCCAGCAAAAGTGTCTTTATCAGGCCTAATTTCAAATATGATTAGAGCAAATGCTTATATGGTCTTAAACAGAGGCTGCTTTAGTCACAGAATGGGATGCCCCGGGCAGGAATCGAGCTGCCAGGGTACAGTAGTGCTTTGGCCAGCAAAAGTGTCTTTATCAGGCCTAATTTCAAATATGATTAGAGCAAATGCTTATATGGTCTTAAACAGAGGCTGCTTTAGTCACAGAATGGGATGCCCCGGGCAGGAATCGAGCTGCCAGGGTACAGTAGTGCTTTGGCCAGCAAAAGTGTCTTTATCAGGCCTAATTTCAAATATGATTAGAGCAAATGCTTATATGGTCTTAAACAGAGGCTGCTTTAGTCACAGAATGGGATGCCCCGGGCAGGAATCGAGCTGCCAGGGTACAGTAGTGCTTTGGCCAGCAAAAGTGTCTTTATCAGGCCTAATTTCAAATATGATTAGAGCAAATGCTTATATGGTCTTAAACAGAGGCTGCTTTAGTCACAGAATGGGATGCCCCGGGCAGGAATCGAGCTGCCAGGGTACAGTAGTGCTTTGGCCAGCAAAAGTGTCTTTATCAGGCCTAATTTCAAATATGATTAGAGCAAATGCTTATATGGTCTTAAACAGAGGCTGCTTTAGTCACAGAATGGGATGCCCCGGGCAGGAATCGAGCTGCCAGGGTACAGTAGTGCTTTGGCCAGCAAAAGTGTCTTTATCAGGCCTAATTTCAAATATGATTAGAGCAAATGCTTATATGGTCTTAAACAGAGGCTGCTTTAGTCACAGAATGGGATGCCCCGGGCAGGAATCGAGCTGCCAGGGTACAGTAGTGCTTTGGCCAGCAAAAGTGTCTTTATCAGGCCTAATTTCAAATATGATTAGAGCAAATGCTTATATGGTCTTAAACAGAGGCTGCTTTAGTCACAGAATGGGATGCCCCGGGCAGGAATCGAGCTGCCAGGGTACAGTAGTGCTTTGGCCAGCAAAAGTGTCTTTATCAGGCCTAATTTCAAATATGATTAGAGCAAATGCTTATATGGTCTTAAACAGAGGCTGCTTTAGTCACAGAATGGGATGCCCCGGGCAGGAATCGAGCTGCCAGGGTACAGTAGTGCTTTGGCCAGCAAAAGTGTCTTTATCAGGCCTAATTTCAAATATGATTAGAGCAAATGCTTATATGGTCTTAAACAGAGGCTGCTTTAGTCACAGAATGGGATGCCCCGGGCAGGAATCGAGCTGCCAGGGTACAGTAGTGCTTTGGCCAGCAAAAGTGTCTTTATCAGGCCTAATTTCAAATATGATTAGAGCAAATGCTTATATGGTCTTAAACAGAGGCTGCTTTAGTCACAGAATGGGATGCCCCGGGCAGGAATCGAGCTGCCAGGGTACAGTAGTGCTTTGGCCAGCAAAAGTGTCTTTATCAGGCCTAATTTCAAATATGATTAGAGCAAATGCTTATATGGTCTTAAACAGAGGCTGCTTTAGTCACAGAATGGGATGCCCCGGGCAGGAATCGAGCTGCCAGGGTACAGTAGTGCTTTGGCCAGCAAAAGTGTCTTTATCAGGCCTAATTTCAAATATGATTAGAGCAAATGCTTATATGGTCTTAAACAGAGGCTGCTTTAGTCACAGAATGGGATGCCCCGGGCAGGAATCGAGCTGCCAGGGTACAGTAGTGCTTTGGCCAGCAAAAGTGTCTTTATCAGGCCTAATTTCAAATATGATTAGAGCAAATGCTTATATGGTCTTAAACAGAGGCTGCTTTAGTCACAGAATGGGATGCCCCGGGCAGGAATCGAGCTGCCAGGGTACAGTAGTGCTTTGGCCAGCAAAAGTGTCTTTATCAGGCCTAATTTCAAATATGATTAGAGCAAATGCTTATATGGTCTTAAACAGAGGCTGCTTTAGTCACAGAATGGGATGCCCCGGGCAGGAATCGAGCTGCCAGGGTACAGTAGTGCTTTGGCCAGCAAAAGTGTCTTTATCAGGCCTAATTTCAAATATGATTAGAGCAAATGCTTATATGGTCTTAAACAGAGGCTGCTTTAGTCACAGAATGGGATGCCCCGGGCAGGAATCGAGCTGCCAGGGTACAGTAGTGCTTTGGCCAGCAAAAGTGTCTTTATCAGGCCTAATTTCAAATATGATTAGAGCAAATGCTTATATGGTCTTAAACAGAGGCTGCTTTAGTCACAGAATGGGATGCCCCGGGCAGGAATCGAGCTGCCAGGGTACAGTAGTGCTTTGGCCAGCAAAAGTGTCTTTATCAGGCCTAATTTCAAATATGATTAGAGCAAATGCTTATATGGTCTTAAACAGAGGCTGCTTTAGTCACAGAATGGGATGCCCCGGGCAGGAATCGAGCTGCCAGGGTACAGTAGTGCTTTGGCCAGCAAAAGTGTCTTTATCAGGCCTAATTTCAAATATGATTAGAGCAAATGCTTATATGGTCTTAAACAGAGGCTGCTTTAGTCACAGAATGGGATGCCCCGGGCAGGAATCGAGCTGCCAGGGTACAGTAGTGCTTTGGCCAGCAAAAGTGTCTTTATCAGGCCTAATTTCAAATATGATTAGAGCAAATGCTTATATGGTCTTAAACAGAGGCTGCTTTAGTCACAGAATGGGATGCCCCGGGCAGGAATCGAGCTGCCAGGGTACAGTAGTGCTTTGGCCAGCAAAAGTGTCTTTATCAGGCCTAATTTCAAATATGATTAGAGCAAATGCTTATATGGTCTTAAACAGAGGCTGCTTTAGTCACAGAATGGGATGCCCCGGGCAGGAATCGAGCTGCCAGGGTACAGTAGTGCTTTGGCCAGCAAAAGTGTCTTTATCAGGCCTAATTTCAAATATGATTAGAGCAAATGCTTATATGGTCTTAAACAGAGGCTGCTTTAGTCACAGAATGGGATGCCCCGGGCAGGAATCGAGCTGCCAGGGTACAGTAGTGCTTTGGCCAGCAAAAGTGTCTTTATCAGGCCTAATTTCAAATATGATTAGAGCAAATGCTTATATGGTCTTAAACAGAGGCTGCTTTAGTCACAGAATGGGATGCCCCGGGCAGGAATCGAGCTGCCAGGGTACAGTAGTGCTTTGGCCAGCAAAAGTGTCTTTATCAGGCCTAATTTCAAATATGATTAGAGCAAATGCTTATATGGTCTTAAACAGAGGCTGCTTTAGTCACAGAATGGGATGCCCCGGGCAGGAATCGAGCTGCCAGGGTACAGTAGTGCTTTGGCCAGCAAAAGTGTCTTTATCAGGCCTAATTTCAAATATGATTAGAGCAAATGCTTATATGGTCTTAAACAGAGGCTGCTTTAGTCACAGAATGGGATGCCCCGGGCAGGAATCGAGCTGCCAGGGTACAGTAGTGCTTTGGCCAGCAAAAGTGTCTTTATCAGGCCTAATTTCAAATATGATTAGAGCAAATGCTTATATGGTCTTAAACAGAGGCTGCTTTAGTCACAGAATGGGATGCCCCGGGCAGGAATCGAGCTGCCAGGGTACAGTAGTGCTTTGGCCAGCAAAAGTGTCTTTATCAGGCCTAATTTCAAATATGATTAGAGCAAATGCTTATATGGTCTTAAACAGAGGCTGCTTTAGTCACAGAATGGGATGCCCCGGGCAGGAATCGAGCTGCCAGGGTACAGTAGTGCTTTGGCCAGCAAAAGTGTCTTTATCAGGCCTAATTTCAAATATGATTAGAGCAAATGCTTATATGGTCTTAAACAGAGGCTGCTTTAGTCACAGAATGGGATGCCCCGGGCAGGAATCGAGCTGCCAGGGTACAGTAGTGCTTTGGCCAGCAAAAGTGTCTTTATCAGGCCTAATTTCAAATATGATTAGAGCAAATGCTTATATGGTCTTAAACAGAGGCTGCTTTAGTCACAGAATGGGATGCCCCGGGCAGGAATCGAGCTGCCAGGGTACAGTAGTGCTTTGGCCAGCAAAAGTGTCTTTATCAGGCCTAATTTCAAATATGATTAGAGCAAATGCTTATATGGTCTTAAACAGAGGCTGCTTTAGTCACAGAATGGGATGCCTCACAGCAGACTTAAGATCAGTTCAGTATATATGCACAGTTAGTTACTATAAGCAGCCTGAAAACGCTAACAAAGGCTGGATGAAAAAAAAAAAATCTCCCTGTCAGCCAGCTCCGTTTTTCCTACCTTTCCCTGGCTTTCTGTCTGTCTCCTGTCTGTCTCCTGCCTGTCTCCTGCCTGTCTCCAGCCTGTCCCTGTCTGTCCCTGTCTGTCCCTGTCTCCAGCCTGTCTCCAGCCTGTCTAACTGCCTCAGCTACACAGCGTTCTGTCTGTCTGTCACGAATGCAATAGAGAAATGAGGAAAAGCAAGATGGCCGCCGTTAAATACCGCTGTGTGACGTCACCGGGCTTGCTGGCTGCTGATAGGCTGCATGTGACTGCCCCAGCTTGCACTGGCGCGGGATACATGTCCAGACATGTCCCGCCCGCCATCTTAGAATGCCTGTAATGTAAATGAATGGATGTTAAAGGAAAACTTCGAGTGATCGAATCGCGGGGAAATTCGGATTCGATCCGAATCGAATTTTTCCTGAAATTCGGATCGAATCCGGGTTCGTCCGGATCGATTCGCTCATCCCTACTGGTAATGTTACATGCCAGGAGGGAATCCCGGCCACTATAGATCTCCTTCCAGTGGTCTAGTAGCCATAGCTGGTAATGTTATTACATGCCAGGAAGGCATCCCGGCCACTCTTGAACTCTTTTACTGTATCCTTTATTACTACCTCCTCTGGCAATGAGTTCCATAGTGTCATTGCTCTTACAGAGAATAATCACCTACTATGTCGGTGGAGAAAGCACCTTTCCTCTAACCTTAGTGGATGCCCTCGGTTATGGTTACACACGGGGTATAAATAGATTGTGGGACAGATCTTTGTATTGACCCTGAATATATTTATACATAGTAATAAGTAATAGGAGAATTATATGGATATAAGGGTTGTTGTTTAACCCCTTAGCCCTGCTTTAGTGCTAGGTAAGGGTGGCAGGATTGGGGGTAGTGTAAAAATGGGCAGTCTGGTTGGACTGCCCCTTTAATGGTTTGCCAAAGCTGGAAATCCACTATTGTTATTTATAGAGCGCCATAAGGTGTGAAGAAAGCCTCTCTGCTGCCTGATGCAAAACTCACTTCATCTTAGGGACTCCATGGCCAGCTGAATACTTCCCCTGGGTCACCCTGATTTGGGATGCCCCACTGTATGAAGCCACCCCTAAACACTCACCTTTTTGGCAACCCCGCACTCCATCCCCCTCATCTCACGGTGTTCCTGCGCCCAGCAATTAAATATCCCTGAGGGACTGGAGCCGGGGATGCAGCAGCTTGGTTTTCTCAATGTCAGGCTCTGGCAGGCTCCAGGCTCATTAATATGCACAGCATACAGCGCTGATTGGATGAGGGGCTGCAAATGTGCCATGGGACTAGCGGAAAGGTGAGTTTTGTGGGGGATCTGGGAGGTTTCACACAGCAGGAATTACTAAATTGAGTTGCTCCAGGGACAAAGACCAATCACCAGGATAGTGACTATTCTAGTAAATGGTCCATTTTAAAGAGGACCAACCACATATTTCACTAGCTCTGGAGTCTAAAAGACTTGATGGATGGAGAGTTAGGCACCCATGGTGGATCCTGATTTGGGATGCCCTGTTGTGTGCACCCCCATGATCACCCACAAACACTTTTTTGGCAGTCCCACGCCACATTCAGTTCGCAGGTGCACTCCCGAGCCCAGCCAATCAGATAGGCTGAGGGAGGAAACACTATACTTTGCATAGATGTGAGCTGGTCGATCAATTTCGTTTTTTTTTTTAAGAAGTTCACAGAGAAAAAGTTGTGAAGGGTTAAGTTTGAAGCAGGGGCATAGCTAGGAGGGGAGAATGGCGGGCATGTGCCTCGGTTGCAGCAGGTCAGGGGGGTGCCAAAGGGGGCCCTGAGAACAGGTAGGAGGCGCCATTTTGAATCTTTGCCCCAAGTGCCAGAAAGCCTAACTACTCCTCTGGTTTGCGGAGACTGTTATCAGGCTTGCAGCCTGGTGGAGAATATTGGCCTTTGATGCCACTCTGTAGCTGGAGCATCTGTGAGTTTTAAGTGGAACGAAACTTTTGCTCCTCATCTGGGTTTTGGTCCCCTCATCTGGGTTTTGGTCCACTGTCTGGGGGCATGCTCATCTGGTTGAAATCCCTGGTTCACTCTGTGCTTACCTTGGTTCAACAATCCCATATGTGGGCCCTCAGCAGCATTGCCACAGGTGTACTAAAAGCAAACCAACGCCCCCGCACATAGCCCCCCAGAACACCCAATATTCTTTCCTTTAGCCTCGATTCTTCCTGGGAATACAGCGCTGCAATTGGCCATCGGCACTCATGTGGACGGGCCTTTTTGGCGACTGGAAAAAATGGATGCGCTCACTGAGCACTGGGCGGCCAATCTCAGCGCTGTATTCACGGCGGAGGTTCATGGCTAAAGTAAGGATTATGGGCGTTCTGGGGCGTTATTTGGGGGGGGGGGGTCCAGCATTTTGGTGCTGCAGGGGTGTTGAGTCACTTTAAAGACATTCTGCAGACAGTAAAACAAGAAAAACTATACTCACCTTTAATCAGGGCTGTAGCTAAGGAGGAGCAGGGGGGCACTTGCCTTGGGTGCAGCAGGTCAGGGGGGCATCAAAGGGGGGCCTGAGAATAGGTGGGGGGCGCCATTTTGAATCCCGCAGCGGCAGAGCCCTGTCATCTTCAAGCTGCTCACGTCCATTGAACACCTGATGGACTGTTCCTTCGCTTTGTTTGAAGCAGGGGCATAGCTAGGAGGGGAGAATGGCGGGCATGTGCCTCGGTTGCAGCAGGTCAGGGGGGTGCCAAAGGGGGCCCTGAGAACAGGTAGGAGGCGCCATTTTGAATCTTTGCCCCAAGTGCCAGAAAGCCTAACTACTCCTCTGGTTTGCGGAGACTGTTATCAGGCTTGCAGCCTGGTGGAGAATATTGGCCTTGGATGCCACTCTGTAGCTGGAGCATCTGTGAGTTTTATGTGGAACGAAACTTTTGCTCCTCATCTGGGTTTTGGTCCCCTCATCTGGGTTTTGGTCCACTGTCTGGGGGCATGCTCATCTGGTTGAAATCCCTGGTTCACCCTGTGCTTACCTTGGTTCAACAATCCCATATGTGGGCCCTCAGCAGCATTGCCACAGATGTACTATAAGCAAACCAACGCCCCCGCACATAGCCCCCCAGAACACCCAATATTCTTTCCTTTAGCCTCGATTCTTCCTGGGAATACAGCGCTGCAATTGGCCATCGGCACTCATGTGGACGGGCCTTTCTGGCGACTGGAAAAAATGGATGCGCTCACTGAGCACTGGGCGGCCAATCGCAGCGCTGTATTCACGGCGGAGGTTCATGGCTAAAGTAAGGATTATGGGCGTTCTGGGGCGTTATTTGGGGGGGGGGGGGTCCAGCATTTTGGTGCTCCAGGGGTGTTGAGTCACTTTAAAAACATTCTGCAGACAGTAAAACAAGAAAAACTATACTCACCTTTAATCAGGGCTGTAGCTAAGGAGGAGCAGGGGGGCACTTGCCCTGGGTGCAGCAGGTCAGGGGGGCATCGAAGGGGGGCCTGAGAACAGGTGGGGGGCGCCATTTTGAATCCCGCGGCGGCAGAGCCCCGTCATCTTCAAGCTGCTCACGTCCATTGAACACCTGATGGACTGTTCCTTCGCCATTGTCACAGGAACTACGGCACGCCCCCTCCATTCATTGCAGTGGATCCTGGGCGCCACCCGTCAGCTTCTGAGGAGCACTAAGGCGTGTTCCAATGAAGTCACCTACTGCGCTCTCCTGATCTGAAGCAACCAGACATCTGTTAACTGCAGGGGGGCGAGGAGGCGCCAACAGGAGGGGGGATCTTGTATACTGCCCCACCGGTTGTACATAGGA
The DNA here is from genome assembly GCA_027917425.1 of Gastrophryne carolinensis. Lineage (NCBI taxonomy): Eukaryota > Metazoa > Chordata > Amphibia > Anura > Microhylidae > Gastrophryne > Gastrophryne carolinensis. The sequence goes on from CM051238.1 coordinate 16,274,302, forward strand.
AAACACTTTAGCAATGAAAGGGGCCTACATGGCTATGCGAAGCACATGGATCAACGTCCCCTCTTTCCTTTAGATGGCGCCACCTAAGACAGTCGCTTCGTGGAGGATGAGCGCAGTCACCTTCCATGGGGCTGTACCATGTTGAACTTACAGGGAGGGTAAAACAAGCAACAGCTTATAACACCTGAGCATTATGAGTCAGGTGTAATGCTAATTAAAGGGCAGTAACAATTGCCTTTGCTCAATTGTTACAAAGATAACTGACAGCCTATGTTTTTTGTGTCAGTTTGTACTGACGTGACAGGGGCGTACATAATACCATAGGAGGCAGCTGCTACAGAGGAGGCAGTTGCTATCGGGGCTTAGGAGAATAGGGCCCAGTGGCACATGCAGGATTTTGTCCTCGGGGAGGGGGCAGTTGGGGGGGCGTGGCCTGAAAGAGGTGAAGCACTTCATGAGATGCATATCTCTAAACTTTTGATGATAAGAAGGGGGGAGAATTTTTTGCAGTTAGGTCACACCTTCACCACACCCTTAACTAGTGGCGTAACTAAATGTCTTGAGGCCCTGGTGCGAACATTAAATGGAAGCCTTTCAAGGCTCATACAGTATCTTTTTTCCGTAATTTTCTGACTTTTAATTTTTCAATTGGATGCGACAACTAAAGACTGAAAGAACAGAGACACATGCAGCTTCCTTTCTCTAAATAATGACAAAGGATCACAAATATGATAAATAAGGTGGAGAAGCAACAATGATGGGGTCCGACTGACCTTCTGGGCCCTGGTGCTGTCGCACCCCTTGTACCCTCTCAAGTTACGTCCCTAACTCCAAGAGGGCCTGGAACTCCATAGTCCTCTTGTAGACAGATCATAAAAGGAAAAAGGTAAGTATCTACCTAATTTCAGGCTTGCAACTGGCTGAAAGGGGGGGGCGAGATAGGGGTTTTGACAGGCCAAGAACTCTGGGTGAGGGAGGGGTCCTGGTTCACAGGGTGCTTAAAGACTCCAGGGCCCGCTGATTCCCTATCCCAAATTGGGATGCCCCCCTGTGTGAAATGCCTCATATACTCACCTCACCAAGGTTCCCTTGATGCGCGTGCAGCTGTGCTGCCATCTCTGGCGTCCCTCTGGCTGATGCACGCACCCGCACCAGTCATTTCTGAATGGTTGGCAAAGGGGAGCAGCCAGCTGCTGAGGCTCTATTTAGCTTTACTAAGCCTCTTATATCAGCTCTGTCAGAGGGGATTAGTAAATGGAGCACTAGCCACTGATTGGAGGAGAGCATGTGCATGTGACATGGGATCACTGGCAAGAATTATTAGAAACATAGAAGGTTGACGGCAGAAGGAGACCATACGCTCCATCTAGTCTGCCCTTATGTGTATACTGTATGTTCTCTGTATCTTATGTGTATACTGTATGGTCTCTGTATCTTATGTGTATACTGCATGGTCTCTGTATCTTATGTGTATACTGTATGTTCTCTGTATCTTATGTGTATACTGTATGTTCTCTGTATCTTATGTGTATACTGTATGTTCTCTGTATCTTAGGATAGATGGAGGCTTATCCCAGGCATGATTAAATTCAGTGACTGTTGATTTTTCAACTACTTCTGCTGGAAGTTTGTTCCAAGCATCTACTACTCTTTCTGTAAAATAATATTTTCTAACATTGCTCCTGATCTTCCCCCCGACTAGCTTCAGGTTGGGCCCCCTTGTTCTATCATTAAGTTTCTTCTTAAAAACACTTCCCTCCTGAACCTTATTCAATCCTGTCACATATATAAAGGTCTCCATCATGTCCCCCTCTCCCTTCTTTCCTCCAGACTGTACACACTAAGTTCTTTAAGTCTCTCCGGATAAGTTTTAAGTTTAAGTCCTTCCACCATTTTTGTTGCTGGCCTTTGGACACGTTCTATTTGAATAATGTCTTTTTGCAGGTAAGGTCTCCAGAACTGATGAAAAGAACTAAGTTATAGATGCACACCTCAACACCAAAGGGGTATGATGCAAAAAAGATTCATAAATTTATTGTGGTACAATACAAATCACACTATGGTTTGGATCAAGTGTGGTAGATACAGGGCACACACACTTATCTATAACACACATAAGTATATACAATATTTACAACATAAAAGGGTTCCCAAGGAACCATAGAATACTGTGCAGGCTTTAGGCTTTTTTCAAGATAGCGGTGGAGATACAGTATTCTATTTGATGGGTAAGGCAAAGCTGAAGTTTTGTAAATTCAAATGAATGTTGAAGTACCTTAGGGATAGTGCAGGAGGCACCTTAAGCTGTATGCTCAGTTACTGCTTATTGCAGAGTCCAAAAAGAGTCCACGTAAGGTGAAAGAATCTGGAGCAGGGCTGGTTTGCAGGTTGCTTATAAGTCCAGTCTGTCACTCGTTCTGTTGCTGACACGTGTTTCGGTTTAATCAAAAACCTTCGTCGGAGCTGGTGCAGAGCTGTATAACGATGCGTAGGGATGCGGTGCCTGTCTCCAGAACTGCACACAGTATTCTAGCTGTGGCCTCACCAGGGCTCTATACAGCGGCATCACAACCTCCCTCTTCCTACTGGTGATGCCTCGAGCTATGCAGCCGAGCATCCTGCTTGCTTTTCCCACTGCCTGGCTACACTGTCCACTCATCTTGCAGCTATCAGTAATCAGTATCCCTAAATCTCTATCCTCCGAGGTCCTGGATAACACAGTGCTGCCCATACGGTGCTCAGAGCAGGGATTCCTTCTACCCAAGGGCAGGATTTTACATTTAGAGACATTAAACTCTAGTTTCCACAGTTTTGACCATCTATCCAGTAAAGCTAAATCATTTTCCATGTTGCAGACACCTCCCGGAATATCCACCCTATTACTAACCTTTGTATCATCAGCAAACAGACAAACTTTTCCTACCAAGCCTTCTCCTATGCCACTTACAAATATATTAAAAAGAATGGGGCCCAGGACAGAGCCTTGCGGCACACCACTTGTAACTCGCCTTTGTTCAGATTGCACGCCATTTACAACAACGCTCTGATACCGATCCCTCAGCCAACTGGAAATCCACTGAACTATCCAGGGATTGAGTCCTACCTTCAATAACTTATCTATGATCCTTATGTGGTACAGTGTCAAAGGCTTTGCTAAAATCCAGATAGGCGATATCCACAGCACCACCTTCATCTAACACTTTAGTGACATTGTCAAAGAAATCAATAAGATTGGTCTGACATGATCTGCCCTCAGTAAAGCCGGGCTGTTTTGGGTCCAATAGGTCATTAATTTTTAGATGGGAAATTATCTGTTTTTTTAAGAGTGTTTCCATTAATTTGACCACTATAGATGTTACACTAACTGGCCTGTAATTACTGGCTTCTTCTCTACTCTATTATATTGGGATGCCCTGCTAGTGAGAGGCAAAATCACAAGGATAGTGAAAATCCTGGTGAGTGTTCCTTTTTCTACCTTTTTTTACTGGTGGGGACCTGGAAATGGTTGCACACTGGGCTAGGTGTATTTACAGTTACCTGCTTTGCATTGCATTGTGGGTCAGTCTCTCAGTACTTAACACCACTTCCAGATCCTTGTCAGTCTCCCAGTCTTCACTGCTGCTGATTGCCCTCTGGTCCTTGCTGCCTCCGTCTGGTCCTCCCGTTTTCCCCTCCTACTCTGCTGCTGAGGCTTCTGCAAGGTTAGGTCAGAGGTGCCGGTCAGTTGCCAGGGGAGAGGTTAGGTAAGTGGTAGAGGATAGAGAAGGGGGGAGGGGTTAGGTTAGGGGTAGAGGGGGGTGGCAGGGTTAGGTGAGCAGTAGAGGACAGTGGAGGGGTTAGGGGAGCAGTAGAGGACCATGGCAGGGGTGAAATGGTTAGGTGAGCAGTGAAGGACAGCAGCATTGGGTGGAGGGGTTAGGTTTGTGTTAGAAGACAGTGGCAGGGGGTGGAAGCAAAAGTCTTAAAGGAGCCACAGCACTCAATCCAGTTAGCTTGCTGACCAACCTATAATCTGTCTCTAAATCTGGTTAAAAACAGAGGCTCGGTCACACACATCTGCAGAAGTAGCTTAAGCTGCACCACCAGAGCCAAGGTGCCCCTGTGAGGTGCAGTCCTAACTCTAATATCTGAGAGCCCCATTTGGGACATACAATGCAATAGATAAATTGGGAGCAGGCTTACCTGAGGTTGCCCTAAACCTCAAGTGCAAGCCATGGGATGGAAGGGTCAAAGACCTTGCAATACAGCCTAGACCCCACACACCATGTGCTTGCACAAATTCAAAAGAAACAAAGGAGGGGTGGCAGCCGCTCAGACCATTTTATAACTAACCAGGGAGGGAGGGGAAGGGTTAGGTGAGCGTCCGGGAACAGCCGCAGGGGTTGAGGGCAGTGGATTAGGGTTAAGTGAGTGGTGGAGGACAGAAACAGAGGGTGGAGTGATTAAATGAGCGGTACAGGACAGTGGCATGGGGTGGAGAAGTTAGGTGTGTGTTGGAGGACATCAGCCGGGGTGAAGGGCTTAGGTGAGTTGTAGAGTACAGTGGAAAGAGGAGGAGGGGTTAAGTGAGTTGTAAAGGACAGCGGCATGGGGTGGAGGGGTGAGTGGTAGAGGACAGCTGGGGTGGGTTAGGTGAGTGGTTGTGGACAGTGGCAGGTTAGTCATCTAAATTTGGGATCCTACACTGTTCAAATGCAGCATCAAAGGAGGCTTTCCTCTGCATCCTCTGCAGCAGTATCCCCGCTCGCTGCTGGTCTGCCAGGGAGGCACACATAGTGAAGGGATGGGGATACGTCTACTTATGGCCACACATGAACACCACGGGATCACACAATTAGGTGAGTATGTGGCTGCATTGGGCCTTAAACCAGACCTTCAGCATGATTTATTGAAAAGCCCAAATCCTTATAAAATGATTCCCCAGCATCTAAAATTAATATATTTAAAGTTTTTAGTCACTTACTTATTATTTTCCCCCACTGGGCTGCAAATCTGTTCAGGACTTTAGCATACGGGCACCGCCATCTTGACTCAGAAGCATCACACTTACTGAGGAGAGGAGAGCGGGATAAAGTAGAGGGGGCAGGTTATAGCTGCGCTTTGCTCAGACAGAGCAGAGCTGGGGTCAGGAAAAGGTCAGCAATCCCAGAATGCAGAGCAGCACAGTCAGAAGACACTTCTTGTTTGCAGGCTGCCTGATGTCCCATGAGCCGCCATCTTGGATGTTTAAAGGCTCATAACATGCAGTAGATGCAGGTAGGATGATTTTTAATGTGAGCAATGTGTATGTACAGGGTGTGGGAAACATATAAGATATGCTCGTATTCAGGGTGAATCTAAGTAGATCTTAGACCATGTTTCATGTTATGTGATGTGATGGTGATAGTGTATCTGGAGAGGCAGTCTAACCTTGCAATAGAGACTTCATAGAATCCCTGTATTAGCCCCCTTTTTAACCCTGATAGGTCAGATTCTGCCATTGTTAATACATTTTCAGTCTTATTTTTACAAGTGTTTTTCTGCAATGGATTGTAATATCCAGAATATGATCTTGGAACAATACATTGTATCAGACACATCATGATGCTTAGCAGCTTTCCAAGAGGATGGTGTACATATAATGAATCTTTATTTTTGTTACATTCATCTTGTTACACTTTCCAGACACTGCTGCTGTATAAGATTCTTTTCTTTTATAACATGTTACAATGTCTCATTGTGATCACCTCCGTATTACAGTATGTATCTGAATGTCCAGATCTTATTGCTTTGTTTAATGCCTAAATACAATTCATGTTTTACATTCATTTCTATGGTGTGCATCTGTGATCCTCTTTATGAGTGTGTGTGTGTGTGTGTGTAAAAAAAAAATCTCTGCCCTCCTGGGGAGGGGGGTGCGGACCTGGGGAACCCCCTTAGGTTCGCCCCTGAAAGGGCCCCATGTAAACTGTCTCCCCATACCTTGCAGCTTCTGCAGTGTGCTGCTGGCCCCCATCATTGAGACCTCCAAGAAGGTGAGTATCTCCTAATGTCAGCATTCTCAGGCTGTAGGAGTGCAGACCTGGAACCTAGCTGGTGTCCACGTAGGGTTGAGGTGCACTTTAAAGTGGACCATCACCCTCCTGTGATCGGCCCGGGAATCTATAAGATTCCCGGGCCGATCACCTCCCTCCCCGCGGGACATCCGAGATCGGGATGTCCCGCGGTGAGGGACCCCCCCAAAACCCCCAAAAAACTCACCTCATCCTCTAGACGTGCGCGCGCTTGCGCCGGCCGTTTGTGAATGGCCGACGCGGGCGCGCGCCCTGTCAGAGCGACGTGCGGGAGGCGGCGGCGGGCGCACTGTCTTGTCCGCCGCTTGTCCGTGAGCGTGGTGAGGTGAGTTTTTCGGGGTTCTGGGGGGTTTTACACAGCGGGACACCCCTAATCGGGGTGCCCCCCTGAAGTGGACCAAAACCCAGGATAGTCAAAATCCTGGGTGTTGGTCCACTTTAAGGAGAATCAAAAGTCTAAGCAGACTTCAACTTAGGTCCTTAGATAGCATCGGGATTTGAGAAGTCTCACAATATTTGGGGAATTGGGGTAAGCTGCTTCGGCCCCTGCAGCTCAGTCATCACCATTATGTCCCTGAAAGGGCCCCATGTAAACTCCCCATACCTTGCGGCATCTGTGCCAAAAGCACTGTGGGCCAGTACTGTAGGTGCAGCAGGATATACATAATATGCCAGCACATTGCTTACCCCTAGTGCTCTGTGTATGGAACACTTAAAGTGGACCATCACCCTCCTGTGATCGGCTCGGGAATCTATAAGATTCCCAGGCCGATCACCTCCCTCCCCGCAAGACATCCGAGATCGGGATGTCCCGCGGGGTGAAACCCCCCCAAACGCCCCAAATCCCCTCACCTTGTCTTCGGCGCGGCCGGCCGCCGCCGCCTCCCTCACGCCCCTCTAGACGTGCGCGCGCTCGCGCCGGCCGTCTGTGAATGGCCGGCGCGGGCGCGCGCGTCAAGAGTGACATGCGGGAGGTGGCGGCGGAGGAGCCGCTTGTCCGTTCCTGTCAGATCGCTTGTCCGTCCGCGCTGGGAGCGGGGAGAGGTGAGTTTTCCGGGTGATCGGGGGGGTTTCACACAGCGGGGCACCCCGATCGGGGGTGGCCCACCGAAGTGGACCAAGACCCAGGATAGTCAAAATCCTGGGTGTTGGTCCACTTTAAGGAAACAAGGTGCCATCACCTTAGTTCCCCCCTGTGTAACTTACAGGTCTGGCTCCTGGTGCGCCCTGCGGACAGCGCTACAAGTCTGCATATTGCTGGAAGCTTCTCGGGAAGAACCAGCCTTTACTGGGCCCCACTGTCAAGGACCCAGGGCTCACACTGCGCCAACTCTGCCTAGAACTCCAATCAGACCACAGAGCTGACTTGGGGTGCCCTGGTGTTAACCCCCGGTTCATCCGAAATCTTCCACATTCCCAGGCTCTCCTTCAATCAGAATATATTATGGTGCATATTAATAAATGGCAAACAGTTCTGAATGAATTGAATATCGGAGTCCTCCCCCTGGCCGCTGCCTTAGGCTGTGCACACAATAACTGGGGAGGCTGCACAAATCAGGTGGAGAGGTGCAGGGGTGGCCCCCACATGCGCTATGGAAGTTTCACACATCTGGATGCTTCTGGGGAGGGCTTTCAACAGTCCCTAGAGCTTTTTCAACTCTAGGGCTGGGTGTCGTGGGTTTTGGTCCACTTTAATCCTGGGGGAGGGCATTATGAGTTTTATTATGTCTATGACGTGCCAATAACGATGTAAAAAAGGGCAAGCTGATTCATTACTAGTGCCAGGTAACGGCAGATGAGCGTCTGTACAGCGGCGCTAAGACCGACTGCTAGTGGTTGCTCTGATCGGCGCTGAGTCGCTATTACAGAGCGCCTCAGTCGCTGTAGTAACATGGCCGGCATTGATGAATTTGATATGTGAGTCGCTATAACACCTGTACAGAGCTATATGGGAGCGAATGGTAGCGACTGGTCAGTGTGAGCGACTCAAACCATATTCATCAAAAAAACAGCCTCACACAGCGCCGGCGCTCAAAATTGTGTCGCTGTAGCCCAGAGCGCCAGAAGCTGTGTGATTAAAGTCTGTTTTTGAAGACATATTCACTAGTAACAAAGCAAAAACACATGGAATGACATTGTTATAACATTGTAACATGAATGCTTTAATACCAGACCTGTAATGACAATTCTGCATATAAATATAAAAAAATCCAAAAAGTTTTCAAAAATAACTTTTAATAGGCCAGGAGAGGTCACACAATGTTTTCATTAGAAAAAACAAACAAAAAAAAAACCCTGTTTAAAGAGAAGAAAAGTAACGTCCATTGAAATGTATGGGAGAGCGACAAGTAGCGACAGGTATTACCCGGCGCTCTGGAAGCCAGAGTGCCGGCGGTATACGCTGAGCCGTCTGTGATGATGAAACGGACGCTACATGGTGGTGTTAGAGTCACTCACCAGAATCACTTTGATAAATGTGGGTTTGCGTACCGCAGCTGGCGTTCACCACTCGCTACCTGTCGCTATGAGGTGCTACCTGCCGCAATCCCTTGATGAATAAACCCCTCAGCTAAAAAGGACCAAAACCCACCCTGGAGTTTATGGGACTTAAGGGCAGGCATACTGGCTCCCCCCCCCGGGGCAACCCGATCGGGGGTGTCTCGCTGTGTGAAACCTCCAGGTCTCCTGAAAACTCCCCTTCGTTCCCGGTCCAACGGCGCATGCGCGAGCAGAGGCCACATCCCTGTTTTCACTTTACCAGGGCACATGCCAGCGCCTTGATCGGGGTGCCCAAGGGGGGAGCGAGTATGCCTGTCCTGAAGGCTCGCAGACAGGCTCCTGGATGAAGGGGCTCGAGCGGATCCGAGCGCGCTGGACATGCGCCTTAGAACGGGGAAGGTTAAGTGTGATCGGGCGACCTGGGGGGTTTTACACAGCCAGGCAAGGAACAAATAGTCAAAATCCTGGGTTTTAGTCCACTTTAAAGTGGACCAAAACCCATGCTTTTGACTATCCTGGGTTTTGGTCCACTCCCCCGGGGCCAATTAGGGGTGCCCCCCTATGTGAAACCCCCCAGTTCGCTCGCATCAACTCACCTCACTATGGTCCTGCGGCCGCTCACTACGAACCTGCGGCCGCTCGTCCATTCAGAGCGCTCGAAGCCGCTGAGCTATGCACATCTAAACGTTGTCTTAGCTCAGCGGCTCTGAGCGCGCTGGCGGCCACATCTTGCGCTTCCCTCTAAAAGGGAGCGCGCCCGCGCCGGCCATTCACAAGTGCCTGGTGCGGGCAGGCGCCCTGCTAGAGGGATAGCGCATGCGCCGTTGGACCGGGATTAAGGTAAGTGTAGCAGGCAACCTGGGGGGTTTCACAAAGCAGGGCATCCCAATTTTGGATGCCCCGCAGGGAGGGAATGGATCGATTCCTGGGCCGATCCAGCTTGGTTGTGGTCCACTTTAAAGAAGGATTGGCAGATACCATATCAGGAGTTTATTATAATGTTACAGTGTCGGCTGCCACCTATGTCTGACTGGCAGGTGGCAATATTTATGTTCTTCTGATACCCACAGCAGAAGCCTCATAAAGTCAGAAGCGCAGGTGATGGAGGTCTAGGTGCCCCCTGTGCAGTCAGCTATACAGTATCTCTGAGATACCACAGGACAGGTCGTGACAGCTGTTGCCATAGAGACAATCCAGTTGGCAGTTAGATTTTCATGTGTTTACTGCATTAGATTGTTCATGGTTGCTGAGAAAGGGGGGGGGGGGCTTCTGTTAAAATGCCTGTATACATGGTTGCTTAGGGTACCGGGTAGGTGCTCCAAACCCTTCTTTACAACTCTGTGCTAAGGAGAGACACTAAACTGGCCTCATCTACTCCTCCACCCACACCATTTCCCAGTAGAGACAGGGACAGGAAACTGCTGCACATACATGCATCAGCCACACCTTCCCCAATAACAAGCATGGTGCACTGCAGTGTGCTGCTGGTCCCCATCATTAAGACCTCCAAGAAGGTGAATATCTCCTATTGTCTGCATTCTCAGGGAGTAGGAGTGCAGACCTGGAACCTAGCTGGTGTCCAGGTAGAGTTGAGGAGCACTTTAAGGAGAACCAAAAGTCTAAGCAGACTTTAACTTAGATGGCATCCGGATTTGAGATTTTGACTATCCTGGGTTTTGGTCCACTTCCCCGGGGCACCCCGATGGGGGGTGCCTCGCTGCGTGAAACCCCCCAAAACGCCCTATTCAACTCACCTCACCCTGCTCCTATGGCGCATGCACGGCCGCTCGTCCAATCAGCGAGCTCAGAGCCGCAGAGGTATGCGCGTCTTACCTCTGCGGCTCCGAGCACGCTGGCGGCCGCATCTCGCGCTTCCCTCTAACGGAGCACGCTCGCGGCCGCCATTCACAAATGCCAGCTCGGGCACGCTCCCTGCTAGAGAGAAGCTCAAGATGCGCCCGTGGCCCGCGCACACGCCGTTGGACCGGGAGTCAGGTAAAGTTTGCTCGCGTCCTGGGGGGTGTCACACAGCGGGGAATCCCAATCTTGGATGCCCCGCGGGGAGAGATTGGATCGGCCCGGGAATCTTATAGATTGTGTGTTGGTCCGCTTTAATGAGAGGGCACCCAGGGCATGTTCCCTAGGGCCACCACTACTTGGCATAGCATGGGGGGCTGACGCCACTTGTTCCCATTGGGCTCATGAGCTGGGATTGGGGAGGCCGCCACTCTGCACAATCACTCTTCTGTATTTTTTCTTTATAAATGTGGTCATTGGTGGATCAGTGGTTATTCGATTCCCCTCTCCAGTGGACTAAAACCCGGGATTGGGTTCTTGTTCTGGGGGCATCCCGATCTGGTATGTCCCTTTGTGCGAACCCCTAGTTTGCCCCCAAAATGCCCCCTTTCCCTGGTGCCATGACGCATGCTCTCATCCAATCAATGCTGCATGCTGTGCATACTGATACCCGGTATACAGCTCTGTTTAGACAGAGAGCAATAGGAATTGGGAACCCACATCCCCAATTCCCCTTTAGAAGAGGGAGTGCTCCGGCCCCCAGCATATCTGTATGGCTATGCCTGGGCCTGGGAGATGCTGGGGATGCAGCAGCCGAGGGTTTGTGGGTGCCAGGGAAAAGTTGAGTTTTGCAGCGTCTGGAAGGGGGGTTCAAACAGCGGGGCATCCCAATTTTGGATGTCCCAGGGGAAGGCCAGCACCCGGCACTATAACGCATGACCAATATCGGCCTGAGCTGCTTCAGCCCCTGCAGCTCAGTCATCACCATTATCACTGGTGAGGCATACCCAGGTTTGGATTAATGAGAGGGCACCCAGGGCATGTTCCCTAGGGCTGCCACTACTTGGCATAGCATGGGGGGCTGGCCCACTTGTTCCCATTGGGCTCATGAGCTGGGATTGGGGAGGCCGCCACTCTGCACAATCAGTCTTCTGTATTTTTTCTTTATAAATGTGGTCATTGGTGGATCAGTGGTTATTCGATTCCCCTCCCCAGTAGACTAAAACCCGGGATTGAGTTGTTTCCCTGGGGGCATCCCGATCTGGTATGTCCTGTTATGCGAACCACTAGTTTGCCCCCGGCAATAGGGAGCAGGAGCGCCCACATTCCCAGTTGCCCTTTAGAAGAAGGAGTGCTCCTGCCCCAGCGTATCTGTATGGCTGGGCCTGGGAGATGCTGGGGATGAAGCCGCCGAGGGTCAGTGGGTGCCAGAGCAAGGGTGAATTTTGCAGCGACTGGGAGGGGGGTTCAAACTATTTTGGATGCCCCAGGGGAAGGCCAGCAACCGGCACTATAAAGCATGACCAATATCGGCCTGGGCTGCTTCAGCCCCTGCAGCTAAGTCATCACCATTATCACTGGTGGGGCATACCCAGGTTTGGATTAAAGTGGATCAAAACACAGGATTTTGATCTTGGGTTTGGGTCCGTGCACCCCGGGGCATCCTGATTTGGGATGCTCTACTGTGTAAAACCCAACCAGATCGCCAGAAAAACTTACCTGACTGCTAAACTAACAGCATATGTGCAGCCACGCAGCCAATCAGCGTGCTGGCTCCGGTCATTCATGGAGCTCAACGAAGCACAGTGCGCTGACGGACCATCTCTGCTACCATTCACCAATGCCTGGCATGGGCAAGCGCCTGGCTAAAAGTATAGCCATGACCCCCACATGTGCCACTGAATTGACCAATAGTTATGTGTTACTGGGGATCTGTGGGGTTTTAAACAAAGAGGCATCCCAAACACCCCAGAGAGAGGGAGTCAGGCGGCCATGGAGTCCTATACCCATCCAAAATGGGTTTTATTCCACTTTAATAGAAGGGCACCCAGGGCGCATTCTCTGGGGCCTCCACTACTTGCCATAGCATGGGGGGCTGCCACCACTTGTTCCCATAGGGCCCATGGGCTGAGATTGGGGAGGCTCTGCTGTATTATTATAAAAATATGAATACCGCGCTATAAACTAATTACTGACAAATTAGCGATCGTGAAGATAACAATAATCTTAATAACAGCTCCACGTGCTGGACTTAAAGTAAAAAAACAAAAGTAAAGAAAAAAGCACAGAGCTGATTGTGAATTAATTAAAGTCCTCTTTAAAGTGGACCAACACCCAGGGGGGATCGGCCCGGAAATCTATAAGATTCCCGGACCAATCAGATCCCTCCCCGCGGGGCATCCGAAATCGGGATATCCCGCGGGGAGGAACCCCCCAGGAGGCCCACAAACCTTACCTCAGCCCCGTTCCATCGGCGCTTCCCTTTAGCAGGGCGCGCACCCGCGCCGGCCGTTTGTGAATGGCCGGTGCAGGCGCGCTCCCTGTTAGAGGGAAGCGCGAGACGCGGCCTCCAGCGCTCAGAGCCAGCTGAGCTGGTATGCGCGTCCAGGCGGCCTTGGACGCGCATACCACAGCGGCTCTGAGCGCTGTGATTGGCTGGCGCGGTCACGTGGGAGCGGGGAGAGGTGAGTTTTTTCGGGCTTTCTGGGGGGTTTCAGACAGCGGGGCACCCCCGATCGGGGTGCCCCACCGAAGTGGACCAAAACCCAGGATAGTCAAAATCCTGGGTGTTGGTCCACTTTAAAGAAAGAAATAAATTATATTTCTGAATCCACCATATGTGTCAACAATCCATTTGTGCACTACCACCACCGATTTGGTACCCTTACCAGAAATGATTGGATCAACCAGCAATTTCAGCGATCACGCAAACACTCCCTCCAGTCGGCTCCACCACCTGGGGTACGGTTTCTCAATATAAAATGGTATGACCAAATAATAAGGCCAATAAAATACTCACAAACAACGTTCCAGGCCAACCCACGCTGCTGAATTCCAAAATCCCAGAGGGGAGCCGGCGGTTTACATTTTGGAATTCAGCAGCGTGGGTTGGCCTGGAACGTTGTTATGACATGCGAGTTTTAGCCCTTTGTTTGTGAGTATTTTATTGGCCTTATTAAAAGGAATTTGTAGTTTGCAATATTGCGCTATGGTTCTTTTATTTCCCTCTGCATGAATATGCTTTGGAAATCTAACTGGTCATACCATTTTATATTGAGAAACCGTACCCCAGGTGGTGGAGCCGACTGGAGGGAGTGTTTGCGTGATCGCTGAAATTGCTGGTTGATCCAATCATTTCTGGTAAGGGTACCAAATCGGTGGTGGTATTGCACAAATGGATTGTTGACACATATGGTGGATTCAGAAATATAATTTGGAGGACTTTAAAGAGGACTTTAATTAATTCACAATCAGCTCTGTGCTTTTTTCTTTACTTCTGCTGTATTATTGTCTGTAGTCATGTAGTCATGGTGGATTAGAGGTTATCTGATCCCATTGTCCCATGTGCTGAATGTTTTACCTTTTTAATGAAAGCATGAGCAGTGCTGGCGCCACCTGGAGGCTTCTGATGAGAAGAGCTTCTGGTTGTGACACGCATCAGTGGTCCTTATTGGAATCCACTAGATTGCGCCAGCACCACTAATTCTTAGCTCTGGTGTGTCTGTACATTTGCAGTATTTTTATTTTATAAGGTATGGCAAAGGAACTTAAAGTGGACTAAAACTCAGAATTTTGATTATCCTGGGTTTTGGTCCTTTCCCCCGGGGCACGCCGATCAGGGGGGCCCCGCTGTGTGAAACCCCCCAGATCGCCGAGCGCAACTCACCTTGGAGCCGCTGACTTCACGCCATCTAAGCCAGCATCTAGGGCTAGCGTCTCCGAGCGCGCTTGCGGCCGCATCCCCCGCTTTCCTGTAACACGGAGCGTGCCCTCGCCGGCCATTCACTAGAGGCATAGCGGGGATGCGGCCTCAGCTCGCACATGCGCCGTTGGACCTGGAAGTAAGGTAAGTGTATGGGGCGACCTGGGGGATTACACACAACGGGGAATCCTGATTTTGGATGCCCCGGGGGGAGGGAATCAATCGGCCTGGGAATTCTATAAGCGCTGGGTTTTGGTCCACTTTAAACCAGACCAACGCCCGTTTTTTCTTTAACAGGAGTTGGTCCTGCAGACAGATAATCAACACAAGCTCGGGAGGGCAGTCAAAATGCTGGAGCCCCCTCGCACATAACCCCCCAGAATGCCCGTAATACTCACTTTCACTACGAGCCAGCGCCGGAAAAGGAGTCCTGCGATTGGGCACCGGCGCACATGGACGCTTCCTCACCGGCCAATCGTGCTGGCTCGTAGCGAAGGTGAGGATTACGGGCGCTCTGGGGGGTTATGAGCGGGGGGAGCCCCAGCATTCTGGATGCCCCTCAAGCTTGTTTTTATTAGTTGTCTGCGGGACCAACACCCGTTAAATTAAACGGGTGTTGGTCCAGTTTAAAGTTGACAGAAACCCAGAATTTTTACTATCCTGGGTTTGGTCCTTTACCCGGGGGCACCCTGATCGTGGATGCCCTGCTGTGTGACACCCCCCAGGTTGCCCGAACAAACTCACCTCTTCCCGGTGCTACGACACATGCGTGCTGCACGTCCAATCAGTTCGCTCGGATCCGCTCAAGCCCCTACGTCAAGGAGCTCGCTGAAGGCTGCATCCCCCGCTCCCCTCTAACAGGGAGCGTGCCCGTGCCAGCCATTCACAAATGCCTGGTGCGGGCACGTGCTCTGCTAGAGGGATAGCGGGGATGCGGCCGCTGCTCACACATGCGCCGTTGGCCGGGAAAGAAGGTACGTTTATGGGCGACCTGGGGGGTTTCACACAGTGGGGCATCTCAATTCCAGATGCCCCGGGGGGGGGGGGGGGGGGGAGGAAATAGATCAGCCCAGGAATTTATATCTCTGTGGGATTTGGTCCACTTTAAAGAAAAAACAGGTGTTGGCCCAATTACATTTTTGGGTTCAACTTTTTTAGTTACCTGTTATAACCAGCTTTGGTGATCGCTGTTCTTGGAAAAAAAATGGGAAGAGGCCTCTCTCTCTGAGACTTGGCTATTGAGTGCGACAATGGCAGTAAAAAAAAGAAGACACATTGTAACCTTTGGCTATATCACATTATACTAATGACTCTGATCCCTGGGAAGCTGAAAGAGATTAGAAACCCATCATGAGGCTGACCTTTCTCCTGCCTCGCCGTGGTGACAGCTTTCACTACTCATCTGAGCTGCTCATCAAGCCGGAGCATTGTGGGGAAGACACAGCAAAGTCAGTACTTTTTAATATATATATATATATATTTAAAGTGAATGAGAAAATGCTGGATGGTGTCTATTTCTCCCTTGGTTTTCTCAATCAGTCACGATCCATGCCGGGTTTACAGGACCCCAGTGTACAATCCCAGTCATCTACGGGTTTTTCCCCTACTCCCAGTTCTTACACAGGGGATGAGACTAATAAGCCTAATAAAAGGAGCCGCTGAGGTTTCCAGAGTGGAGATGAAGAGACTGGGATGAGGAGCCTCCAATACTGACAGTGCTGAATTGCATCTTCTTCTGAATTGCAACTTGTATGACCCGAAAGAGAACCTGTGATATCAAGGACTTGCAATATGCTGTAATTATCCTACACTGGATATGTGCTAAAGTTGTTGAGGTAACGTCTTGCTGTACTGCATTGTATCCTGCATCATACTCAAGAGATTTTGCCTGTTGGACTTTGCTTTCAATAAATAGCTTATTATTTGACTAAGAACTGTCTTCAGAGTCATTGCTGTTGGCCCCAGATCCTGACTAATATATATATATAGAGCGAGAGAGATTTATAACATAGATAAAACAGGGATTGCACCTCAGTGGTGGAGGCCCCAGGGCAGGAGCCAATTGTGCCCAGAGCTTAAAGTGGACCAAAGCCCAGGATTTTGACTATCCTGGGTTTTGGTCCTTGCCCCCGAGGTACCCCGATCGAGGATCCCCCACTGTGTGAAACCCCTCAGGTTGCCTGAACGAACTCACCTCTTTCCAGTCCTACGGCACATGCGTAACCCGTCATCCAATCAGTGCGCTCGGATCGGCTTGCCTTAGCCGAAGACTTAGACAAAGGGGCGGGAGCAGGTCCGAGCATGCTTATTGGACTAGAGGCCGCGCATGCGCCGTAGGACCTGGAAGAGGTGAGTTCCTGTGGACGACCTGGGGGGTTTCACACAGCGGGGCATCCCCGATCCTGTTCCCCGGGCGAGCTGGTGGCCGCATTCCATGCTACCTTCTAACAGAGAGCACGTCCGTGTCGGCCATTCACAAATACCTGGCGCGGACATGAACCCTGCCGGGGATGCGGCGGCTGCTTGCGAATGCACCATGGACCAAGAAAGAAGTTGAATTTATGGCCAACCTTGGGGGTCACACAGTGGGACATCCCCCTCCCGGGGGGGGGGGGGGGAGAGAATCAATCAGCCCAGGAATCTTATAGATTCCTGGTCCAATCTCCGTGGGTTTTGGTCCACTTTAGAAAATAAGTTTACAGTAGGAGCCATCAAGAGGGCCCCATTAATGTTCACACCAGGGCTCCGTCACTGCCCTCTAGTGTCTGGTCTGCAGTATGACAGTGGGTTTAATAGCACAGACTGGACACGAGAGGAAGGAAAGAGCATGTTAGCCCTGGTCCTAATCACATTAGTCAATTATTTTTCACTTGCTCTAGTGGTCCCGGACTCGACCCGCTCATGAAAGATTGCCGTGTAAATAAATTGCTCACCAAAACGATGTTAATTAATACAACTTCAAATAAAATGGCTAATCTTCTCCACGTCTTAAAAGAGAAAATAAAAGACAGGACTGGGCGGGCGGCGGGGTGCCTCCCGGCGTTACGTCCCGACTCGCCGTGGCATTTGCAGGAACAGAAAGCGCAGAAAGGTCACATGTCGCTTTAATGTCACCTGGCGAGAGGGGACGTCTTCAAAGTGGAGGCTCCTTATGAAAGGCTTTACTCTTCAAAGGCTCCGAAACGCCTGTCGCTGGAGGATCTGAGACGTGAAATCTGGAGGCGGGGGGATCGAGCCTGTTTGTAGCGAAGATATCTGGACGCCGATCTTATTGAGATCAGCGGCGCCGGCATCATCGGCCGTATCAACCCTGCAACAGACTAGTGGGAATGTGACATTGACGGTGGTCATGATGACTCTGGAAGATTCCCTGCCTCTGTACGGTCTGTCTGTCTGTCTGTCATCCTCATTTTAGGCTGTTATAATGCAAACTGACCACTAGAGGGAGCACACTGTTACAACAAAACTGGAGTGGGAGACTCAGAAATCTACATAATAGGCCACCTACCCATACCTCCCAAGAGTCCCTCTTTTGAGTCCATGTCCCCCTGTCCCTCATTGTTCTCATTTGTCCCCTCTTTGAGGTGTAACATGCAGATCTGCAGCAATAAATGATTTATTTGCCTATTCAAAGTGTTTCTACTGTTGTAACTATTACATCCTATCTCCTATCCATCAATCAATGAGGGGGTGTGGCTTCATTTAACAATTGTCCCTCTTTCCCACCCTGAAAAGTTGGAGGGAATGCACACTGTGCTTCAGTCTTTAGTTATCTAGCTGCATCCAATTGC
Source organism: Gastrophryne carolinensis (assembly GCA_027917425.1). NCBI lineage: Eukaryota > Metazoa > Chordata > Amphibia > Anura > Microhylidae > Gastrophryne > Gastrophryne carolinensis. The sequence goes on from CM051238.1 coordinate 16,292,364, forward strand.
GTTAAACTGGACCTTCAGCATGATTTAATGAAAAGCCCAAACCCTTAAAAACTATTCCCCTCGCATCTAAAATTAATATATTTTAAGATTTTAGTCACTTATTTTTCTTTCCCCCCACCAACTCTGTTCAGGACTCTAGGATACGGGTTCCACCATCTTAACTCAGAAGCATCACAACACTGAGGAAAGGATAGTGGGATAAAGTACAGGGGTGGGGTTATAGCTGTGCTTTGCACAGTGAGGTAATGGACAGCGATCCCAGAATGCAGAGCAACACAGTCAGAAGACACTTCCTGTTTGCAGGCTGCCTGATGCTCCATGAGCCGGCATCTTGGATGTTTAAAGGCTCATAACGTGCAGTAGGTGCTGGTAGGATGATATTTAATGTGGGCAATCTGTATGTACAGGGGGGGGGAAACATATAAGATAGGCTCTTATTCAGGGTGAAGGTCCGGATTAATGTGGGCAATCTGTATATACAGGGGGGAAACATATAAGATAGGCTCTTATTCAGGGTGAAGGTCTGGATTGATTGAAAGGGCCCCTTTTAAGGTGCGCACCAGGACCCCATCACTTTTAGTTACACCACTGGCACATATCACATATAAGCTGCCTCTAATAATTCACTCAGTTCAGGTTCCCTTTAATAAATTAAATGATTCCTCGGCCCATTTTTATCTCTCTATTTCAACGACAGACATTTTTAGTAGCTATGTAATTTGTATGCACAATACGCTGATGACATCACAGAGCCACATCATGCACCTGAATCATAAGCATGGCGCTGGATATAGAATGCTGGATGAGTAATATACATTGAAACTCGTATTAAGGAGCCAAAGATAGCGTCGGCCACCCATGGCGCTTGTCTGCATGAGGCCTATTTCACCCGATGACATCACGCCCCTGCGTTTGTCATCAGAAGATAGCGGGTGAGTAATGTGCGCCATAGCGAGCTCAAGAAACGCCAGTTATTCCCCATTAATGACTAACTTACAGTTTACTTACAGCTGCAACTTAACTTTGCAGCTCGCCCACCTCCATTCACTGATACAAAAATAACGCAATGCTCCATAAAATGTAACATGTCACACATGAATAGAGCTCTGCGGGCCAGGCTGAGTAAAGAGGAATCAAGCTGCGGGATGGGGTTTGGCGTGGTTAAAGGTTGGGGTGAGCGAACTTTTAAAAAGTTTCTCTAGGAAATTGACCAAAACTCAGGATTTTGACTATCCTGGGTTTTGGTCCTTTCCCCCGGGGCACCTCCAATCGTGAAACCTGCCCAGATCGCCGAAGCCAACTCACCTCCTCCTATGGTGCATGTGCAGCCGCTCGTCCAATCAACGCACTTGGATCGTCTAATCAGCGCGCTGACGGCCGCATTCCCCGCTACCCTCTAACAGGGAGCACGCCGCCCATTCACAAACGACTGGCGTAGGCATGCGCCCTTCTAGAGGGATAGCGGAGATGCGACCGCAGCTTGTGCATGTGCCGTTGGACCTGGAAACAAGGTAAGTGTATGGGGCGACCTGGGGGGGTTTCACACAGCGGGGCATCCCTATTTTGGATGCCCAGGGAGGGAGGGAATCTTATAGATTCCCTGGCCAATTGCCGTGGGTTTTGGTCCACTTTAACTTCATCCCTGTTTCAGCACCAGGCAATGTCCTCATCCTCAGGGCACTGTCCTCATCCTTTGGTCACTGGCTGGAGCTGCTCTCCACAAAATTCCAAGCCCCGGATGGGCTCCCAGCATCTTGCTCTCAGCCGTGGGAGGGACTGTCAGGAAAACACGTATTTCGTTAGACCAGCTTACGCCACAGCTCCCCAGATGCACGCAATACGTTTTTTACTTTGTCCAAGCCTGTAACTTGTCAATGGCATGTATTACGCCAAAAGGCCAGTTTACGATCAAAGCAAAAAGAGCCAGCTCAAATTAAATATATATTTTAATGAGTTAAGAACAATACACGTAATGGAATACAATGGGATATAATTTACAAGTAAGTAACAACAAGCAGAAAATCAACAAAATGCCATGTTACCATAAATGCATTCAGATGATTAGTTAGGCAGAGCCGCCCCTGGCCATAAAGCAGCCTGCTGTGATTCTGGAACCACTCTTGACACGTCTGGGAAAATAGATCTCCTCCTCTGCTTGGCTTGTCTATTTTGGGTGTAGCTTTTAAAGTGGACCACTTTTGGCGACGGGGGGGGGGGTTCACACAGCAGGGCACGCCCGATCGGAGTGCCCCGGGACAAGGACCAAAACAAAGGATAGTCAAAATCCTGGGTTTTGGTCCACTTTAAGCAATTTTTGAGCTGTTGTTCCGCTTTAATGTCCATTATTTTTTTTTATGTGACAGTTTTAACTAATGTGGTGCAGATATAAGCACAGAGCAGGAGGGGAGGGGGCGAGCGCTTGAGGTCGATGAGTGCCTGGAACATTGCCGGGCGTCATTCATTTCAGTTAAAGCCGTGTAAATACCTTGAGCGCCCTGTAATATGATTTGTATCTGACAAGCACAGCGCGTGATGCAGTAGTTGCTCCGAGTCCTCGCATTATTAAGGGGGGTTTCCGGAAAAAACGTGATGTTGGTCGGTTTTCAGATTCTTAAGAAGTGAAAGAAATCGAATGAAAACGACGATGGAGCCTTTATTGTTCGTCACCATAAATCTCATCATATCACATCGGTGATTGGATGCCATGTAACACTGTTACACAAATAATAATGTGCCGATCTTTAGGGAGAGTTACAACATTTCATTATATTCTGTTGGAAAAAAAAAAGGTCTCAGAATTTCAGTTGGTTTGGTTGCAGATAGTGTTGCTTACCTTTACTTTTAATTAACGAGGACTAAAAGCGGACCTGTAGTTTAGAAGCCCTCTTTCTCTCCGGGGCATTCAAATTCAGGATGCCCCACAGTGTAAAATCCCCAAGGTGCCCAGTAAACTCACCTTCTCCCCATCCAATGGCGCATGTGCGAGCAGTGGCCGTTGCCTGCTACACCTCTAGGAATTTGTGAATGGCCTGCGCAGGGATGCGGCTGCCGGTGCACCCGGCTCCAGTCTACTAGACTCGGCTGGAGTCTTAGGGCCTTATTCATGAAGGTATAGCGTCAGGTAGTGCCTGTACAGCGGCAGGTAGCGGCAGGTGAACGCCGGACAAGGCACGCAGTTACACATTTATGAAGCCGATTCTGGTGAGCGACTGGGACAACGCCATGTAGCGTCCGATTCACCATTATCCCAGCCGTAGCCTACAGCGCCGGCATTCAGCCTTGCAGAGCGTATTATCTCTCGCTACCTGGCGCTATCCCATACATTTCTATGGACGATCCTTAAATCCCTTTCCTGATCCCAATTTCTTTTGTTTTTTTCAATAAAACTCAAATCTTTCTGACATGTATCCTGGCCTAGAAAATGTCATTTTTGAAAACTTTGTTGATTAATAATATTTTTATGCAGAATTGTCCTTACACGTCTGGTATTAAAGTGTTCATGTTACAATGTAATAACAATGTCATTCCATATGTTTTTGCTTTGTTACTAGTGGATACATGTTCGAAAACAGACTTTAATCACACAGCCTCTGGCACTATGGGCTACAATGACCCGATTTTGAGCGCCGGCGCTGTGTGAGGCTGTTTTTTATTATGAATGTGGTGTGAGGCAGTCGCACTGAGCTGGCGCTACCGTTCGCTCCCATACAGCTTAGTACTGCGACTCACTCAACATATTAATCAATGCCGGCCAGCGACTAAACAACGAACCATGGCCGAGCATAGCGACTACTAGCGCTCGCTCTGAAATCCACTCTACAGACGCTCATCTGTCGCTACCTGGCGTTAGTAATGAATCAGCCTGCCCGACGATTTGATGTAAGCGCAGTCGAGCACAGTGATTGTACGAGAGGCCATGCATGCTCCATAGGACCAGGGAAAGGTGAGTTTTAGTGACCTAGGGGGTTTCACAAAAGGGTCCATCGATAGTCAAAATAACAGGTTTTGGTCCACTTTAAAGAGGAACATCGGACCCCCCCCCCCCCCATCAGCCCCTACTTATCTTTTGGATGTCGCCGCTGCCTGCTGCTGCAACATCCTGCTGCTTCAGGGCCCGATCCTCACCCTGCCCTCCACTTAGCCATCTGTTAAAGTGGATCAACACCCAGGATTTTGACTATCCTGGGTTTTGGTCCACTTTGGTGGGGCACCCTGATCGGGGGTGCTCCACTGTGTGAAACCCCCCAGAAAGCCCCGAAAACTCACCTCACCCCTCTCCCACGTGACCGCTGCAGCCAATCCCCGCCGGCGGACAAGCGAGAGGCAGTGGCGGACAAGCAGAGCGCGTCCGCCGCCGCCTCCCGCGCGTCCCTCTTACAGGGAGCACCCGCGCCGGCCATTCATAAACGGCCGGTGCAGGAGTGCGCCCTGCTAGAGGGACGCGCGGGAGGCGGCGGCGGTGGACGCGCATGCGCCGCTGGAACGTGGAAAAGGTAAGATTGTGGGCTTCCTGGAGGGTTTCACCCCGCGGGACATCCCGATTTCGGATGCCCCGCGGGAAGGGATCTGATCGGCCGGGGAATCTTATAGATTCCCGGGCCGATCCCCCCTGGGTGTTGGTCCACTTTAATGACAACAGCAATCTCACAGTTTAGCGGAGTCTTGCAAGATTTTGGATGGCACCATTGCATCCCATTTAAGTCCTGTGCTGCCCCTTCTCGTTCTCCGTCGGGGAGACACCCCCTGCCATTAGACACAGCAAACTGGCACATCCCCCTCCATTCACTGCAAAGGAAAGGGGCGTTTTAGGTCTTCACAAGCCGCTTTCCATGGCAGTAAATGTAGGGGGTGTGCCAACGGTGACTGTTGGTGGGAGGGTGTCACCCTGGGTGATGGGGGTGGGTGGCACGGGACATGGATCTAACGATAATGTAAGAACTTGTGTCCCGCGCTAGGTGTGATGGTGGAAAAAAGGTGAGGTTTTTTTTTGTTATTTTCCTGAATATTGTGTTTAATAAAACCCCAATGCATTTAAAGCAACCCCAGCAGTGTGTATTAGCTTTATTTACAGTTCCTGGAGGGCCAGGCAGAGCCGGAGGTTGCACAGCATCAAGCAGAGCGGGAAGCTGCCTGCCGTCATGAGCTGGAAATGGCTAAGATCCGACTAACCACCCCTGACTCTGCTCTTCGGTTGCCTTCAGTGGACTCTGCATTTCTAACTGTGGGTTCTGCCCCAAAGTTCTTAGTAATGGACACAAACTGCAACGTGGACGTGTACTTGCAGTCCTTTGAGAAGATCTGCCGCCAGCATCATTTGCCTCGGTCTCAGTGGGCATTGTATCTAACCCCAGGGCTAAAGGGCAAGGCTTTGGAGGCATTCATTGAGCTGCCTCCTAAGAAAGATGGGGACTATGAGGAAATAAGAGACTCTATTGTTGCAAAGTATCAGCTCACCCCAGAGGTCTACCGCCGACGGTTCCGATCACTACAAAAGGGACCCACGGACAGTTACCCAGACCTGTTGGCCCAACTGCGTAACACCTTCCGGCAGTGGGTCCATGGCCTCAAAAAGGACACTAATGATACCCTGGAGGACTTGATGGTGCAAGACCAATTTATGCACGTTTGCCCTCCTGACCTCAGACAGTTTGTGTTGGAGCGCAAACACAGTTCGGCCAGAGAAGCAGCAGAACTGTGCACGGGTGTCTGATGGCCGTAGTGTGCCCCTTAGTGGCTGGAAAGGAGAAAGACCATCACCCGCCCGCCAGTCACCATCGGCCAGTCAGACCTTCCAGAAGCCCTTCCCGGAAGCCTCTGGTGCCAAGCAGGCCCTTGCTGAACCTCGCACTTGTTACAACTGTGGGAAGGTCTGGCACCTCCAACCCAACTGTTCAGAGAGAAAAGTGACTGCTGCAGCTGGCCAGATGGGCACCTCTGTGCTGTTTGTCCGTCAGAGTGTCAGGAGCGACGATGAAAACTTGCAGCCCGTTGTCGTCTGCAACCGCCTGGTCTCAGGATTTCGTGACACAGGAGTCGAGATCACGTTGGTTCACCCTACACTGGTGGGCACAGAAAATATAGTCCCTGGAAAATTCCTCACCCTCACCGGAGTGGGAGGGGTTCGTTCACATGTGCCCCTTGCTGAAGTGTATATGGATTGGTGAACGGGCAGATGGAGGAGAGTAGTGGGGCTCTCTAATGAGTTGTGCTGTTGGGCAGAGACCTGGGTCGGTTGGTTTCTTACTTTGAGTCCTCAACCAGTGCATTGGGGTTACCAACCGAACCTTCAGGTCATGTAAGGGTACTAAGCAAAGGTGCAGGTGTGGCATCAGGGTACATTGCTGGTGGGCCGAGGGTGGAAGCCGGGTTTGGGACACCCAGATCTCCCAGAGAGGGGGATGGAAAAGGGGTAGGTAGTAGACCTGTAGAAGCCCCTAAGTGTAACCATAATAAAATTGTGCAGAGAAGCTCTGAGGTCCCGGTGATGTCATTGCCGGCAGGTGCTCAGACAGACACTGCACAACCGACATCTGAGGCCCCAGCTGTGTCAGTGCTGGTGGGCCCTCAGGTGGGTGTTGATAGGGTGGCTGGAAAGTGTGGAGCTGCCCTGGAACAGGCTGGAATTAGTCTGGAGAGCAGTCACATAGATGGAGATAATCGGGAGTTTAACAACACTGGGGGGATAAACCCTAACCCTTGACTGTCCTCTTCAGCGCTGCAAAGGTTGCAGAGCCGGGGTCTAGGGTTGTCAGGCAGAGCCCCAACACCAATGGCCAGCCCTGAGCCCACTGACTCTGCTCTTAGCAGGCCTCAACCCCTGCTCCTGATCGCCCCGGGGCAGTGGGCTGGGACTTGTAGTACCGCTTTGCAGCCAGCGCTGCAGACTGACAACCCCGGGAGGCAGTTCGAAAGCCTAGCTTCCAGCTCCCCAGGACGCAGGGTGACCAAGCATTTGGGCCGAATTGGGAGGGCCTACGTCTGGGGCTGTGGCGAAGGGAACAATACCTGGTTCCATGTGACGCAGATCCAGGACAGCTCCTACCAAAGCTGAGTGAGAGGCAAGAAGGATCAGGGGAGATGGGGCAAACCACGCCTTGGCCTAACATGAGGGTCATTCCGGCCACTTATGGGCCCCCTTATCTTTCTCGCCAAGACGTGGGAAACATGGCTTCTGGTGTCTCGATCACAGGAGTCCCTCTTTCAATGCCTGCGCCGGGCGCTGGAAAAGATGGATTCCTTGGGGAAGGTGGACAGCAAAATACCGGTGTTGCCCAATAATTCAGATGCATTGGAAAACCTGAGTCATGCCCCTGGTTCTTCTTCCTTGGTGATGGTGTATTCCTTCCTGCCTCCCCCCAGATGCCAACATTAGGCCTGGAAGCACCAGTGCTTAGAAAGGCTCCCCCTGCAGACCCCTGCCCTCCTGGACCCACTGCTGTGGATCCCGGTGGCACTTGGAATGAGGGCGACTGGGGACCTCTTCTTTCCTCTTAAGTGTGTACTTACTGTGGGTCACTGTCCCCATCTCGCATCATAGGGGGGAATGTGTGACCAAACTGGTAATTAATGTGTCTGTGTATATATATATATATATATATATATATATATATACAGACCTTGGCTGCTTGGTGTAAACCACTAATTTCTTCTCCCCCCTCCCACTTGGGTTTCACCTTTATCTCACCCTCACAGATACACACGCCAGGTCAATGGTGATAACCCCTCAAATCTGTCCTCTCCGACTCACTTAGTGATAAAATCCCACCTAGTAATAAAATCACTCGGAAAAGCAAAATAAATAAATCACAAATAGATCCCCAATTGAGACAGCAAAGTCCCTACTCTGCTTGTGTCCCCCCCCCCCCGGGAATGTGGTCAGTTGGTATATAAAGAGTACATACAGTATACACATAAGGGCAGACTAGATGGACCTTATGGTCTCCTTCTGCCGTCAACCTTCTATGTTGTTTCTATCATAATATAGCAGAAATGAGATTGAAATATTCTGAGACAGGCTGTGATACCAACACCAGCCCCTGGTTGGAGGGGTTGAGAGACCCCCTGTTCTGGGGCCTATGAGCATAGCTGGCAAGATTGGCCAGACACTCTAATCTTACCATCAGTGACACACGCTCCCTTTTAACACCCATGGAGAAGACCAGAAAGCGTGTGAGGACTGAGAGACAACTGATTTGATCGAACCACAGCCCAGACAGCCATTTTTATATCTCTTAGTATTTATCTTATTTACAGTGTTTTATAGTTAATTCAGTTTTTATCACCTTGCATCATTTTTCTTGTTGTTTTTGTGTTTTTCTGTTGTTTAAGTAAATTCTAAAAATACAGCAGAGGGTCACTGATGCTCTGAATTAAGGATCTAAAAAGCTCCCGCTAGTTCTGAAGGGCCTTTCTACCTTACTTGCCTAGGACGCTCGATCGCCCCCCGCCTGGAAGTGGTTGTGAGTCGAATGATTCGTTCGATTTTATTGTGTTGTGTGTGGTTTATATAGAGGCGAACACTGTTTGTTTTCTGGTGGCAGCAGTTTATAGCCACGTGTGTTGCCAATTGAACAATTACGGTGATGCACGTGGGGTACGATTGGCCGGTTTGATCGGATAAATGATCAAGAGGTCTGATCAACCCGTGTTCGTCTTTAAAGTCATACACTATACTCATTATACTCTATAACACTATACTCACCTTTCATCCTGTGCAGGGTATCGATGCTAGTCCGGTATTGACAAACTTACTGTATCACACGTTCCCAGACTGGCGCTGTACGGCGCTCCCTCCTCCTCTGCCGCATCGACACCACTGCGCTGATTCCCTGCCCCGCACCATCGTCACAGGAACTATGGCACACCCCCCCCTCATTGCAGTGAATGGAGAGAGGCGTGTCATAATTCCTGTGTGTACTGTATTAAAATTACTGCTGACCTCCAGGTTTAAAGTGGACCAACACCCAGGGGTGATCGGCCCGGGAATCTATAAGCCGATCACCTCCCTCACCGCGGGACATCCGAGATCGGGATGTCCCGCGGGGTCAAACCTCCCCAAAACCCACAATCGGGGTGCCCCCCCCCCCCCCCGAAGTGGACCAAAACCCAGGATAGTCAAAATCCTGGGTGTTGGTCCACTTTAATTAACTATGGCTGCAAACCGAATAAACTGCACAATGTAGCGAGCCGACGCGTTTCCCACTCGGAGCAACAATTCATTGTCCTGTCTCCATGTGCTCATCAACAAATACATTCCTGTGATGATGGCTCTGCAACAGAACAGCTGTGTCAATGCCTCGATACGGCGGAGGAATAGGGAGCCGGAGCAAGACACAACACAGGGATAATGCACTACAGGAAGTTTATTAAACTCAAACCGTCCTTCAGCAGAATTTAATAAAAAGCCCAAACCCTTTAAAACTATTCTCCAGCATCTAATATTAATATGTTTTCCCTTTTTAGTCACTTACTTTTTATACTTTCCACCACTGGGCTGCAACTCTGTTCAGGACTCCAGGATACGGGTGCTGCCATCTTGCTTCAGAAGCATCACATACTGAGGAGAGGGGTAAAAGTGCAGGGGGGCGGGGTTGTAGCTGGGCTTTGCACAGACAGAGCAGAGCTGGAGTCAGGAAAAGGACAGCAATCCCAGAATGCAGAGCGGCACAGTCAGAAGACACTTCTTGTTTGTAGGCTGCCTGAGACAGGCTCAGAAAATGCAGTAGGTGCAGGTAGGATGTTTAAATTGGGCAATCTGTATGTACAGCGTGTGGGAAACATACAAGATAGACTCTTATTCAGGGTGAGGGTCCGGATTAATGTGGGCAATCTGTATGTACAGGGGGAAACATATAAGATAGACTCTTATTCAGGGTGAAGGCTCGGTTTAAAGGCAAACTAACCATGGAACAGAGAACAGAAAAAGCATGGAATCAGCGTCTGGAATACTAAACCAAAAATGGGCAGGCTGATTCATCACTAACGTCAGGTAGCGAGAGGTGAGCGTCTGTAGCAGGAATTTTCAAAGCGCCCGCTAGTAGTCACTGTGCTCGGCCGTGGGTCGCTAGTTCATAGCGACTCAGTTGCTGTGCAGCAATGATGAATACATTGTGATGAGTTGCTATTTGACCAGTACAGCGCTGTATGGGAGCGCATGTTAGCGACTGGACAGTGCGACCAACATATTCATTATAAAAAAAGCCTCACAAATCTCTGGCGCTGAAAAATGCTCGTTTGAAGCCCAGAGCGCAGGAGGCGGTGTGATTAAAGTCTGTTTTTCAGCATCTATCCACTAGTAACAAAGCGAAAACATATGGAATTACATTGTAGCAACATTGTAACACTTTAATGGCAGACCTGTAATGTCATTTCTGAAGAAATATATAAAAAATGAAAAATTTGTTGAAAAACTGCTTTTTCAATGCCAGAAGAGGTCACAGAATTATTTGAGATTTTTTTTAACAACAAAAAAAACAAAAACCCCATTTAAAGAGAAGAAAAGGATCGTCCATTGAAATGTATGGGAGAGTGACAGGTAGCGAGAGGTCATACCTGGCGCTGTGTAAGGCTGAACGCCGGCGCTGTTCGCTGAGGCTGTGAAAATGATGAATCAGACGCTACATGGCGCCATCCCAGTCGCTAAACAGATTCTGCTTGATAAATGTGTAATTGCGTGCCGTGTCCGGCGTTCACCAGCCGCTACCTGTCGCTACCTCTCATTAACCATTGGAGGCTGACTCTGTAAGTGGCTGCTTGGAAGTGGTGAGTTAAAGCAGGATCTCCTGTGGTAAGCTTGGGGAAACTGAGCTCATGTGGTAAGTAAAATATAGCAAACTGTTTTTGTTTTATTTTTGTGAATCAGTGTGTTAATGCTGGCACAAATGTAAACAAAAGAAAAGAAAAAGAGGATTTTTTTCTCACTTTCTCTCTCTTGGATTCCTGCTGAGGCCTAATTGAGGCCTAATTGAAGCAGGTGTGTTATAAGGCAGCACACAACTCGTGGAGCTTGCTCTTGGATGCTGACTCTGTAAGTGGCTGCTTGGAAGTGGTGAGTTAAAGCAGGAATTACAAGCAGAAGTGCTGAAGCAGTAAGTATCTGCCTTTGATTTCAGATTGTTATTTTAAGTGTTGCAAATTCTACACTTGGTGTTCCCACAAATTGATACAATGGGTTCCATGCCTAACAATGCTGAACAGTGTACATCTTGTGCTATGTATGCACTTTTTGATCAATCGGTCGATGGTGGATATATATGCCCCGGATGTCTGCGAATTGCTGATTTGGAAGCGTCATTCATGATCTAAATAAGCAATTGGCAACACTGAGAGACATTGTTATCATGCAAAAGAGTCTGGATCTCACTGAGCTGGAACTCAATGGGTCAGGGGAGGGGGAGGGTGGTAGTATGGGGGAGAGGAGAAGCAGGAAAATAAGGCAGCTAGCTGGATAACAGTTAGAAGGCGGGGTAGGGGTAAAAGTTACAGGGAGGCTAGCCCTGAACAGGCACCTCCAAACAAGTTTGCCCGGTTGGCAGATGAGGAGGATGTTAGCTCAGGGATGGCACAGCTGCAGCAAGACACATCTGTTGGCTCCAGTAAGAAAGGGAGGGGAAATGGGAGAACAGGGCAGGCAAGACAGGTGCTGGTAGTGGGTGACTCTATTATTAGGGGAACAGACAGGGCAATCTGTCACAAAGACCGGGATTGCGGAACAGTGTGTTGCCTTCCTGGGGCAAGAGTACGGCATGTAGCGGAGCGGGCTGACAGATTGTTGGGAGGGGCTGGCGTGTACCCAGCGGTCATGGTGCATATTGGCACAAATGACATAGGAAGAAGTAGGTGGAAGGTCCTTAAAAATGATTTCAGGGACTTAGGCTGTAAGCTTAAGGCAAGGACCTCAACTGTAGTATTCTCAGAAATACTACCAGTACCAAGAGCCACACCAGAGAGGCAGCGGGAGATTAGAGAGGTAAACAGGTGGCTCAAAAATTGGAGTAAAAAGGAGGGGTTTGGGTTCTTAGAGAACTGGGCCGACTTCACAGTGGGCTACAGGTTCTTTGGCAGGGATGGGTTGCACCTCAATGGGGAGGGTGCATCTGTTCTGGGGGAGAGGATGGCTAAAAGGTTAGAGGAGTGTTTAAACTAAGCACTGGGGGGGGAGGGTAAAAGCAGTTACAAAGGGGAAGTTAGGAAAGAAAGTGACAGTGGGTGTAGACATGAAACTGGGGGTGGAGAGGCGGGAGGGGTTAGCACATCTAGCAGGAATAAGGGCAATATACAAAATTATCAAAATTGTCATAAGCATTTGAAATGCATGCTTACAAATGCTAGAAGCTTGACTAATAAAATGGATGAACTAGAATTGATAATAACAGAAGAACAATATGATATAGTGGGGGTAACAGAGACCTGGCTGGATGAAAGCTATGACTGGGCAGTAAATCTACAGGGCTACTGTGTGTTTAGGAGGGACCGTAAAAAAAATGCAAAGGGGGTGGAGTCTGCTTAATTGTAAAATCCTCTCTACAGCCTGCTCTGCGGGAGGATATATGTGAGGGGAATGACCATGTGGAGTCTGTATGGGTAGAAATACATGGAGGGACTACTGCACACCTCTAACTATGCTCCCACTTGGGTCTCCATTGACAGAATGCAATGTGGTACGACGTTGCCAGCTGCTCTATTATGGACACCCAAAGCACGCAGGCCCAAACTTCTCCCCTCCATACTCTCATTCTCTTTATCAATATGGGACAAAATTAAGCACCAGTTCACTTCACCCCACACACCAGCCGCTCCATTGTTAGGCAACCCTATGTTTCCTCCGGGAATCACACATCCAACCAGCTTTAAAGTGGACCAACACCCAGGATTTTGACTATCCTGGGTCTTGGTCCACTTCGGTGGGGCACCCCCGATCGGGGTGCCCCGCTGTGTGAAACCCCCCCAAACACCCGGAAAACTCACCTCTCCCCGCTCCCAGCGCCGACGGACAAGCGATTTGACAGCCGCTTGTCCGTGGCTCCTCCGCCGCCGCCTCCTGCGCGTCCCTCTTGACGCGGGGGCGCGCACGCCTAGAGGGGAGCGAGGGAGGCGGCGGCGGCCGGCCGCCGCCGAAACTAAGGTAAGGGGGTTTGGGGGTTTTGGGGGGGTTTCACCCCGCGGGACATCCCGATCTCGGATGTCCCGCGGGGAGGGAGGTGATTGGCCCGGGAATCTTATAGATTCCCGAGGGTGATGGTCCACTTTAAGTGGTGGACACAGAAAAATCTTATGATAGTGGACAATTTATGTATACCGACAAGAATGAAAACTATGCAAGAGCTGTCACCCAGAGATCCATTCCCGCCACATGAGATGTTCAGACTATTTCAAATACAACACTTTATTAAATGCTTACTAAAGCAATCCTCCCCTCCTTATAGGAGAACAGACTTTGAACTTAGATGCATACGCGATCATTTCAGTGGTGGACTCATCTCTGGTATATACTCAGTTCTGGCCACCCCACCAAACCTGATCAGGCACGCCTATATGGCAAGATGGGAGTCAGAATTGGGAGATACAAAGCCCCCAGAAGCTTGGCAAAGCATTTGGGGCCAAACTAAGAAAGTATCCAGTAACGCTCTAGTGCTGGAAAATGCATACAAAGTGATGTTCAGATGGTACTACACCCCTGATCGGATCAATAAATTCTCCCCTTCAGAATCCCCTTGCTGCTTCAGAGGCTGTAACGTCAGAGGTGACATGATGCATGTCTGGTGGGACTGCCCGGTAACTAGAGACATATGGGATAGGGCCTATAAAGTTATATCAGAAGTCCTCCATACACACAAAGACCCCTGGGAAGCCCTTCTGTCTCTGAAAATGGGCACATTCTCAAAAGCAGGATGGCATTTAGCCCTCCATATTTTCGCAGCAGTGAAAGCCACGATAGCCAGGTGTTGGAAAACGCCCTCCATCCCTTGGTCAGAGATACAAAATAGAATATCTGACACCCTTTGCAATGAAAAAATAATGGCAATAGTAAATGATTCCTATGATACGTTCAGGAAAGTGTGGGACCCATGGGTGGAATATATAGGCCTGCAGAACCCCCAGGTTGACCCGGTCTTCCCGGTGTAATTAATTCCCCCCCTCTGGACTATCCTGAAGAACACCAATACACCATCCCTGGTAATCTTACTCAAGCCACATCCCCGCCTCCCCCCCCCACCCGCTCCAAACCTATTTCTTCCAACTCTAATTTGTTTGTGTTATTCTTAAAATCTATGTCTATAATGTTTGATATCAGCAAAGACAGCACTTTGGACCAAAGCAAAGATTAAGATCAAGGTTTACCTTAGAAGGTTTAATCAGCAACCAGTTAAAAATTCTTTTATATCCTTTTATCCGTCAAATCCAGGACACTAGCGCACGAAATCAGACAACGAGATCCATAATAGTCAGCAGAGAGACTATAAGCTTTATTTCAGTTGACAACAGTTTAAGACACATCTGTTAGAGAATGTCATAGCATGTGATTTTTTGATATGCTGTCTTTTGTACTTGAAAACCTTAATAAAATCTTTGTAAAAGAAATACATGGAGGGAGAAACAAAAATAATATACTGATGGGGGTATGCTATAAACCTCCAGATATATCCGAATCCATAGAAAATATGATGCTAAGGCAAATAGATATAGCCGCTAAACTAAATGAGGTAGTGATTATGGGGGACTTTAACTACCCAGATATAGACTGGGATGCTGAAACATGTGTTTCGCATAAAAGTAATAGTTTTTTATCTAAAACAAAAGATGGCTACCTTTCCAAAAGGAACAAGCTCCAACAAGGGGGAAAGCCATATTGGACCTAACCAATGTACCAGACAAAGTAATAAAGGTACAGGTTGGGGGACACCTTGGAAGCAGTGATCATAATATCATTAATTTCCAATTAGCAGTCACTAGGGGGCCTTATCAAGGAGCCACAAAAACGCGGAACTTCAAAAAGGCAAAGTTTGACCAACTTAGAGATGCCCTACACTGCATTGACTGGGAAAATATCCTTAAAAACAAAAGCATGGACGCTAAATGGGATACTTTCAAAGGAATACTTAATTTTCAGTGTGACAGATATATACCTTACAGGAATAAAACTATTAGACACACATGTAAACCGATGTGGCTAAATAAAAAGGTTAAGGGGGCAATAAACAACAAAAAAAAGGCATTTAAATGTTTAAAGCAGGAAGGGACAGCGGAAGCGTTAAAAAACTACAAAGAAGAAAATAAACAATGTAAACAACAGATAAGGGCAGCTAAGCTGGAGACAGAAAGACTGGTCGCGAAAGAGAGTAAAACTAACCCCAAATTATTCTTTAGCTACATAAACCGTAAAAGGTACAAACCTGAGGGTGTGGGCCCCCTGAAAAGCAAGGAGGGGACCCCTATAGAGGGAAATGAGGAGAAAGCAAATTTGCTTAACAACTTCTTTGCTTCTATATTCACAAAAGAATGTGACATGCCGAGTGAAATGCAGGGGAATAACCGAAACCCTCCATTAAATGTCACTGGTCTAACCAAGAAAGAAGTCCAGCACCGTCTCAAGCAGATGAAAATCGATAAATCACCGGGACCAGATGACATACATCCTCGTGTTTTAAGGGAGTTATGTACAGTAATAGACAAGCCGTTATTTCTAATATTTGTGGACTCAATAACTACAGGGTCTGTTCTGAGGGATTGGCGCTTGGCAAATGTGGTGCCAATATTGAAAAAGGGATCTAGGGGGGAACCTGGGAACTACAGACCGGTACAGACACCATCTGTGGTGGGCAAGCTGTTTGAAGGTTTCTTAAGGGATACTATCCTGGAGCACCTTGGGGAAAATGACCTTATTACTCCATATCAGCATGGATTTATGAGGAATTGCTCCTGCCAGACAAACCTAATCAGCTTTTATGAGGAGGTAAGTTCAAGATTGGATCAGGGGGAGTCATTGGATATCGTATATCTTGACTTTTCTAAAGCATTTGATACTGTGCCACATAAAAGGCTGGTACAAAAGATGAGAATGCTTGGACTGGGGTAAAATGGGGGCAGATGGGTGGGAAATTGGCTTAATGATCGGAAGCAGAGGGTGGTTATCAATGGTACACACTCAGATTGGGTCACTGTTACTAGTGGAGTACCACAAGGGTCAGTTCTGGGACTGATTCTCTTCAATATATATATAAATGACATTGGGTATGGATTAAACAGTAAAGTCTCAATCTTTGCAGATGATACTAAGCTGAGTAAAGTAATTAAAACAAAAGAGGACAGCAGGCAGCTACAAACAGATTTAGATACATTGGAAGCATGGGCAGTTAAATGGCAAATGAAGTTTAACACAGATAAATGTAAGGTTATGCACATGGGAAGGAGAAATCTGTGTCATGATTACACACTAAATAAAGAAACACTTGGTAAAACAACAATGGAAAATGACCTAGGGGTTTTAGTTGACAATAAGCTCAACTGTAGTAATCAATGCCAGGCAGCAGCTGCCAAAGCGAATAGGATCATGGGGTGCATCAGGAGGGGCATAGGTGCTCATGACCAGAGCATCATTTTACCCCTGTACAAGTCACTGGTCAGACCCCATATGGAATACTGTGTACAGTTCTGGGCACCTGTGCTTAAGAAGGACATATCAGAACTGGAGCACATTCAAAGAAGGGCAACAAAGTTAATAAAAGGAGTGCGGGGGCTAGAGTACCCGGAAAGATTGTCCAAGTTAGGTTTATTTAGTTTAGAAAAAAGAAGATTGAGGGGTGATCTAATAACTATGTATAAATATATTCGGGGTCAATACAAAGATCTGTCCCACAATCTATTTATACCCCGGAGTGTAACCATAACCCGGGGGCATCCACTAAGGTTAGAGGAAAGGTGCTTTCTCCACCGACATAGGAGGGGATTCTTCTCTGTAAGAGCAGTGAGACTATGGAACTGGCTGCCAGAGGAGGTAGTAATGATGGATACAGTAAAAACGTTCAAAAGTGGCCTTGATGCCTTCCTGGCATGTAATAACATTTCCAGCTATGGCTACTAGACCACTGGAAGGAATTAAACAGGCTGAACTGGATGGATTAAAGTCTTTATTCAGCCGCACATACTATGTTACTATGTTACCAGCCACTACCTGACGCTATCCCTTCTTAAATAAGGGCCTAAAAGAGTCCATGAATGTGTCCACATACAGGGAACACACACAATCCTGCTGCACCAAGTAAAGGGCGGTTCCCACTTAAATAAGCCTGATACAAGGTGCGGCAGTAGAGCATACCTCCCAAGTGTCCCTGATTTGGAGGGACTGTCCCTCTTTTCAGTTCATGTCCCCCGTCCCTCGTTGTTCTCATTTGTCCCTCTTTGAGGTGTAACATGTAGATCTGCAGCAATAAATGATTCATTTGCCTATTTAAAGTGGACCAAAACCCATAGACAAATTAACCACCTTGATTCCCGGTCCAACAGCGCATGCACGATCCGCACCCGCACCCGCTATCCCTCTAGCAGGACGCGTGCCCACGCCAGGCATTTGTGAATGGGCGCGCTCCCTGTTAGAGGGTAGTGTGCGGTGTGGCCGCCAGCGCACACAGAGCCGCTGGCCTTAGACAAAGGCTTAGACGGATTGACGTCAGCGGCTCCGAGCGTGCTGATTGGACGAGCGGTCGCACATGCGCCGTAGGACCGGGAAGAGGTAAGTTACCTTCGGCGATCTGGGGGGTTTCACGGAGCGGGGTACCCAAAATCCAGGATAGTCAAAATCCTGGGTTTTGGTCCACTTTAAATAAGGCTAACACCAGGTGCAGCAGTAGAGTATACCTCCCAAGTGTCCCTGATTTG
Organism: Gastrophryne carolinensis; assembly: GCA_027917425.1. NCBI lineage: Eukaryota > Metazoa > Chordata > Amphibia > Anura > Microhylidae > Gastrophryne > Gastrophryne carolinensis. Next base: position 16,310,238 of record CM051238.1, read on the forward strand.
GAGGGACTGTCCCTGTTTTGAGCCCATGTCCACCTGTCCCTCATTGTTCTCATTTGTCCCTCTTTGAGGTGTAACATGCAGATCTGCATCAATAAATGACTTATTTGCCATCCTTTAATGAGGGGGTGTGGCCTAATTTAACAAATGTCCCTCTTTCCCACCCTAAAAAGTTGGTAGGTATGGTAGAGGAGGGGATAGAACAGCTAGGGACTCTGCTGGCACCCGCTGCCGGGCATTAGCCGAACCCCGGGATCTCACACGACGAAAGGTAAGTATAATGTTTTTTGACCGACGTATGACTTTAACCGGAGATCTTGAGCCTGGTTGATGCCTTGAAGGGTCTTTTGCATACCTACCAACTTTTCAGTGTGGGAAAGAGGGACATTTGTTAAATTAGGCCACGCCCCCTCATTGATTCATAAATAGGAGATAGGATGTAACAGTTACAATAGAAACACTTTGAATAGGGAAATGAATCATTTATTGCTGCAGATCTGCATGTTACACCTCAAAGAGGGACCATATGTAAATCAAGCCACACCCCCTCATTGAGGGATAGATGAAGCCACGCCCCCTCATTGAGGGATGAATAGGAGATAGGGTGTAACAGTTATAACAATAGAAACACTTTAAATAGGCAAATGAATCATTTATTGCTGCAGATCTGCATGTCACACCTCAAAGAGGGACAAATGAGAACAACGAGGGACAGGGGGACATGGACTCCAAAGAGGGACAGTCCTTCCAAATCAGGGACAGTTGGGAGGTATGCTTTTGGCTCACACTCAGCAACAGAGTACCACCATAAAAAGCTATTAAAGTGAACCAAAACCCTCATTTTTAACTAACATCCCTTGAATGGCTCCCCCTATAAAGAGAACCTTTTGCCAATTTTAGTGCCCCTGCTTCACTCTAATCCCAGATAATGGCGCCTGTTTTAGCAGTGAAGCTCCGCCTCCTCCATTCATTGCCACTGTTGTGTGTGGCAATGATGTCATAGCCGATGTCATTGCTATATCTATGATCACCTGACATCTTACAGAGAGGGACAGCAAAAATACAGTGTTCCAGGATGATTCGAAAAAGGGAAATATCCATTTCTAGTTCTACACCCTAAGAAGGGAGTATCGGCAAGGGCTATGGGCAAATGTATTTTACTAGTTTGGTTAAATGACAATGGGGTTTATTCATCAAGGGATAGCGCCAGGTAGCGCCTCGTAGCGGCAGGCAGGGTCTGGTGAACGCCGGGCGCTGTACGCAAAACCACATTTATGAAGGTGATTCTGGTGAGTGCCTCTAACAGCGCCATATAGCGTCACATGTATTATTACAGGCAGCTCAGCGTATAGCGCCGGCGCTCTAAGTTCCAGAGAGCCAGGTATTACCTGTCGCTACCTGTCGCTCTCCCATACATTTCAATGGACGTTCCTTTTCTTCTTTTTAAACAGGGTTTTTTGTTTTAATTTTTTTTTTCTCTCAAATAATTGTGTGATCCCTCCTGGCCTAGAAAGAGTCATTTTTTTTTACTTTTTAGATTTTTTTTTATATTTATATGCAGAATTGTCATTACAGGTCTGGCCCTAAAGTGTTAATGTCACAGTGTTATAACTGGGAGGCTGATTTATTAATAGCGACATGTAGCGACAGTTGAGCGACTGTAGCGGTATTTTCACAGCGCCCGCTAGTAGTCGCTGTGCTTGACCGTTGTTCGGTAGTTGATAGCGACTCAGTCGGTGTGGCGTAATGTTGAATACAAGGTGACGAGTCGCTATTTGACAGGTTCCGCGCTGTATGGGAGCGCATGATAGAGACTGGTCAGAGCGACCGGCTTCCACCATATTCATCAAAAAATCACGCTCAAAAAATTCCAGCGCTGTGAAATGCATGTTTAAACCCCAGAGCGCTGGCGGCGATGGGTTAAAAGTAGTTTTTTAACCCCCAAACAACCATATTTTTTGAAACCAAAAAAAACAAGTATTTTAAATAATTTAGTAATATGAATACATTAATATCAGACCTGTAATATCAATTCTGTACAATGTTTTTTTTATTTTTTTTCCCTTAAAAAAATTATCTAAAATGGCAGAAGTGGTCACAGAATTTTTCACATTTAAAAAAAAAAAAAAAAAAAAAAAACATGAATAACAATTAATTATTAATATTTAAAGATTGTTCCATTGAAATGCATTGGAGAGCGCCAGGTAGCGAGAGGTCATACCTGTCGCTGTTCAAGGTCGGACGCTGGCGCTGTGGGCTGAGGCTGGAATAATGATGAATGAGTCGCTATATGGCGCTATCTCAGTCGCTAAGCAGTATTGGCTTGATAAATGTGTGATTGTGGTGGGGAGCCGGCGTTCTCGTGGCGGGGCCCGTCATTACTGGCCGCTCACCAGTCGCTACCTGTCGCTATTCCTTCATAAATAAGGGCCAATGTCATTCCATGTATTTTCGCTTTGTTACTGGTGGATATGTGTTGAAAAACAGACTTTAATCACACAGCGTCTGGCGCTCTATGCTACAGAGCCCAGCTTTAGAGCGCCGACGCTGTGTGAGTCTGTTTTTTTTGTTGAATATGGTGTGAGTCGCTGAGAGTCGGTCGCACTGAGCTGGTGCTACCTTTTGCTCCCTGCAGCGCTGTACTGGTGTTAGAACGCCCAACATACATCACATTCATCAATGCCGGCCAGGCTACTACAGCGAACGAGACGCTCTGTTACAGCGTCCAATAGCTGATCACAGCGTATACTAGTAGTCAGTAGAATCAGCCTCCACATTAGCTGTCCGCTGCGGCGCTGTGCCACAGGGTTTCTTTATTAAGTTACAAAACATGAAAACAAATCAAATTGTTGGGTGTTCATCTGTCGCCATGAAGTCGCACACACCGCGCATTACAATACAGAACTATGCAGCCGTGGAACCTTGGGAATAGCCTGGCCGTAAATTCCAAGTCACGTAACGGCCCCGTTTCATGCGCGGAATGCGGAATGTTCAATATAAACGCAATAACCGTGAAAGACAAAAAATAAAATATCCCGGTGGAGTGCAGCCGTTGCCGATATCCAGTCCCCGCAGAAACACCGCTGTGTGTACTGTATTCAAATTACCGCTGACCTCCGGGTTCAATTCATTATGGCTGCAAACCGAATAAATGACACAATGAAGCGAGCCGACGCGTTTCCCACTCGGAGCAACAATTCATTGTTCTGTCTCCATCAACAAATGAGAAAATAAATATAGACACGGTGCCGGGGTCAGACGGGATGTCGCAGGTGGAGGGTCACGTGATGAAATTCTTTCTCATCGTGTTGGTTATTTTCCATTGTGTAATGGAATAGAGGGGGGTCTATATATAAATGTATAGACAAGCAGTGTCAGTGTTTTCGGGGGCACAGGAGGTTGTGTCTAGTGATAAGTGCATACCTCTCAAGTGTCCCAGATTTGGAGGGACTGTCCCTCTTTTAAGCCCCCTGATCCCTCGTTTTCCTCGCTTGTCCCTCTTTGAGGTGTGACATGCAGATCTGCAGTAATAAATGATTCATTTGCCTATTCATAGTGTTTCTATTGTTGTAACTGTTACATCCTTTCTCCTATCCATCCTTCAATGAGGGGGCGTGGCTTCATCCATCCCTCAACGAAGGGGCGTGGCTTCACCCATCCCTCGATGAAGGGGCGTGGCTTAATTCATCCCTCAATGAAGGGGCGTGGCTTCATCCGTCCCTCAATGAAGGGGCGTGACTTCATCCATCCCTCAATGAAGGGGCGTGGCTTCATCCGTCCCTCAATGAAGGGGCGTGACTTCATCCATCCCTCAACGAAGGGGCGTGGCTTCATTCATCCCTCAATGAAGGGGCGTGGCTTCATCCATCCTTCAATGAAGGGACGTAGCAATATATGATTCATTTGCCTATTCATAGTGTTTCTATTGTTGTAACTGTTACATCCTTTCTCCTATCTATCCTTCAATGAGGGGGCGTGGCTTCATCCATCCCCCAATGAAGGGGCGTGGCTTCATTAATCCCTCAATGAAGGGGCGTGGCTTCATCCATCCCTCAATGCAGGGGCGTGGCTTCATCCATCCCTCAATGAAGGGGGCGTGGCTTCATCCGTCCCTCAATGAGGGGGCGTGGCTTCATCCATCCTTCAATGAAGGGGGCGTGGCTTCACCTGTCCCTCAATGAACGGGCGTGGCTTCATCCATCCTTCAATGAAGGGGCGTAGCAATAAATGATTAATTTGCCTATTCATAGTGTTTCTATTGTTGTAACTGTTACATCCTTTCTCCTATCCATCCTTCAATGAGGGGGCGTGGCTTCACCCATCCCTCAATGAAGGGGCGTGGCTTCACCCACCCCTCAATGAAGGGGCGTGGCTTCATCCATCCTCCAATGAAGGGGCGTAGCAATAAATGATTCATTTGCCTATTCATAGTGTTTCTATTGTTGTAACTACACTTTGGAATCCGGATTTAGGCCTTTCCGGTATTTTCTGATGAGCATTTGACCACGACCACACAATGCTATATTTTCATTAAAAGAAGTACTGACTTCTTAATTTATTGTACCATATTTGTGCTATGCATCATAAATTGCATTTACGCATTCACAAAACATGACTATAGTTGCCATATATATTAGAGTCCTCAAAATTAGTTCACAAATCTTTACTTGATGGTATTCATAGATTGTTTAAATGCCAGTTCCAGGCGTTGGGCAGACATGTTTCGCCATATCTCTGTGGCTTTATCAATGCCCTCTGAAACAAATGAATGCATAAGAAAGGTGAATAAAAAATACCCTATCTTAGTCTGTATCCTATTATATCTATATCATCAACTCAGAGATGATATAAATTCCAGAATTACCTCTGTCTGTATACTGGCGTTAATATGAGGCAGCAATCATTCCATTTGTATTGATACATCGATTTTTATCAAAGCATATCCATTTTTTCATTGAGACCCCGGGGGGGGGGGGGGGGGGCGTGGCGTGAGCACATTAATGGCGTATTATATCTTCAAAAGGCCCTTTTAAGAAAAAGGGAATTATGTGATTAAGTAAATAGGGTTGGGCCGGATGGTTCTAATTACAATGTTCATACATTTGCTATCCAATGTGACTGATATCCCAATTACCTTAAAAGGACTGATTTATGAAATTGTTCCCCTCCTATTTCATCTGATTCTCATCATCCCACTTGTGGGTCAGTTCGGGTATGGGAAGGCTGTAATCAGAGATAGGCTCAATTAAGTAAAGATCTATGGTGCGCAAGTGGTTATCACTGTCCCTTATTGTTTGTCACCCACCTGTCTCTAATAGTTGTAGAATGCGGAGACGTTCCTTCCTTTCTGGGTGTGACCCGCGTCTGGCGTTGTATGGCAGCCACCTGCCCACATGTACTGTGTCCCTTCCTTTCTGTGTGTGACGCGCGTTTGGCGTTGCAGCAGCCTGCCCGCATGTGCTATGTCCGGGCTTCTAATCACATTGCTCACATTGCTTTGAACATGTATCCACCAGTAACAAAGCGAAAACATATGGAATTACATTGTTATAACATTGTGACATGAACACATTTATGCCAGACCTGTAATGTCAGTTGTGCATAAATAATTAAAAAATGTTTTGTAAAAATGGCTTTTTCTATGCCAGGAGAGGTCACAATATTATTTGCGATGAAAAAATAAATAGATAAATAAATAAATAAATAAAAAACCCCTGTTTAAAGTGGACCGAAACCCAGGATTTTGACTATCCTGGGTTTTGGTCCACTTCGGTGGGGCACCCCGATCGGGGGTGCCCCGCTGTCTGAAACCCCCCCCGAAAGCCCAGAAACACTCACCTCACCACGCTCCCACGTGACCGCTCCAGCCAATCACAGCGCTCAGAGCCGCTGTGGTATGCGCGTCCAAGGCCGCTTGGACGCGCATAGCAGCTCAGCGGCTCTGAACACGCTGGAGGCCGTGTCTCGCGCTTCCCTCTAACAGGGAGCGCGCCTGCGCAGGCCATTCACAAACGGCCGGCGCGGGTGCGCACCCTGCTAGAGGGAAGCGCGAGACGCGCCTGCGGCATGCGCCGATGGAACGGGGCTGAGGTAAGGTTTGTGGGCCTCCTGGGGGGTTCCTCCCCACGGGACATCCCGATTTCGGATGCCCCGCGGGGAGGGAACTGATCGGTCCGGTAATCTTATAGATTCCTGGGCCGATCCCCCCTGGGTTTCAAGCCACTTTAAAGAGAAGTAAAAGAACGTCCATAGAAAAGTATGGGAGAGTGACAGCTAGCGAGAGGTAAGACGTGGCGCTCTGCAAGGCTGAACGCCTGCGCTGTAAGCTGAGGCTGGGATAATGATGAATCGGACGCTACATGGCGTTGTTCCAGTCGCTCACCAGAATCGCCTTCATAAATGTGTAATTGCGTGATGTGTCCGGCGTTCACCTGCCGCTTACAAGGCACTACCTGACGCTATCCCTTCATGAATAAGGCCCTAAGTCACAATTTGGATTCTAAGCTCCAAACTCAGTAAGTAAAGTAGAAAGTCTTGGTAAATAAGTTCGATGGGTCGGCATCACGCGCTGCTGGTGAGTGCTCTCCATTACAGCGCTCTTCCGCGGCTCGGCCGGCTTTAATTAAGATGGCATCATTAGCCATACAATAAACTCTAATCAGGAGCTGGTGCAGGAGCGGGCGCTGACATTGTTCGCGCGGCTTTACGGCCTCCTCGTCAGGCGGGATGTGGAACGGCCAATCTCATGGGGAGAGCGAGGTGATTGCGGTGAAAAATCATTATTAGGATCATTTACTGGCGCTCTCAGGATGAGGCATTAATTAGGCCGCGGCTCTAATTTACCTGCACAAAGAGGGAGACATTTTTCAAAGAGGTAATTTTCGGCTGCGGGCCTCTCCACAATAAGCGGCTCACCTCGGATGTCGGACGCAATAATGTCTCTGAGATGGGAACATTGAGAAAACGTTTTCTTATTCTTCCACCGCTTTGAGGTCGCTGTTGCTTAAAGTGGACCTATAAATGTAGTGCCTGGAGAGGGTTCATTTATCTTATCCCTCCTCAAAGAGCCCAATAATTAAAAGATATTTACCATTTACCCTTGTAGCTTAACCTGATGGGGGAACTGGAAATGGCTGCACCCTGCAGTGAGGTGGGGCTGCTGCACATGTGTCCTTCAATGGATAGAGCCCAGGGAGTAAAAAGTTATTATCGCTCTATTTTGAGGCTTTTAGGCTGACCACCCGCCATAGAGTCTATAAGGAGATCTTGACGAAGTGGTCTAAAAAGCAGTTCTGTGTGTACTCACCTGTAGAATTGTTTTTGTTCTTGCATGGCACGGCCCGCTTCGGTATTCATAACAGTTGGGGTTATTCCGCCACAAGGTGGCGCAGTGGTACTGCAGAAAAGCTGTGACTTGTCCCGGCTCCCTATAAAAACGGGCTTAACCATAGAGTTCCCCAGCGTAGACAAGCAGTGAGACAAGAAGCCGGGAGAGAATAAAGTAAAAAATGTGAAAAAGGTAAAAAAAACCCCAATTAACTTGGAACAATCACCATAAAGAGGCAACCAAGAATAACGATAACAAGGGTGGGGCGAAGCGGGCCGTGCCATGCAAGAACAAAAACAATTCTACAGGTGAGTACTCACAGAATTGCTTTTTTCTTTATTGCATGGCACGGCCCGCTTCGGTATTCATAACAGTTGGGACATCCAAAAGCAGTTTCCAGAGTAGGGTGGGATCCCCAATGAGTAACGGCCAGTAGTTCAAGTCACTACCGCCTGAAGCACCTTGCGGCCAAAGCAGCATCAGCTGAGGCCCTAACATCAACCTTGTAAAACTTGGAAAAAGTATGAACAGAAGACCAAGTAGCGGCCTTGCAAACTTCAACAGAAGCTTGGTGCTGAAAAATATCCAATAGCACCAGTGGAATGAGCAGTAATTCTAAAGGGAGGTTCCTTCCCTTTGTAGAATAGGCTTGAACCACCGCCTGACGGATCCACTTGCAGATAGTGGATTTAGCCGGAGGCAAACCCTTTCTAGGTCCAGAAGTGAGAGCAAAAAGAGCATCAGACTTCCTGAAAGGCTCAGTAGCGACCAAATAAAACTTCAGAGCCCTGACCACATCCAGAGAATGCAGAGTCCGCTCCATGGAACTAGCAGGGTTAGGACACAATGAAGGCAAGACAATGTCCTGATTAAGATGAAAGGCAGACATATCCGGCTTAAGCCGGAACACCACCTTAACCTGATGTCTCTCAAAATAAGGAGGGGTGATGGAAAGCGCCGCCAGCTCAGAAACTCGCCTTACAGAAGTGATAGCCACCAGAAAGGCTACCTTAAGAGTCAAAATAGACAAGGTAGCTTCACGGATAGGCTCAAAGGGAGGCCCTTGCAGAGCAGACAACACCAGATTCAAAACCCAGACTGGTAGCAAAGGCTTACGGGGTGGACGCACATGAGAAACACCCTGAAAAAAGGTTTTAACCAACCGGTGATTGGCAAAAGATCTTTGGAAAATAATTGCCAGAGCTGAAACATGGCCATTTAGGGTACTAAGTTGAAGGCCCTGAATCAAACCATGTTGCAAGAATTCCAAAATCCTGGGAATAGAAAACACCCGACAGGGAAGAGACTTGGACTCACACCAGGCAATGTAAGCATGCCAGACCCTGTAATAGATAAAGGGCGAGGACTTCTTCCTGAATCATGGTATCAACAACAAAGGCAGGCAACCCCTTTTCCATCAATATGGAGGTTTCAGCAGCCAAGCCGTTAAAGCCAGAGTTTGTAAATTGGGATGGTGTAGCTGCCCCTGGTTGAGAAGATCTGGATCCTTGGGCAACTGCAAACCGCACCAACCGCACTACGTCTGCGAACCAAGCTCTTCTTGGCCAACAAGGGGCCACCAGTATGGCTGGTACCCGCTCCTGGGCTATCTTGCGCATGACCCTGCCCAGGAGAGGAAACGGAGGGAACACATAGGAAAGCTGAAACTCCATCCAAGGTATTGCCAAGGCATCCGTGGCGAAGGCCAGAGGATCCTGAGACAGAGACAAATCTGGGAAGTTTGTGATTGTGACGGGACGCAAACAGGTCCATGTCCGGCTGACACCAGCGGTGACAGAGGGAGAGAAACACCTGGTTGTTGAGAAACCACTCTCCCAGGCGAGACGTCCCCCTGCTCAGGGAGTCCGCCACCTGGTTCTCCACCCCTGGGATGTAGATCGCTGAGATACCGGGAACATGCTGTTCGACCCAAGACATAATCAGGGAGACTTCCTTGAAGGCTCGCTTGTTCCGAGTCCCTCCCTGATGGTTGATGTATGCAACCGCCGTCTGGTTGTCTGAGCGAATCTGAACAGCCCGACCCCGAAGGTGAGTGGATAGGCGAGAAAGAACCAACCTGATGGCCCTCAATTCCAGGACGTTGATGGGAGCATGGGCCTCTTGTGGACCCCACCGACCCTGGAATCTCAGGGACTTCCAGAAGCCTCCCCAGCCGTTCAGACTGGCATCCGTGGTGACCTGCCCCCCAGAAGGTTCCTTGAGTCCAGCCACCATGAGAGAGACTGTCTGGCCAGGGGAGACAGAACAAATTCCTGATCCAGGGACACAGGGTCCCGATCCCAAACTGACAAGAGGTGCAACTGAAGAGGTCTCATGTGAAACTGAGCAAAGGGGACTGCCTTGAAGCAGGACACCATCAGGCCCACCAACCGCATCCCCTGATGGATGGAGGGATGAGGACACGACAGCAGAGCCCGAGCCTGCAGCTGAAGACCCTCCACCTTCTGCTGAGGAAGGAACACCTTGACCTGAGGTATCCAGAGTCATGCCAAGAAAGGACCTCACCAAGGACAGGGACAAAGAAGACTTGGGATAGTTGCTCATCCAGCCGAAAGACTCCAGAGTGGATGTCACCATTTGAGTGTCCCGTTCGGCCTGAGGAAAAGACTCGGCCACAATCAGGATGTCGTCCAGGTAAGGAATGATGCGGATGACCTGGTTCCTTAGCAGAGCCATCACTCCCGCCAGCCCCTTGGTGAACACCCGAGGTGCCGAGGTGATACCGAAGGGTAGAGCCACAAACTGGCAATGCTGATCCTGCAGCTCGAACCTTAGAAATCTCTGATGACCTGGGAAGATAGGCACATGAAGATAAGCATCCTTGATATCGACAGTGGTCATGAAGTCGCCCTGGCGAAGGGTACTGACAGCAGAGCGCAGCGTCTCCATGCAAAAATGCTTGAATCTGACAAATTTGTTGAGGCCCTTCAGATCCAGAATGGGCCTCAGAGAGCTGTCCTTTTTGGGAACCGTGAAATGATTGGAATAGTACCCCTGACCTCTTTCTTGATGAGGCACCAAACAAATTACTCTGGACTCTAACAGGCAATGAACAGCCAGAAACAATCCCTGAGCGGACAGGGGGTTTAAAGACATCCGGGATCTGATGAATCTTGGGGGGGGGGGGGGGCAGGCTGCAAACTCTATCTTGTAACCGGAGGACACTACCTCCTGAATCCACCGGTCTGAGACATGAAGCCTCCAGACGTGAGCAAAGAGCCGAAGCCGTCCCCCCACCCGGATGGATGAATGGATGAGGGCGCCCCTTCATGCCTGAGGGGGCTTGGGAGAGGGTTTGGGCTTGGGATTCCAGGAGAGACCGGGATGACCACGGGTTCTGTCACGGCCCCAAGAATCTCTGCAGCCACTGGAGAGTAGGGAGCCATGGCCCCCTCTGGGAATGCGAAAGGAAGGGAGCGGGGCAGAGGACCCCCGAAAGGGTCGAGACTGCCTCCTACGCTGAGGCAGCCTCCCATCCTTGGCTAGAACATCAAGACGTTCCCCAAATAGCCGCAGCCCCACGAAGGGAAGGCCAGTGAGAGCTTTCTTAGCCGCAGAGTCATCTGCCCACTGGCGGAACCAGACGCATAGCCACCAAGTGCGCAGAGGTCCTTCCACACAGCCGCACAGCATCATCCATAGCAGTAAGGATAAAGGCCACAAAATCAGTGCAAAGTAAGAGAGTCCTATATTCCTCCCCCACACTACCAGCTGTTGTGCCATCAAGGAGACGCTTAAGCAGTTTCTTAAGGGCAATAGCAGTAATGGTGGCAGCACATACAGGGCGCAAGCCAGCCCCCACACAGGTAAAATCATGGCAGGCCACTTGATCCATGCGCCGGTCCTCTCCGTACCTCAGAGTGGTAGTGTCAGGGGAAGGCATGACTGAAGTATTGGACAAGCCTAGCACGGGAGTGTCCACTTCAGGGGGAAATGACCACCTCTTCACAAGATCAGCAGGAAAGGGATACCTTTTATCCAAACCCTTGGGCACCGCAGGCAACTTGTTAGGACATTCCCCTTCCTTAAGCACCAAGGTGGCAAAATTCCTGCGCAGGGAACTCTAGACGCTGTTTACCAGGGCGAAAAAGCTCCCCCTGCTATCTCTTAGCTACCTCAGGGGGAGCAATGTGCAAAATTTCAAAAATATGTGACAGCAGATTACCAGTGTCCTCAGGGTACCATGATTCCTCTCCGGACACAGACCCAGGATCACTATTGCAACCCTCCTGCTGGTTCCCAGAGGAGTTAGAGTCCTGGGAGAGCTCCCCCATCTCAAGGGGGTGACAGTCACCAAGATCATCAATCCCCACATACATCTCAGTAAGGGAAGCAGGCCTGTTGTCCATGTGTCTCTTCTTGCCAGAGGCCTTCCTAGGAGCATTCCTGGCAAGCTGCTTTCCAATGTTAGCCAACCGCAGAGCCAAATCAGAATGTGACTCCCTGCCAACATTCCCCTCACTGGGGCCCAATTGCAGGAGTGGGGGGGTAGGTGAAGCCGAGTGAGGCGCAGAGCTGGCAAGCGAAGCAGGCAAACCAGCTTGAAGCGCAAGGACACTTTCAGCGCACGGCCTGCACACCGTGACACTGTTACTCACAGGGGATACCCCACACATGGAACACAGCCGGGCTTGCCCCGAAGGGCCCCCAAGCACGCTATCCCCAGAAGCCTCCATATGGTGATTAGCACAGGAGCAATAGGCCAGCAGTGGGTACAGGCTTAAGACAGAAGCCACCCGGGATGCCCTCCCACGGGATGCCCCCAGAAGGTAATAAAGGGGGGATGAGGGGGAGAAAAGTGGTGCCGGGAGAAACCACAACCCAATGGTATCCCGCCTGAAAGACATAAGTAAAATCACACATGAGCATCCCGCAGCAAAATACCCCAATTCAACTAAAAACCCCCCAAGGGGGACTGACGGACCAAAGACACAGCGGGGTCACACAGGCACAGGCCGCTGAATAAGGCGACCCGCCGGAGGAAGCAGCGCTGCAGCCAGGAAGGGAGAAATCCAGACACGCAGCTTGTCCAAAATGGCGCCGGCAAGGGTACCTCGAGGGGCGGGACGCGGGGGGGAACAACGCGATACGCGTCAGCACCCGGCCCCGCCCCCCTGAAGAGCGCAAAAAACGGCGCTCACGTGACCCAGCCGGCGCCATGACAAAGCAAAATCACCTCAGGTTATAGCGGCCACAGCCGCGGAACGCAGTACCAAGCGGCGCAGCAGCTAAAAACACCAGAAAAACACCAAAAATCTTAAAAACACCACAGATATGACTACTCGCCACTACCACGGGGGGACCCAATGGAAAATGAGGGTACACAGTCCCCAAACTACTTACCCCCCCTCAGAAGCCAGGACAGGAACTCCGCATCCCTAGTAGGCTCACCATAAAGCCTATGGCCGGCTACCCTTTGTGGAACAGGGTCTGCGGCTTGGAGCAGCGCTCCAGAAGCACATGACCCTAGTGCTCTTCTACCTTCACCCGATCTGTGAGCCGAGGCTGGGAGGCAGTGAGGGTCCAGAAACGGATGGAAGTAGACATGCAGTGCCGCAGGCTTGGTTGCCCCGCTCACCTGCGCAAGAGACATCTTCTAACTTCGCAGTCCACTGCAGAGGAAACACAGGGGAACTCTATGGTTAAGCCCGTTTTTATAGGGAGCCGGGACAAGCCACAGCTTTTCTGCAGTACCACTGCGCCACCTTGTGGCGGAATAACCCCAACTGTTATGAATACCGAAGTGGGCCGTGCCATGCAATAAAGAAAAGAGGACCACGCAACGCGTCGATGCCCCCTTACTTGCCTGGACCCTAGGAAATGGCCTGTTAAAGCGGTGGTATTACTTTTCATTTTTTAATAGTTCCTGTTTGCACCATTACCTATATGGGCTTGCGCGCAGCCCTGTATCTGGCGCACATCCAGCACATCTAGCTCATAACACTGTGTTTTGTTTAATGCCCTAATTGTTCTATTGGCGACCTTTGTGGATAGAGGAGCACAACATTAAATCTGTAGCACTAGTCACTTTACAAGGATTATTTTCCAGATAGCGTTTGTTTACATTTACAGGTATAAACCTGTATTACTGCTAGTTTTGCACATAGTCTTTATATGATATCAATTGCTTTGCACAACCTTTGGATTATTTATGAACTATATTTTGCACCTTTGCACATCCTCATATGGAAGGAACTTGTCAAGATATTGTTAATGAGCCAGCTATTATTATAACCAGGGTCCAGTGTACTTTCTAATGTGTTTTCTTGTGTAAATAGTGTGTAGTTGTATCGATATTTTTGTGTATACTTACCACATTGAATAAAGGTATATTGATTTTACTCTGGACAGTGCGGCTGTGCCTGTTTATAGGATTTGGGTGGGGCTTATCTGGTGGCCCACACTATGGGGTTTATTTATCAAGGGCTAGCGCCAGGTAGTGTCTGACGAGCGCCAGGTACCGCCACATAACGGCGGCTACCGACTCAAGTACGCCCGGCGGCGGTCACAATGACGCATTTATCACGCTAAATGAGGCTAGCGCCGGCGAGAGCGTTGGCTAGCGCGGGATTCATCATGTAGCCGACTGCAACGAACAGCGACGCTGATAATCCCATCACAGCGACAGGTATGACCTGGCGCTCCCTGGCGATGTCCAATGCATTTCAATGGAGCAATCTTTAAATAATCATAAATAATTGCTTTTTTTATTTTTTTTTTATTTTTTTTAATGTCAAAAATTCTGTGACCACTTCTGCAATGTTAGGATTTTTTTTTTAAGTAAAAAAAAAAATTGTGCAGAATTGATATTACAGGTCTGATATTAATGTATTCATATTACAAAATTATTTAAAATACTTTTTTTTTTTGGGTTTCCAAAAATATGGTGGTTTGGGGGTTAAAAAACTACTTTTAACCCATCGCCGCCAGCGCTCTGGGGTTTAAACATGCATTTCACAGCGCTTGAATTTTTTGAGCGTGATTTTTTTGACGAATATGGTGGAAGCCGGTCGCTCTGACCAGTCGCTATCATGCGCACCCATACATCGCGGAACCTGTGAAATAGCGACTCGTAACCTTGTATTCAACATTACGCCACACCGACTGAGTCGCTATCAACAACCGAACAACAGCCAAGCACAGCGACTACTAGCGGGCGCTGTGTAAATACTGCTACAGTCGCTCAACTGTCGCTACATGTCTCTATTAATAAATCAGCCTCCCCGTGACTCACACCATATTCAACAAAAAAACAGACTCACAGACCATAGGCACTCTGGATCTGGACGCTGTAGCATAGAGCACCAGCTGCTGTGTGATTAAAGTCTGTTTTTGAACACATGTCCACCAGTAACAAAGCGAGAAACACATGGAATGACATTGTTGTAACATTGTCACATTAACACTTTAGTGCCAGAACTGTAATGGACAATTCTGCATAAAAATATAAAAAGTTAAAAATGTTTTTAACTTTTTACTCTTTCTGGGCCAGGAGAGGTCACACAATTATTTGAGAGAAAAAAATTAAAAACAAAAAAACCCTGGTTAAATAGTAGAAAAGGAACGTCCATTGAAATGTATGGGAGAGCGTAATACCTGAAGCTAGAGCGCCGGCGCTATACGCTGAGCCGCCTGTAATAATACATGTGACGCTACATGGCGCTGTTAGAGTCGCTCACCAGATTTGCTTTCATAAATGTGGTTTTGCGTACAGCGCCCGGCGTTCACCAGACGCTGCCTGCCGCTACGAGGCGCTACCTGGCGCTATCCCTTGATGAATAAACCCTATGTTACCTTGTAGCAAGCTGAACAATGTTCTCCCCCTTGGCTTCAGTCAATACCTTGGTAGTTCAATCGGACCTTCAGCATCATTTAATAAAAAACCCAAAGCCTTAAACACTAACGCTATTATTTAGATTTTATAATATATTTTAAGATTTTAGTCACTAACTTTATTATTCTTTTCCCAGACGGGCTTCGACTCTGTTCAGGACTTTAGGATATGTGTGCTGCCATCTTGCCTCAAAAGCATCACATACTGAGGAGAGGAGAGCAAGATAAAATACAAGGGTGGGGTTATAGTTGTGCTTTGCACAGACAGAACAGAGCTGGGTCAGGAAAAGGACATCAATCCCAGAATGCAGAGCAGCACAGTCAGAAGGCACGTCCTGTTTGCAGGCTGCCTGAGACTCCACTGGCCGCCATCTTGGTTAAAAGGTTTAGAAAATGCAATAGGTGCAGGTAGGATGATTTTTAAAGTGAGCAATCTGTATGTACAGGGTGGGGGAAACATATAAGATAGGCTCTTATTCAGGGTGAAGGTCCGGATTAATGTGGGCAATCTGTATGTACAGGGCGGGGGAAACATATAAGATAGGCTCTTATTCAGGGTGAAGGTCCGGATTAATGTGGGCAATCTGTATGTACAGGGGGGAAACATACAAGATAGGCTCCTATTGAGGGTGAAGGTCCGGATTAATGTGAGCAATCTGTATGTACAGGGTGTGGGAAACATATAAGATAGGCTCTTATACAGGGTGAAGGTCCGGATTAATGTGGGCAATCTGTATGTACAGTGGGGGGGGGGTATAGTCTCTATATAAAGGCAGCATAATGGGGGATCATTTATACCTTGATAAAGTGGCCTGTGAGCAGGGAGGCCACGAAACGCGTTGGGGGGATTGTCACTCGACCTGGGACATTCTTGGGGGATACCCAGATCTGCACATTTAGGTGATGTGTTTGTTTATTGTGTATTTGTTGTAATCTAGTACTTGAGTCTTTTCTTCTCTTGCCACATTTAGGCCCGTATTTATCACGGGCTAGCGCCAGGTAGTGTCTGACGAGCGCCAGGTAGCGGCAGCTAACGGCGACTACCGACTCAAGTGCGCCCGGCGGCGGTCACAATGACGCATTTATCAAGCAAAATGAGGCTAGCGCCGGCGAGAGCGACGGCTAGCGCGGCATTCATCATGAAGCCGCCTGGACCGAACAGCGCCGCTGCAAATTCCCTCACAGCGCCAGGTATGAGCTGTCGCTCCCTGGCGATGTCCAATGCATTTCAATGGAGCAATCTATAATTAATCATAATTAATTGGTATTATTTTTTTTATTTTTTTTTTTTATGTCAAAAATTCGGAGACCACTTCTGCAATGTTAGGATTTATTTTTAAGTAAAAAAAAAATTTTTTAAAATTTGTGCAGAATTGATCTAACAGGTCTGATATTAATGTATTCATATTACAAAATGATTCTAAAAACATGTATAATGTTACATTCAAAAAATATGGTTGTTTAGGGGTTAAAAACCAGTTAATACCCATCGCCGCCAGCGCTCTGGGGTTTAAACAAGGAATGGACAGCGACAGCACATTCGGAGCGTGATTTGTTAATGAATATGAAGCAAGCCGTTCGCTCTGGCCATTCGTTGTCAGGCGCTCACATACAACGCTGGACCTGTGAAACAGCGACCCCCCAGCCCGTATTCAACATTACCGCACACCGACTGAGTCGCTGTCATCAAGCTAACGCCAGCCAAGCACAGCGAATACTGGCTGGCGCTGAAAAAATCACGCTACAGTCGCTCATCTGGCGCTACCTGGCGCTATTAATGAATCAGCCTCTCAGTATCAATTGAATTATGGTTTGCACAAATTTTAGCACTAATGCACTTTATGAATTGTTTACAGTACTGGCACTTTATTGAAATCTAATGTTTGTGGGATTGGGATTATGGGTTTAATTGGGATGCCCCTGGGAATGTGCGGTCCAGTGTTATATGTCTTTTAATTGTCTGTTATGGGATTTTTATGGTTACTTGCCAATAAATAATTTATGAATTCATGATATATATTTGGTTGAGGTATTGATTGCCGTGGAGGGGGTGCGGTGGTTTGGAACTATTTTGGGTGAATTGCTGGATTCATCATTATAACACTATGGCTTTGATTTAGGATATAAATAGTCTCCCATCGCTGCACGGCCACAGGTATTGGATTAAATTACTTCTCTTTATTTGTATTGTGGTGCGGAATTTGCATATTTAGTTTAAACTACAGGGTGGGGGAAACATATAAGATAGGCTCTTATTCAGGGTGAAGGTCCGGATTAATGTGGGCAATCTGTCTGTACAAGGGGGGAAACATATAAGATAGACTCTTATTCAGGGTGAAGGTCCGGATTAATGTGGGCAATCTGTATGTACAGGGTGGGGGAAACATGTAAGATAGGCTCTTATTCAGGCTGAGGGTCCGGATTAATGTGGGCAATCTGTATGTACAGGGTATGGGAAACATATAAGATAGGCTCTTATTCAGGGTGAAGGTCTGGATTAATGTGAACAATCTGTATGTACAGGGGGGGAAACATATAAGATAGACTCTTATTCAGGGTGAAGGTCCGGATTAATGTGGGCAATCTGTATGTACAGGGGGGGAACATATAAGATAGACTCTTATTCAGGGTGAAGGTCCGGATTAATGTGAGAAATCTGTATGTACAGGGTGTGGGAAACATATAAGATAGACTCTTATTCAGGATGAAGGTCCGGATTAATGTGGGCAATCTGTATGTACAGGGTGGGGGAAACATATAAGATAGACTCTTATTCAGGGTGAAGGTCCGGATTAATGTGGGGCAATCTGTATGTACAGGGTGGGGGAAACATATAAGATAGACTCTTATTCAGGGTGAAGGTCCGCTTTAAAATGTGGTTTAAGACACAGATCTCCTTATCCTCTATACTATTCCTCCATCATAACATTACGAGTCACCCCAGACTTAGCTACCTATAAAAAAAAAAAAAAAAAAACTAAAGTAAATGCTGCAACAACATTTTCCATAGCAACAATCACAACTGACCTTTAGTAGAGGGACTTAAATATGAAATAGTAATTGGATGTCAGGGAGGGGTCAGGCAATAAAGAAGCCGAGAAAAGGACGCAATAATTGTCGCTGTAATGGATGCGGATGTCATTTTGCACATCATTGAGCATCGAGGAGCATTATGTCCGATTTATGGTTGTTATCAGATAGGAACGATCAATACATTTTGAAATAATTGTTATCATATTTTTTGCTGAAAATAATTGTCAGCTTTGAGGCCGATTCATTAACAGCGGCAGGTAGCGACAGTTGAGCGACTGTAGCGGCATTTTCAGAGCACCCGCTAGTAGTC
This sequence comes from Gastrophryne carolinensis, assembly GCA_027917425.1. NCBI lineage: Eukaryota > Metazoa > Chordata > Amphibia > Anura > Microhylidae > Gastrophryne > Gastrophryne carolinensis. The sequence goes on from CM051238.1 coordinate 16,328,759, forward strand.
GCTGTGCTTGGCCGTTGTTCGGTAGTTGATAGCGACTTTGCCGTAATGTTGAATATTGGGGGAGGAGTCGCTATTTGACAGGTTCCGCGCTGTATGGGAGCGCATGATAGCGACTGGCCATAGCGACCGTCTCCCACCATATTCATTAACAAATCACGCTCAAAAAATTCTCGCGCTGTGAAATGCATGTTTAAACCCCAGAGCGCTGGCGGCGATGGGTTAAAAGTAGTTTTTTAACCCCCAAACAACCATAATTTTGGAAACCAAAAAAAACACGTTTTTAAAATAATTTAGTAATATGAATACATTAATATCAGACCTGTAATATCAATTCTGTAAATTTTTTTTTTATTTTTAATATTTATTTATAAATATTTATTTTTTACCTTAAAAAAAATATTTTAAATGGCAGAAGTGGTCACAGAATTTTTCCCATTTAAAAAAAAAACAAAAAACAAAAAAATAACAATTAATTATGAATATTTAAAGATTGTTCCATTGAAATGCATTGGAGAGCGCCAGGTAGCGAGAGGTCATACCTGTCGCTGTTCAAGGTCGGACGCTGGCGCTGTGGGCTGAGGCTGGAATAATGATGAATGAGTGGCTATATGGCGCTATCTCAGTCGCTAAGCAGGATTGGCTTGATAAATGTGTGATTGTGGTGGGGAGCCGGCGTTCTCGTGGCGGGGCCCGTCATTACCGGCCGCTCACCAGTCGCTACCTGTCGTTATCCCTTGTTAAATAAGGGCCTTTGTGTTTTCAATGTTTAATGTGTCTCCAGCAGATGTGTAGTGCCCAAGCATGGTGTAGCTCTAACGCACCCGGGTGTTCGCTGGGTGGAGATGGCAGGGAGCAGGTTCCTCTGGGCCCAGGGTGCTCTACCTGTGTGTTGTGGGTAGGTAAGGGTTTAGGGTACCGTTGCGGGGGAGGTTAGTACTAACTGTTGCCGCTTGAAAGGATGAACACTAGTCCGGAAGATGAAAGCAGAGTTCCTCTTTATTTAATCCACAGGCAAACAGCAAACACGGAACAGGTACAATATATCCATCTAGATATTACCTTTCTAGTTATAACTATGTTTCCACTCAGCATCCCGTTATGACTAACAACCATTCATACCTCACCTTCTAGAGCAATCCCCATCTTAGTCTATGGCCCAATGCTTGTCTGTGGCCTAAACCCACTACTTGAGTCTTGAGTCTAATTTAGGGTACTGCACTGTCTATGCACTTCCATGGTTGTAAACCACAAAAGAGCTTAATGTCTGGTTAACTCTATATGAATGGGTTCTTATTAGTTAACTGGAATGGTCCTAGTTATACCCAGGCCCCTACAATGGCTTTCTATAAAGTGGACCAAACCCACCCTGCACAAAAATGTGGACCAAAACCCACCCACCAGACATGTGTGATCCATGCTGCACCCCAGATGTATGATCCATGCTGCACCCCACGTGTGTGATCCATGCTGCACCCCACGTGTGTGATCCATGCTGCACCCCAGGTCTGTGATCCATGCTGCACCCCACGTGTGTGATCCATGCTGCACCCCACATGTGTGATCCATGCTGCACCCCACGTGTGTGATCCATGCTGCACCTCACGTGTGTGATCCATGCTGCACCCCACGTGTGTGATCCATGCTGCACCCCACGTGTGTGATCCATACTGCACCCCACGTGTGTGATCCATGCTGCACCTCACGTGTGTGATCCATGCTGCACCCCACGTGTGTGATCCATGCTTCACCCCACGTGTGTGATCCATGCTGCACCCCACATGTGTGATCCATGCGGCACCCCACATGTGTGACCCATGCTTCACCCCACATGTATGATCCATGCTGCACCCCACGTGTGTAAGCCATGCTGCACCCCACATGTGTGATCCATGCTTCACCCCATGTGTGTGATCCATGCTGCACATCACATGTGTGATCCATGCTTCATTCCACGTGTATGATCCATGCTGCACCCCACATGTGTGATACATGCTGAATTCCATGTGTGTGATCCATGCTGCACCCCATGTGTGTGTGATCCATGCTGCACCCCAGGTCTGTGATCCATGCTGCACCCCACGTGTGTGATCCATGCTGCACCTCACGTGTGTGATCCCTGCTGCACCCCCCGTGTGTGATCCCTGGTCCACCCCACATGTGTGATCCATGCTGCACCCCACGTGTGTGATCCCTGCTGCACCCTACGTGTGTGATCCATGCTGCACCCCACATGTGTGATCTATGCTGCACCCCACATGTGTGATCCCTGCTGCACCCCACGTGTGTGATCCCTTCTGCACCCCAGGTGTGTGATCCATGCTTCACCCCACGTGTGTGATCTATGCTGCACCCCATATGTGTGATCTATGCTGCACCCCACGTGTGTGATCCATGCTGCACCCCATGTGTGTGATCCATGCTGCACCCCACATGTGTGATCCATGCTTCCCCCCACGTGTATGATCCATGCTGCACCCCATGTGTGTGATCCATGCTGCACCTCAGGTCTGTGATCCATGCTGCACCCCACGTGTGTGATCCATGCTGCACCCCACATGTGTGATCCATGCTGCACCCCACGTGTGTGATCCATGCTGCACCTCACGTGTGTGATCCATGCTGCACCCCACGTGTGTGATCCATGCTGCACCTCACGTGTGTGATCCATGCTGCACCCCACGTGTGTGATCCATGCTGCACCTCACATGTGTGATCCATGCAGCACCCCACATGTGTGATCCATGCAGCACCCCACATGTGTGACCCATGCTTCACCCCACATGTATGATCCATTCTGCACCCCACGTGTGTGAGCCATGCTGCACCCCACATGTGTGATCCATGCTTCATCCCACGTGTATGATCCATGCTGCACCCCACATGTGTGCTACGTGCTGAATTCCATGTGTGTGATCCATGCTGCACCCCATGTGTGTGTGATCCATGCTGCACCTCACGTGTGATGATACATGCTGCATCCTACGTGTGATCCATGCTGTACTCCAAGACAATCCATTCTGCACCTCATGTGGTTTTAGGAGACAGAGAAGGTATGATGTTGCTGGTGGGGGACTATAGAAGAACTACTCCATACCATGGACACCCCTATTCTGCATAAATCACATGCACAGTATAAATCACAAACATGAAGTGCAGCATGAATCCCACACGTGCGGTGCAACATTGATCAGATGCATGGGGTGCAGCATGGATCACACACGTAGAGTGCAGCATGGATCACAGACGTGGGGTGCAGCATGGATCAGATGCATGGAGTGCAACATTGATCAGATGCGTGGAGTGAAGCATGAATCATACATGTGGGGTGCAGCATGGATCACACACATGTAGTGCAGCATGAATCACACACATGGAGTGCACAATGAATCACACACATGGAGTGCAGCATGGATCCCACACCTGGGGTGCTGCATGGATCACACACATGTAGTGCAGCATGAATCACACACATGGAGTGCACAATGAATCACACACATGGGGTGCAGCATGAATCACACAGGTGGGGTACAGCATGGATCACACATGCTGAGTGCAGCATGAATCAGCGCAGGTGCAGCATGAATGACAGATGTGGAGTGTAGTATGAATCAGTGCAGGTTCAGCATCTGGTACAGCATGGATGACACATGCTGAGTGCAGCATGAATCACACACGAGGGGTGCAGCATAGATCACACATGTAGAGTGTAGCATTGATCACTCCTGGGGGTGCAGCATGGATCATAGACGTGATGTGCAGCATGAATCACACACATGGGGTGCCGCATGAATCACACATGTGGAGTGCAGCATAGATCACACAAATTGGGTGAAGAATAAATCACAAACATGAAGTGCAACATGAATCACACATGCGGAGTGCAGCTTAAATCACACACGTGGAGTGCAGCATGGATCCCACACCTGGGGTGCAGCATGGATCACACCCCTGGGGTGCAGCATAGATCCCACACCTGGGGTGCAGCACGGATCCCACACCTGGGGTGCAGCATGGATCCCACACCTGGGGTGCAGCATGAATCATACACATGGTATGCAGCATGGATCCCACACCTGGGGTGCAGCATGGATCCCACACCTGGGGTGCAGCATGGATCCCACACCTGGGGTGCGGCATGGATCCCACACCTGGGGTGCAGCATGGATCCCACACCTGGGGTGCAGCATAGATCCCACACCTGGGGTGCAGCATGGATCACACACCTGGAGTGCAGCATGGATCACACACCTGGAGTGCTGAATGGATCACACGCGTGGAGTGCAGCATGAATCATGCACATGGTATGCAGCATGGATCATACACATGGGGTGCAGCATGGATCACACACCTGGGGTGCTGCATGGATCCCACACCTGGGGTGCGGCATGGATCCCACACCTGGGGTGCAGCATGGATCCCACACCTGGAGTGCTGAATGGATCACACGCGTGGAGTGCAGCATGAATCATGCACATGGTATGCAGCATGGATCATACACATGGGGTGCAGCATGGATCCCACACCTGGGGTGCAGCATGGATCCCACACCTGGAGTGCAGCATGGATCACACACCTGGGGTGCTGAATGGATCACACGCGTGGAGTGCAGCATGAATCATGCACATGGTATGCAGCATGGATCATACACATGGGGTGCAGCATGGATCACACACCTGGGGTGCTGCATGGATCCCACACCTGGGGTGCAGCATGGATCACATCCCTGGGGTGCAGCATGGATCCCACACCTGGGGTGCAGCATGGATCCCCCACCTGGGGTTCAGCATGGATCACACCCCTGGGGTGCAGCATGGATCACACCCCTGGGGTGCAGCATAGATCCCACACCTGGGGTGCAGCACGGATCCCACACCTGGGGTGCAGCATGGATCCCACACCTGGGGTGCAGCATGAATCATACACATGGTATGCAGCATGGATCCCACACCTGGGGTGCAGCATGGATCCCACACCTGAGGTGTAGCATGGATCCCACACCTGGGGTGCGGCATGGATCCCACACCTGGGGTGCAGCATGGATCCCACACCTGGGGTGCAGCATGGATCCCACACCTGGAGTGCAGCATGGATCACACACCTGGGGTGCAGAATGGATCCCACACCTGGGGTTCAGCATGGATCACACCCCTGGGGTGCAGCATGGATCACACACCTGGGGTGCAGCATGGATCACACACATGGGGTGCAGCATAGATCCCACACCTGGGGTGCAGCACGGATCCCACACCTGGGGTTCAGCATGGATCACACACCTGGGGTGCAGCATGGATCACACACCTGGGGTGCAGCATGGATCCCACACCTGGGGTGCAGCATGGATCCCACACCTGGGGTGCAGCATGGATCCCACACCTGGGGTGCTGCATGGGTCCCACGCGTGGAGTGCAGCATGAATCATACACATGGTATGCAGCATGGATCATACACATGGGGTGCAGCATGGATCATACACGTTAAGTGCACCATGAATCTCAGAGCCACATGTGATATCCCCTGTTATAAATCTTTATTCATTCTCTAGAAGGATGGAGCACACACTGTTGGTCTTTGATGGGATAATGTAGATGAGACTCTATAGAGTGCCCCCAGCAGGCCTTGCTTGTAGTTGATGGGGCTGCAGTGATCCCCTCCAGGCGCTCGCTGACCCATACATGCTTCTGATCCCACTTGCAAATATAGCAACACAGGAGAGAGGCGCCTCGAGTTAATGGCATGTAACGCGGCAGAGCGGGTATTCTTTATAGCGGTATAATCCCAGCTGTTTCTATGGCAGCCCCTCTCCCCATATGCAGCAGACATAATAACCCGGGAGGGGGATGCTCCACTAACATATGTATGCGCTGCGCTCCCTCGCCCCGGCACCATGGAGAGCATTAACGCTGTGTCAGTTTCTGTGTCAGCTCTGAAAATAGACTGATGGAGGCACCGGGGGGCAGGCAGCACCTCTTATATAACCGCTGTAGATCCACGTGGTGCATGCCGATGGATTCTACCCAGAAGCCCGGAGATCTGAAAAACAGCATCATTTCTTAGCGAGTTATTCATGAAGCTCTAGTGCCAGGTAGTGCCTGTACAGCGGCAGGTAGCGCCAGGTAGCGTCAGGTGAACGCGGGAGATGGCACGCAAGTACACATTTATGAAGACGATTCTGGTGAGCGACTGGGACAACGCCATGTAGCGTCCTATTCATCATTATCCCAGGCTCAGCGTACAGTGCTGGCGTTCAGCCATGCAGAGCGCCATGTCTTACCTCTCGCTACCTGGTGCTCTCCCATACATTTCTATGGACGATTCCTCAATCCCTTTCCTGATCCCATTTTTTTTTTTTTATTATAAAAATCTTTCAGACATGTATCCTGGCCTAGAAAATGACATTTTTGAAAACTTTTTTCATTAATAATATTTTTATGCAGAATTGTCCTAACATGTCTGGTATTAAAGTGTTCATGTTACAATGTAATAACAATGTCATTCCATATGTTTTCGCTTTGTTACTAGTGGATACATGTTCCAAATCAGACTTTAAAAACACAGCCTCTGGCGCTATGGGTTACATCGACCCGATTTTGAGTGCCGGCGATGTTTGAGGCTGTTTTTTTGATGAATGTGGTGTGAGTCAGTCACACTGAGCTGGCACTCCCATTCGCTCCCATACATCGTAGTACTGCGAATCACATAACGTATTCAACAATGCCGGCCAGCGACTGAGGCGCTCTAAAACAACGAACCATGGCCGAGCACAGCGACTACTAGCGGTCGCTCTGGCGTTATTAATGAATCAGCCTACCGTCTTTGTCCTGCGCTCAATGATACTGATACTGCACAGATACAATGGGGATCATGCTAAAGGCATGTCTAATGTTTCCCCAAAACTCACCTACCATACCTCCTAACTGTCCCTGATTTGGAGGGACTGTCCCTCTTTTGAGTCCATGTCCCCCTGTCCCTCGTTCTTCTCTGTCCTTCTTTGAGGTTTAATATGCAGAACGGAATCAATAAATGATTCATTCTCCCATTCAAAGTTGTTGTAACTGTTACACCCTATCTTCTAACCATCAATCAATGAGGGGACATGGCTTAACTTGACAATTGTCCCCCTTTCCCAAAGTTGGAAGGTATGCCTACCTCTGTGAAGGGGCAAAGTTTTGGGAACAACAACACCCTATGGGGTATGCAGAAAAAAATTCTATAGCATACCCCATAGGGTGCTGTTAATTTCAAACTCTCAAAAATGATCCCTAACTCGTTGGAAAAATTATGTACAGCATCATAGCAAGTAATGGTGATTTTTTAAAGAAAAAATAAAACAATTTTTTTATTGCATTTTTTGTTAAAGTGGACCAAAACCCAGAGATTCCAGGGCTGTTGTATTCCCTCGCACCGGGGCATCCAGAATTGGGATGCCCCACTGTGTGAAACCCCCCAGGTCATCCAGAAACTCGCCTTCTTTCCCTGTCCAATGGCGCATGTGCGAGCATGAATGCCCGGTGTGGGCATGCTCCCTGTTAAAGGATAGTAGCTTACCTTAGACGAGTTCTAGGATGGGGGGGGCGTTGACTGGACACGTTGACTAGACGAGAGGCTGCACATGCACCGTAGGACCAGGGAAGGGTGAGTGAGATTGGGCGATCTGGGGGGTTTCACACAGTGGGGCATCCCCAATTGGGGTACCCAGGGGGCAAAGACCAAAACCCAGGATAGTCAAAATCCTGTGTTTTGGTCCACTTTGAAGAAGAACTCCACTGCCATATGCTCAAATATACTGTGGGGTAATAGAGATCTACAAGAAGAGAAAAGAGTGTTTCAAGAGATAATGAGGCTGATTCATTAATAGCGCCAGGTAGCGACAGATGAGCGACAGTAGCATTATTTTCACAGCGCCCGCTAGTATTCGCTGTGCTTGGCCGTTGTTCGGCTGTTGACAGCGACTCAGTCAGTGTGCGGTAATGTTGAATATTGGGTTAGGAGTCGCTGTTTGACAGGTTCCGCGCTGTATGGGAGCGCATGACAGCGAACGGCCATAGCGAACGGCTCCCAGCATATTCATTAACAAATCACGCTCCAAAAATTCTCGCGCTGTGAAATGCTTGTTTAAACCCCAGAGCGCTGGCGGCGATGGGTTAAAAGTAGTTTTTTAACCCCCAAACAACCATATTTTTGGAAACCAAAAAAAACAAGTTTTTTAAATAATTTTGTAATATGAATACAATAATATCAGACCTGTAATATCAATTCTGTACATTTTGTTTTTTTTTATTTTTTTTACCTTAAAAAAATTATCTAAAATGGCAGAAGTGGTCACAGAATTTTTCACATTAAAAAAAAAAAAATTAAAAAATAATAGCAATTAATTATGAATATTTAAAGATTGCTCCATTGAAATGCATTGGAGAGCGCCAGGTAGCGAGAGGTCATACCTGTCGCTGTTCAAGGTCGCTCAATGGCGCTGTGGGGTGAGGCTGGAATAATGATGAATGATTCGCTATCTGGCGCTCTGTCAGTCGCTAAGCAGGATCGGCTTCATAAATGTGTGATTGCGGAGGGGAGCCGGCGTTCTCGTGGCGGTGAGCGTCATTACCGTTCGCTCACCATTCGCTACCTGGCGCTATCCCTTGTTAAATAAGGGCCAATACTGCTGCTGCTGGGCATGTGTACGTACCAGTGAGCTCCCTCACCTAAGGAGCAGCCATTGCTACATCGTTCTTCATGTACCCGGCTCACCTCTCTCTTCTTGGTGTACAGTTGCTACGGTAATAGCAATAGATTGCAGTTATAGGGAAACTGCTTCCATTTGCCAACATAAGAAAAAAGAAATTAGATCTGGACATACTCATACCTCCCAACTTTTCAGAGTGGGAAAGAGGGACATTTTTCTTAAATAAGGTCACGCCCCCTCATTGGGGGATACATTGAAGATAGGATGTAACAGTTACAACAATAGATACACTTTAAATAGGCAAATGAATCATTTACTGATGCAGACCTGAATGTTACACCTCAAAGAGGGACAAATGAGAACAACGAGGGACAGGGAGACATGGACTCAAAAGAGGGACAGTCCCTCCAAATCAGGGACATTTGAGAGGTATGCATACTTTCGGCTCGAACAATGCAATTAGAAGTAGACTTTCCCTTTAAAGTGGACCAAAACCCATGCTAATCGGTCTTATAGATTCCTGGGACGATCGATTGCCTCCCCCCGGGGGCATTCAAAATCGGGATGCCCCGCTGTGTGAAACCCCACAGGTCGCCCCATACACTTACCTTGCTTCCAGGTCCAACGGCACATGCGTGAGCCGTGGCCGCATCCCCGCTCTCCCTCTAGCAGGGCGTGTGCTCATGCCAGGCATTTGTGAATGTCCGGCTCCTGTTATAGGGAAGAGGGGATGCGGCCATTAGCGCGCTCGGAGCCGCTGGCCGTAGACGAAGCCTTAGACGACGTGATGTCAGCGACTCAGAGCAAGCTGATTGGATGAGCCGCTGCACATGCGTCGTAGGACCGGGAAGAGGTGAGTTACCTTCGGTGATCTGGGGGGTCACACAGCGAGGCATCCCCGATTGGGGTGTCCCGGGGGAATCGACCAAAACACAAGATAGTCCTGGGTTTTAGTCCACTTTAAAGATTGCTCCATCTGTATTTTGCATTATTCTCATGCATTCTAAGGGGTTTAAAGCAGACAAGCATCTAAAACCAGGATGCCCAAGGGTAAGGGGCATAAACCAGGCTAATGGATCACTTGGGCTTTAGGTCTGCTCTAAGAATCAGATCAGATGAGAAGGAGCCCTTTTCCTTTAGCTTTGTAAATGAAGGTGTGAGGATATATAAAATATATGGCCAGATAAAAATATGACAAACTATGGTTGTCAAAACACACCTTGTCAATTAGAGGCATGCTAGTACATTTGTCTGGAGTTACCAACAGGGAGCCATTTACATATGACAGGACAGAAGAACAAGCCACTTTAGAACAATAGGCTCGATTCAGAGACACATTCGTCTGCACTTCCGTAGCTGTCTGTGAAAGTTTGGGTGGGTGTTGTACGAACGTTCGGGAAAATGCGTATATGCGCTTTCGATGAACGGAAGCAAATCGGAACATTTCCGTTAGTTCGAATCATTTTCCAAACAAAATCGGAAATTTTTTGTTCGTTCAGATAACTTCCGTTGTTGGGATGGGTTTCCGTCTGATTCAGAGAGCTGATTTCCGACGGATCACCACCCTATAAATCCGTTTTATTTCCGATCCACTTACGGGACCTTTGAGGGCTCGGATTGCTATTGTTGAACATGTTTTGCGGCTATGTGGAGGAGTCTGCGCGCCTTCAGCACCAAGGCATTGCATGTATCAGCATGGCCGAGGCCATAAATTGTATAGCAATGCATACCTAAATCAATACATTTCATGTATGCCTTATCGAAGCATTTTAATGCTGACCTTAATTAGTCCTTAGCATGTAAACCTTTATTTTTCCACACATCCATATAATTGCTATATTTTTTTAGAATTATGTCCTTTGTGAATTATATTTGGATTGTTGAACTTGGATCTTAATTTGTTGTAGGAGTTATTGTTTTAGTTGGTTACCTTTGCTTTGTGTAATTATTTTATATTTGGTTGCAGGAACCGCAAGATGTGCCACTCGCACAACATACAAGCAGTGTTTGGTCCAGCTATGCGATTCCTCAGTGTTCTTGCAGGGCATCCAGGGTCGTCCCATGATGCTTATATATTGCAGAGCTCCGGCTTATTTCGTCAGTTTGAGTCAGGAGAATTATCTGGTGGATGGCTCCTGGGTAAGTTTGCTCACATTCCATCAATCCATTTTCACTGTATGGCAATGAATATAGTTGATGACTCATGTCTTAACCTATGGCTGTTTTTAGCCTTTGTTGACATGTTAAACAATATTGTAGCTTAGAATGTGTATTCTATGTTAGTATTTTTAAATTCTTTCAGGGGATTCTGGATATCCACTCCTGCCCTTGCTCCTGATGCCTGTTCTTTGCCTGCAGAATGCGGGCCAGGGGTTCTCTAATCAGGCACTATGCAAAACCTGGGCCGTGGTGGTGAGGGCCCTCTGGCTTTTGAAGTCCAGATTTAGGTGTTTGGACCATACGGGGGGGGGGGGCACTGCAGTATGACCCCAACAAGGTTATACCAATATTTTAATTTAAGTTTTTTAACAGGGACCACACGTGCCAGTGTGGCACAACTGAGTGTCAGGGTCCTTCAGTTGGTGGGCGAGATGCAGGAGCTGCGCGACTCGTTGGGGACCACAGATGAAGAATAACGTTCTGTGGCCTGCCATTGCTATGTATTTTGTTTTTTATAGTTGTAAAAATGTGAAATTTAATTTTTTTTTTTTAATTTTAAGATGGAATAAAATAAAAAATGTTACAGTGTCATTTCATTTACAAAATACATTAACACAAAACTAATGGGCCTAGAAATATTTAAAGATGAATATATGACCGAGAAGTGATTTGGGTAAGTTTTAGGGGGCTAAAATGGAAGAAGAACCTAACCGCGAAGTGTTTTGGGTGAGCTTTAAGGGTCCAAAAGGGAAGATGGAGGATAGTGCTAAGTGATTTAGCTAAACATTGTAGTAGAAGTGAGGGTGGCAAATATGTAGGCGACCACTTTAATGAGTTAAGTTTGTAGTGCGCAGGCGCAAGATCGTAAGGATTTCCGTCTGGACGATTATTTATTGAAAAAGGGAAACAGAAACTAACGGGAAACGTAAAGGATTCGTTGGAGAATACGATGGGAAAAGGGCAAAAACGAAAGCCTACGTTGTAACATGTAAAAATGAAACGGAAAAGTCACGCTGGAAAATGACATCCTCGTATTCGTAATCTGCCGTACAAACGGACGGAAACTTTACAGAAGGCTTGCAATGCATGCATAGAATCACTCGTACACTCATACGAGAGCGGAAACATTAAAAAAAAAAAAACAGATCGGCACTAAAACTGAAGTTTTTTTTTGTCTCTCTGAATCGAGCCTCATGTGCTAACTAGGTCAGATGACACCTCCCTATGTGGTAATTGACATCTACTTACTACAAAGCAGTGAATGAGACATTTGCTGCACATCTCTCTTCAAAAGAATATAGACATTAAAGCATAACTTTCACAATGAAACGCCCCTGACACACGATTGGCTGCATCCAGTATGCTGCCCGCCCCTATAACCAGGTTACAAATGAGAGAGTTGGGCACAGATGGTATGACATGCCAGGAGATTGCTTGCAATAAGTAGGCTGTTATCATTACTTTCCGTGTGCCCCCTCACAACACACATCATCAAAAAAGGTAACGATCTCTGTTTATTTCTCCCTTTTATTTTATAAGCATTTTGCCGTATATTGTATGTCTGTTATTTTTATTGTACATCTTTGTTTTACATGCACTGCCCCTTATGGGTGAATTAAATCCTAAAGATTTATAAAGTGGTCTGTGTGCTAACCCGCTAAACTTCAGGAGGGACATTGTGGCCCTTATTTATGAAGGAATAGCGACAGGTAGCGACTGGTGAGCGGCCGGTAATGACGGGCCCCGCCACGAGAACGCCGGCTCCCCACCACAATCACACATTTATCAAGCCAATCCTGCTTAGCGACTGAGATAGTGCCATATAGCGACTCATTCATCATTATTCCAGCCTCAGCCCACAGTGCCAGCGTCCGACCTTGAACAGCACCAGGTATGACCTCTCGCTACCTGGCGCGCTCCAATGCATTTCAATGGAACAATCTTTAAATATTAATAATTAATTGTTATTAATTTTTTTTTTCAATGTGAAAAATTCTGTGACCACTTCTGCCATTTTGGATAATTTTTTTAAGGGAAAAAAAATAAAAAAAAAATTGTACAGAATTGATATTACAGGTCTGATATTATTGTATTCATATTACTAAATTATTTTATAAACTTGTTTTTTTTGGTTTCCAAAAATATGGTTGTTTGGGGGTTAAAAAACTACTTTTAACCCATCGCCTCCAGCGCTCTGGGGTTTAAACATGCATTTTACAGCGCGAGAATTTTTTGAGCGTGATTTTTTAATGAATATGGTGGGAGCCGGTCGCTAGGGCCAGTCGCTATCATGCGCTCCCATACAGCGCGGAACCTGTCAAATAGCGACTCCTCACCCAATATTCAACATTACGGCAAACCAACTGAGTCGCTATCAACTACCGAACAATGGCCAAGAACAGCGACTACTAGCGGGCGCTCTGAAAATGCCGCTACAGTCGCTCAACTGTCGCTACCTGACGCTGTTAATGAATCGGCCTCTAGGTCAGATGACACCTCCCTATGTGGTAATTGACATCTACTTACTAAAAAGCAGTGAATGAGACATTTGCTGCACATCTCTCTTCAAAAAAATATAGACATTAAAGCATAACTTTTACAATGAAACGCCCCTGACACACGATTGGCTGCATCCAGCATGCTGCCCGCCCCTATAACCAGTTTAAAAATGAGAGAGTTGGGCACAGATGGTTTGACATGCCAGGGGATTGCTTCCAATAAGTAGACTGTTATCATTACTTTCCGTGTGCCCCCTCACAACAAGACATTATCTTCAAAAAAGGTAACGATCTCTGTTTATTTCTCTCTTTAATTTTATAAGCATTTTGCCGTATATTGTATGCCTGTTATTTTTCTTTGTTTTACATGCACTGCCCCTTATGGGTGAATTAAATCCTAAAGATTTATAAAGTGGTCTTCTGTGTGCTAACCCGCTAAACTTCAGGAGGGACATTGTATGTGTGCTAAATCTTGTGCCCCGTGTGCTTGCCTATCGCTACCAGTGTGACTTTATTGCTGTATAGTCGGGCCTAGAACCTTATTGTGTGATTGGGTTTATTAACTGCATAAGGTGAGATCTTAGCTTGAGATCTGTGTGTGTATGCAGTGTCTGGCTATTAGGGCCAGGTTCCAAAGACCATCCCCTCGATTCAAAGAGCAAAAGTTAATTGATTTCGGATCAAGAATCGTAAGTTTGGGTGGGTGTTAGTCATTTTTTCCTGTTTTTTTGGCCATTTCCGACTCGCACGAGCCTACGTACGAATGCGTATATGCTCTTACGATCATCACAAGTTCGTTCCTAAATTTTAGGATCAAAACGTAAAACTTAAGATCAAATCCTAAAACTTAGGATCAAAACGTAAAACTTAGGATAATTGGATGTGTTTAGGTGTGATTCAGAGAACAGTTTTCAAACCTCTAAATACGTTTTAAAAGAAAGCCACTGCCGACACCTTTTAGCAGTCGGATTGCTGTTCTTGAACAGGTTTTTTGGCTATGTGGAGGAGTCTGCGCGTCTTGAGCTCCAATGAACTGCATGTATCAGCATGGCCGAGGCCATAAATTGTATGGCAATGCATACCTGATTCATGTATGCCTTATAAAAGCATTTTAATGTGGACCTTAATTAGTCCTTTGCATGTAAACCTTTATTTTGCAATATATTTGCGTTAATTAAAGAAATTTATGTCCTTTGGTATTTATTTTTAAATTGATGTACTAGAATAATATTTTTAGATTGCATTTATTGGTGTAGTTGTTTACCTTTGCTTTGTTTAATTATTTAAGCACATCTTTGGTCAGATGCATCACACTTACTGAGGAGAGGAGAGCGGGATAAAGTGCAGGATGTGGGTTACTGCTGTATTTTGCACAGACACAGCAGAGCTGGGGGCACGGAAAGGTCAGAAATCAAAGAATGCAGAGCAACACATTCACAAGGCCCTTTCTGTTTGCAGGCTGCCCGATATTACCTGAGCGGCCATCTTGGCTGTTTCTAGACTCATAACATGCAGAAGTTGCTGGGTGTTTTTTTATATTTGAGAGCAATCTGTATGGAGAGGGTGTGGGTAACCACACACCAAATTTAAAGTTGTACCATTTGAAGCCAAAATATTAAAATTACATCCACAAGTAAAAAATGCAAGTTAACTAAAAATTAAACAAAGTAAGATTTACTTATGCAAATGCATTCATTAATGGTTGGTTACTACAAAATGAATGAAATAAAGAAAAATAAGACCAAATATTTAGAATGCACTTTAATGAGGTAAGTTTGTAGTGCGCAGCCGCAAGATCAGAAGGATTTACGTCCAGACAAAAAAGGAAAAAGGGCAAAACCAATGTTGCAACCTGAGAAATGAAACGGAAAATTCAGGATGGAAACTGACATAGGTCTGATTCCCGAACTGCCATACGAACGGACGTAAATTTTAGGATAGAAACGTATTTGCTTATAGAATCACTCGCAAGTTCATACGAACGCACGAGCGGACGGGAAAAATAGGATGATCGGCACCAAAATCCAAGCTGTTACATGTTTCTTTGAATCGACCCTCCATGTGTGTGTAAACGATTGTTTGCAGTACGATCGAAATCCGGTCGTGATCAAGGCATAAAACCACCTTGATTTATGACAGAAGGCCACACATCAAACGCCGTCTCTTCATCTGCAATTTTATCCTCGTCCACCTTCAGCGTCCGCCGTGAATACAAAGGAGCATTTCATGCATAAGTGAGCGCTCATTAGTTTAATTAAAGTTCACGCTCCATTCTCTGCTCCGGCAATTGAAGCCGCTTATTTAGCGACAAACCTGACCCCCCTCTACCGTGCCAACATCGGCCAATCCGTGGAGTCAAAAACTTTACACCAATATAGTTGGTTCATATGAACCATTTGTTCACGACCCACCTTGTTGTGTGATATGATGACCAAACAGAACAAAGCAACCCTTAAGGACTGGGAAAAAAAAATAAAACCATTTTTAAAAACCCTTTACTTATATAGTATCAGCTGGTTAGGTTAATTGGCTCTTTACATCGAATCTAGAAAAAACAAAGGATAGGGGTTTAGGCCAACCCCATTGTGTCCAGGGAGCTCAAATTAAACTTACCTCGCATATAATATATGTATGCATCAATTCACAAAAACATTACATTAAAAAATATCTACTTTGTTTTATTTTTCATTGCATTTAAAAAAATGTCTGTGCATGCGCAGTGGCACACACTAACAACTTCATCCACATTATTTCCATCACATCGTACAAGCATTTAACTTGATCGATGATAAGGGATCAATTTTCATTGGGCGGACTAGTTTCGCCTGTTTAGGCTTCTTTCATAAGCTCTATGTTTGTACAAATACGGTGATTAGTATTTTCTTATATACACACACATGGGTTCATCCCAGATTAACATAATTTAATACGTGAATACACCAACGACATGATTGTGGCTACTACACAGGAAAACAGGGGGGCCCACGGCTCTAGAGGGAGATACACACTTAGGCCCTTATTTATGAAGGAATAGCGACAGGTAGCGACTGGTGAGCGGCCGGTAATGACGGGCCCCGCCACGAGAACGCCGGCTCCCCACCACAATCACACATTTATCAAGCCGATCCTGCTTAGCGACTGAGATAGCGCCATATAGCGACTCATTCATCATTATTCCAGCCTCAGCCCACAGCGCCAGCGCCCGACCTTGAACAGCGACAGGTATGACCTCTCGCTACCTGGCGCTCTCCAATGCATTTCAATGGAACAATCTTTAAATATTCATAATTCATTATTATTATTATTTTTTTTTTAAATGTGAAAAATTCTGTGACCACTTCTGCCATTTTAGATAATTTTTTTAAGGTAAAAAAAAAAATGTACAGAATTGATATTACAGGTCTGATATTAATGTATTCATATTACAAAATTATTTAAAAACTTGTTTTTTTTTGGTTTCCAAAAATATGGTGGTTTGGGGGTTAAAAAACTACTTTTAACCCATCGCCGCCAGCGCTCTGGGGTTTAAACATGCATTTCACAGCGCGAGAATTTTTTGAGCGTGATTTGTTAATGAATATGGTGGGAGCCGGTCGCTAGGGCCAGTCGCTATCATGCGCTCCCATACAGCGCGGAACCTGTGAAACAGCGACTCCTAACCCCGTATTCAACATTACCGCACACCGACTGAGTCGCTGTCAACAAGCGAACAACGGCCAAG
Organism: Gastrophryne carolinensis; assembly: GCA_027917425.1. NCBI lineage: Eukaryota > Metazoa > Chordata > Amphibia > Anura > Microhylidae > Gastrophryne > Gastrophryne carolinensis. Next base: position 16,345,815 of record CM051238.1, read on the forward strand.
CACAGTGAATACTAGCGGGCGCTGTGAAAATCACGCTACTGGCGCTCATCTGTCGCTACCTGGCGCTATTAATGAATCGGCCTGCCCGGCCCTTATTTATGAAGGAATAGCGACAGGTAGCGACTGGTGAGCGGCCGGTAATGACGGGCCCTGCCACGAGAACGCCGGCTCCCCACCACAATCACACATTTATCAAGCCAATCCTGCTTAGCGACTGAGATAGCGCCATATAGCCACTCATTCATCATTATTCCAGCCTCAGCCCACAGCGCCAGTGTCCGACCTTGAACAGCGACAGGTATGACCTCTCGCTACCTGGCACTCTCCAATGCATTTCAATGGAACAATCTTGAAATATTCATAATTAATTATTATTATTATTATTATTTTTTTTTTTAATGTGAAATATTCTGTGACCACTTCTGCCATTTTAGATAATTTTTTTAAGGTAAAAAAAAAATGTACAGAATTGATATTACAGGTCTGATATTAATTTATTCATATTACAAAATTTTTTAAAAAACTTCGTTTTTTTGGTTTCCAAAAATATGGTTGTTTGGGGGTTAAAAAACTACTTTTAACACATCACCGCCAGCGCTCTGGGGTTTAAACAAGCATTTCACAGCGCGAGAATTTTTTGAGCGTGATTTGTTAATGAATATGGTGGGAGCCGGTCGCTAGGGCCAGTCGCTATCATGCGCTCCCATACAGCGCGGAACCTGTCAAATAGCGACTCCTCACCCAATATTCAACATTACGGCAATCCGACTGAGTCGCTATCAACTACCGAACAACGGCCAAGCACAGCGACTACTAGCGGGCGCTCTGAAAATGCCGCTACAGTCGCTCAACTGTCGCTACCTGCCGCTATTAATGAATCGGCCTCTTATATTTTTTAATTTAATGTTTTTGTGAATTGATGCATACATATATTATATGCGAGGTAAGTTTAATTTGAGCTCCCTGGACACAATGGGGTTGGCCTGAACCCCTATCCTTTGGTTTTTCTAGAGCCAAAAACTTTGCTTATTCTCTTAGCCGAGAGATTTCATTACGGGTCACGATGACTTGCAAAGTATTCAAAAGGCGTTACTGAAACCTGTTTGCGATTCGCAACAGCTCCTTTTACCGTTGCCGAAAATCCATTTAGCCGCTAAGGTTTATCTGCAGGCGTTTGCCATTTATGGACTTAAAAGCTCGGCAGATGCATTAGCCCTCGTGTCGTAAATCTGTATCGCCAACTCGTAGCATAATTATGATTCGCCATTTTAAAAAGTATGGAGCTGTTTAGATTTTATCAGCTCGTAAATGAGCATCGTGACAGGGGAGCGACTCCCTGCGTGTGAATACTGCATCATCAGGGCCAGATGGGGAGGCTGATTCATTACTAACGCCGGGTAGCGACAGATGAGCGTCTGTAGCAGGCATTTCAGAGCGCCCGCTAGTAGTCGCTGTGCTCGGCCGTGGTTGGCTAGTTCAGAGCGCCTCAGTCAATGTGCAGCATTGATGAATACATTGTGGGGAGTCGCTATATGACCAGTACAGAGCTGTATGGGAGCGAATGGTAGCGACTGGTTAGTGCAACCGACTCACAACATATTCATAAAAAAAACAGCCTTACACACCGCCGGCGCTCAAAAATGCCTCGCTGTAGCCCAGAGCGCCGGAGGCTATGTGATTAAAAGCTGTTTTTTAACATGTATCCACCAGTAACAATGCGAAAACATATGGAATTACATTGTTATAACATTGTGACATGAACACATTAATGCCAGACATGTAGTGTCAGTTCTGCATAAATATATAAAAATTGTCTTTTTCAAGGCCAGGAGAGATCCCAACATTATTTGAGAATAAAAAAAAAAATTAATAATAAAAACCCCCTGTTTAAAGAGAAGTAAAAGAACGTCCGTTGAAATGTATGGGAGAGCGCCAGGTAGCGAGAGGTAATACGTGGCGCTGTGCAAGGCTGAACGCCTGCGCTGTACGCTGAGGCTGGGATAATGATGAATCGGACGCTACATGGCGTTGTTCTAGTCGCTCACCAAATTTGGCTTCATAAATGTGTAATTGCTGCCGTGTCCGGCGTTCACCTGTCGCTACCTGTCATTTACAAGGTGCTACCTGACGCTATCCCTTCATGAATAAGGCCCAAAGTGTGGTGGGGGCTCCTGGGCACAAAATCTGCTGGAGGCCCCAGATACAGTATAAAATAATAGTCCAGCCAAGTAACTGATTGGTGGTTGTCTGGCCCCGCCTACTTTCTGGAAGGTCAGATGGAGTCCCTTGTGCCCCCCTTGTGCGGGTGCGTGCTGCTCGGGAACTCCTGCTTTGCCATTCTGGGTGGGGGGTAGTGTAGTCTCCCGGCTGGTTCCCTGCATTGAGCTGCCAGCGGCTGTGCTTGGTGGCTTATGTGCAGTGACAGCTCTGCACCCATCACTGTAGCGTTGCTGGCGGCGGCTTTGCTGCTCTAGACTCTCCGTCCTGCCCTGTGGTGGCTTTGGCTGAAGGTTCGCAAACGTAAAAGAAGGCTTGCCCAGGCGCGACCCCACTGCCGCCGATAGCTTTGTTGCCGGCCCCGCGGCCCATCAGACCAAAGACTGAAAAGCCTCCCGGACCAGACCATAAACCATAGATTTGTGGATGTCCCCTTTGCAGGGCGCTTAGAGCGACGGCTAGTATACGCTGTGATCGGCTATTGGGCGCTGTAACAGAGCACCTCAATCACTATTGCAACCTGGCCGGCATTGATGAATGAGATGTATGTTGGGCGCTCTAACACCAGTCCAGCGTTGCAGCAAGCGAAAGGTAGCGCCATCTCAGTGCTGTGTGATTAAAGTCTGTTTTTGAACACATATCCACCTGTAACAAAGCGAAAACACATGGAATGACATTGTTATAACACTGTGACATTAACACTTTAGCGCCAGACCTGTAATGACAATTCTGCATAAAAATATAAAAAAGTTTTCAAAAATGGCTTTTTCTAGGCCAGGAGAGGTCACACATACATTTCAGAGAAAAAAAAATGAAAAACAAAAAACTTGTTTAAACAGGAAAAAAAGTAACGTCCATTGAAATGTATGGGAGAGCGACAGGTAGCGACAGGTAATACATGGTGCTCTGGAAGCTAGAGCGCCGGCGCTATTTGCTGAGCCACCTATAATGATGAATCGTACGCTACATGGCGCTGTTAGTCCCCAGAATTCTCCTGAAAGCTAGATAGAATAGCCCCAGCCACCTCATTGTGTGAACTAGTGTAGGAATAGGGGATTCACCTGTCGCTACCTGTCATTTACAAGGCGCTACCCCTGACGCTATCCCTTCATGAATAAGGGCCTCAATAGAAAATAAAAGCAAGGAAACAAAGAACGAAAGCACAAAATAATTGAAAGAAAAAAGGAAAGAATAAACTGAAAGCCTGAATCATTTATTCCTGCTGATCGGCATGTTACACCTCAAAGAGGGACAAATGAGAACAACGAGGGACAGAGGAACATGGACTCCAAAGAGGGACGATCCATTTAAATCAGGGACACTTGGGAGGTATGGCAGAGTGCAAATATCAGAAATCACAGAGCACACCTTTAGCATAGGAACGCTATCACGGGCAATGTGGACAGGGCCGATCCTATTTAAGGGGTCAGTGGCCAACAAGAGCTGCGGGTGGGTCAGGCCTGCAGCCCGGGTCATTGGGTGCACTTGGATCTAAGGGCTCATTGGCCCAACCTTGATTCCAGGGGCTGGACAGCTCTGAAGCCAGTGAGCCTGGCCAGCCCCCTTTATTAGCGTTCAGCCCGGGAGGCTGTGATGGCTGCCACCAGTGGTGCAGCATCTCCTCAGAGCAAAATCCTGAGATCGTGGTGCCCCCACATGAGCACGCACCCGCACAGTTAGAGGGGAGCAGGGGTGGCTATGTGCGCATCTCACAGCGCGTTCTGACTTCTGTGAGTGGCGCAAGGAGGCTGACTGACCCAAGCCAGTCCGTCGAGGAGAACTCCGCCCTGGCGAAGTGGATATTGTCCACGCAACGCGTCGGCTGGTTGCTGCCCTAGGGAACCCCATGGCTCGATCGTAATCTTTCAGGGTGATGTAAAGCAATCCTGTGGATTTTTGATTATCTTGCCAGCAGGTGTTTGCTGTACATTAGTCTTGTTCAATCACATTCGGTTTTGTTATCTATTGCACAGATACTGCTAGTATAAGTCAGTCCTATTATAGCACTAGTAAGAAATTGTACAGGGTGGTGTGCACAGCTGTGTAATAAGAAATAATGTGGGGGGAAGGGTGCTGGCAAGACGGAACATATAAATCCAACAGATACACCCAAACCACAGGCCCTAGATTAGCCCAACAGTTCCCATCAATATGCCGCACACCAAAAGATTTCTTATTAATAAAATTCTATTTTATTAGGTTAAATCTGTGCCAAATATGTCTCTACAAAACCCTGGCGAAGTGGCGTAGCGCCACGCAACGCGTCGGTGGGGGCCCGTTTGTTGGAGGCTCCTATGCTCTAATGATCTGGTGATGTAACTTATGCCCTTATTCATCAAGCGATAGCGCCAGGTAGTGTCTGACGAGCGCCAAGTAGCGGCAGCTAACGGCGACTACCGACTCAAGTACGCCCGGCGGCGGTCACAATGACGCATTTATCAAGCAAAATGAGGCTAGCGCCGGTGAGAGCGACGGCTAGCGCGGCATTCATCATGAAGCCGCCTGGACCGAACAGCGCCGCTGCAAATTCCCTCACAGCGCCAGGTATGAGCTGTCGCTCCCTGGCGATGTCCAATGCATTTCAATGGAGCAATCTATAATTATTCATAATTAATTGGTATTAATTTTTTTTTTTTTTTTTAATGTCAAAAAATCGGAGACCACTTCTGCAATGTTAGGATTTATTTTTAAGTCAAAAAAAAAATTAAAAAAAATATGTGCAGAATTAATCTAACAGGTCTGAGATTAATGTATTCATATAACAAAATGATTCTAAAAACATGTATAATGTTACATTAAAAAAATATGGTTGTTTAGGGGTTAATACACATCGCCGCCAGCGCTCTGGGGTTTAAACAAGGAATGGACAGCGACAGCACATTCGGAGCGTCATTTGTTAATGAATATGAAGCTAGCCGTTCGCTCTGGCCATTCGTTGTCAGGCGCTCACATACAACGCTGGACCTGTGAAACAGCGACCCCCCAGCCCGTATTCAACATTACCGCACACCGACTGAGTCGCTGTCATCAAGCTAATGCCGGCCAAGCACAGCGAATACTGGCTGGCGCTGAAAAAATCACGCTACAGTCGCTCATCTGGCGCTACCTGGCGCTATTAACGAATCGGCCTCCCCATCTTATTATCTTGATCTCACTATTTTTGCTATATGTAATATCAACAGACTGATGTATCATTTTACCTTTTGCACTTCCTGTATGGTTGCATATTAGAGATTGCACCAAGCACTTTGCACAATAGCACTTTATATTGTAATTAGAACTCCCTGTGGAGTCAATTTTGGCCAGTTTGGTTGTTTTTAGGAGTAATTTTGGGTTATTTATCCACTTGTTGCACACTTTGTTTACATTTATGAAAAGATTCTCAGTTCTGTATATAGTATTGTAATGGCTATTGATGTTATTAATGATATGGACTAGCATATGTATTGGTTTATTTTGAGAGCAGATATAGGACAATCCTCCATTTGTATTTAAATTGTCTAGACATGTTTTTTATTCAGTCTTTCATGTTGTTTTTGTAGAGACATATTTGGCACAGATTTAACCTAATAAAATAGAATTTTATTAATAAGAAATCTTTTGGTGTGCGGCATATTGATGGGACCTGTTGGGCTAATCTAGGGCCTGTGGTTTGGGTGTATCTATTATAGCACTAGTCACTTTATATTCATTGTCTTAGGCCCTTAATTAAGAAGGGATAGCGTCAGGTAGTGGCTGGTTAATGAGAGGTAGCGACAGGTAGCGACTGGTGAACGCCGGACACGGCACGCAATTACACATTTATCAAGCAGAATCTGTCTAGCGACTGGGATAGCGCCATGTAGCGTCTGATTCATCATTTTCACAGCCTCAGCAAACAGCGCCCGCGTTCAGCCTTTCACAGCGCCAGGTATGACCTCTCGCTACCTTTCGCTCTTCGATTCATTTCAATCGAGGAACCTTTTCTTCTCTTTAGTAGGGGTATTTGTTTGTTTGTTTGTTTTTTTCAAAAAATCACAATCAAAATTCTGTGACCTCTTCTGGCATTGAAAAAGCAGTTTTTTCAAAATTTTTTCATTTTTTATATATTTCTTCAGAAATGACATTACAGGTCTGCCATTAAAGTGTTTATGTTACAATGTTGCTACAATGTAATTCCATATGTTTTCGCTTTGTTACTAGTTGATAGATGCTGAAAAACAGACTTTAAACACACCGCCTCCTGCGCTCTGGGCTTCAGAGAAGCATTTTTCAGCGCCAGAGATTTGTGAGGCTGTTTTTTTGCTGAATATGGTGTGAGTCGGTCGCTATGAGCAGTTGCTAACATGCGCTCCCATACAGCGCTGTACTGGTCAAATAGCGACTCCTCACAATGTATTCATCATTACTGAACAGCGACTGAGTGGCTATGAACTAGCGACCCGTGGCTGAGCCGGCGCTCTGAAAATGCCTGCTACAGACGCTCATCTGTCGCTACCTGGCGTTAGTGATGAATCAGCCTGCCATTGCGGTTATTTTTTAAACAATTAATTGCACATGCACGGGCACTTTCAGATCCTTGGGATCTTTTTTGTCATTTATTGTTTGCACTATCTTTTTGCTGCGTCATATATTGCATACTTATCTCCTGCTGGATTTTACTTCAAATTATCATATGATATAATTTGCTACGGTATTAGAGCCTCCTCTTTTGGGATTCCCTTGTGGCATGTGTCTTTGTGTTTCTTAATCTTGTATGTTCATTGTCTTGTGTCCTACTATGAGCTTCAATAAATATGTAATACATTTTTTATCTTGAGGTGGTGAGTGCAGACCTTTCTTGTGTCTTATAGGGGAGTCCCTATTTTTGTATTGTTTCGTCGAGGCGAACTGAGCGGTCTGGAAGGACCCGGAGAGAAGCGCCGTGGGCCGCCCGGATCAGGTAAGGATCTTACAAATATTCTGGTTTGGACTTCAGTCTGAATTCCATCAAAGTCTATGGCCTTCATTCAATAAAGGTAGAAAAAAATTCTCATGGTAGTAAAAAATTCAATTCATGAGAAAAAAGCCTGAGAATGTCACTGTTACTGAATCACCAGATAAAAAGACAATGAAAGTCAATGGCACTTTTTTACTCCTAAGAAAAGTAGAGAACTGTTTCCTCCTTTCTACACTGTAGTAAAAGCCGCCATTGACTTTCATTGTCTTTTTATCTAGTGATTCAGTAACAGTGACATTCTCAGGCTTTTTTCTCTTGAATTGAATTTTTTACTACCATGAGAATTTTTTTCTACCTTTATTGAATCAAGGCCTATGGGAGAAAACTTCTGGATGTGGGCTCTTGTTTCTAGAGAGCAACTAAAATAGCCAGTTCCCCCCAATTGCATGATGGGAAGACCCCCAAACATCCAGGGCACCTTGTGCTAATTAATCTGCTGTGTTTCAGTACAGGGCTCTGGGTATATATAAAGCTTTGACATTTCCATCACCTGCCCTTTTCTAACGATGATTGCGAACAAGCCGTCGCTCTAACAGGCTAATTAATGAGACCTCTCCGAAAGTTATCTGAGCTCACACATCTTCTTGGTTATAATAACTTATTTTATTTTCAAATAATTTTATTGAGGCATTATATGCAATCAAAATAGTTACAATGATATTGTAACTATTCTCCAGGCCTGGAGAACTGCCCCCGCCACAAAAAAATCAGTAACACCTACCTTAATGAAGACAGATGGAAGGACAGAGGGATGAACAGTCACACGGAGGCCAGAGTTGTTAAAGTGGACCAACACCCAGGGGGGATCGGCCCGGGAATCTATAAGATTCCCGGACCGATCAGATCCCTCCCCGCGGGGCATCCGAAATCGGGATGTCCCGCGGGGAGGAACCCCCCAGGAGGCCCACAATCCTTACCTTACCGGCGATCCAACGGAGCATGCGCGAGACGCGGCCGCGTCTCTCGCTTCCCTCTAGCAGGGCGCGCTCCCGCGCCGGCCCGTTTTGTGAATGGCCGGCACAGGCGCGCTCCCTGTTAGAGGGAAGCGAGAGACGCAGCCAATGACAGCGCTCTGGTATGCGCGTCCGAGCGGCTCTGAGCGCTGTCATTGGCCGGACGAGGTCACGTGGGAGCGGGGAGAGGTGAGTATTTGCGGCGATCGGGGGGGTTTCACACAGCGGGGCACCCCCGATCGGGGTGCCCCACCTAAGTGGACCAACACCCAGGATAGTCAAAATCCTGGGTGTTGGTCCACTTTAATATGCTTCATAGGTTATACTTTCTTCCTTGTAAAACTTAAGTTGCATCACTGCCCCCAGTGGTGAAAAGATGAAACTGCAGTCTGTAAGCAGCCTCTGTGAAACGCGGCCAGCCCAGCACCTTACCAGCCCTGTTCACATTTATTTTACAATTTAAAAAAGCGCCTCCTAGGCACGTACCTACAGATGCCTAACGGTAAATACGGCCCTGGTATAGACAGTCAATTGGACGGTTTTTAAAAGCTCTTAAAAGCTTATATTGCCATTTTTGTTCTTCATCATTCACTTGTCCACCAGTTTTCCTATTTATAAAGCTATGCTCTACCCTTTTATCCCCCATTTTCTCAGTGTGCTCTGCTTTTCAAAAGCTCGCTGTTTTTCCCGTTTTTTTTCTCCACTTGTTGCAGTTATTTAATATTTTTATAACTTTTTATAACTTTTTATTTCTTTTTTTATAACCTACCTGCATGTTTCTTTGCCTGCCTTTTAATGGAGAGCTCACTAGTGTTTGAGGTGGAAAAATACCGCCTCTGAGCAATCATGTTTCCTATTTTTGTAAATAGGGCCTTGATTCAAGAAGAGAAGAAAAAAGCTTGAGAATGTCACGATATACAAATACTTTATTGGTCGCCAAGAAGGTACAGAATACATACAAGGAATATTTTCTGGAAGGGGGGCTCTCCATAGAGGTTGAACATTTGCTGGACACACATACTATATACATCGAGGGGTTCAAACATTTGCTAGATATACATTTTACACAACACATAGTATACAACTGGATATACATATTAGAGATGAGCGAACCGGTTCGGACGAACCGGAATTCGCTCCGAATTTCAGGGAAAATTCGATTCGGCACGAACCCGAATTTTTTTTGGTTCGTGCCGATCGAATTTTCCCTGAAATAAAAAAAAAAAATGCCGGCATGGTGGGAGCAGGCAGGCCGGCTACGCTGTCAGCGGGCGGCGGAAGTAGGCCCGCTGACAGCGCAGCCGGCCTGCCCGCTCCCTCCATGCCGGCATTTGTTTAAAAAGCAAACACCTGCATGCTCGGAGCGTGGAGGCCGGCGCCGCTCTCAGCTGTCATCAGAGGACGCGTCATCAGAGGGCGCGTCATCAGAGGGCGCCTGAGAGCGACGCCGGCCTCCACGCTCCGACCATGCAGGTAAGTGTTTGCTTTTTAAACAAATGGTGGGAGCGGGCAGGCCGGCTGCGCTGTCAGCGGGCCGGCTTCCGCCGCCCGCTGACAGCGTAGCCAGCCGGCCCGCCCGCTCCCACCATGCCGGCTGACAGCGTAGCCGGCCTGCCCGCTCCCACCATGCCGGCATTTTTTTTTTTCAGATGAACGATTCGTGAAAGTTCGATTCGGGCGAACCCGAATTTCTTGGGGAAATTTGGCGAATCACCCGAATCGAACTTTCAAGAAGTTCGCTCATCTCTAATACATACCGTATTATACAAGGGGCTTTAGTTACATACGACAATTCGTTTGCTACTGGTTATGCGCTGGGGACCGAGTTCTTGCAGGATTCTTAAAGTTGTTCATTTAGTGCTTTAACAGCTGTTAATGTTACACTGTTACTGTTACACTGTTACTGAATCACCAGATGGACGACAATGAAAGTCAATGGCACTACAGTGTAAAAAAGGAGTATACAGTTAAAAAAGTACCAATGACTTTCACTGTTTTGCTATCTGGTTATTCAGCAACAGTGACATTCTCAGGCTATTTTCTCATGAAGTGACTACCATGAGAATCTTTTTCAACTCTTATTGAATCGAGGCCTAAGTATTAAAAAAGAAAAAACAGGAAAAAATATGGCGAGGGGATCATATATTGTAAGGAGGACTACGAGAGACGTGAGAGAATGAAATGATGAGGAATGATTGCCAAAGACTAGGGATGAGTAAAACAAATTGGAATTTGCTCCGAATTACAGGGAAAAATTCTTCTGCATTTCCACATTTCTTGGTAACCAATTGATTTATCCCTGAAACATCCCAAAAGTAGCAAAAAACATCACCCGACGCCGGAAGGAGGAGGTCTCTTTCCAGTACCCGGCTCCAGTGTCAGCATCGGTGGCTCTGATATCCTCCTGTTCATGGCGCCATTCTGAGTGCACTACTGCGCTGGCTGTAACATCAGGCTGGCAAGCCTCCCTGGCCAATCATAGGGATGGGGGACACGCCAGAATCCTTGAGCATGGCCCGTCAATACTGTGAAGGGCCGGGGGACCTCTGTGTTCTTGTGTGTAACTTGGCCGGGGCCTGGCAACTGATCAAGAACTGCTCTGGACACTGTAAAACGGACCACACTGGGTCAGTAATGAAGAGGATCCGGCTCGCTGGATAAAAAGGAGGACAGCAGAGCGGCTGCCACCACCAGTGGAGACAGGGGAAGACCAGCGGGTAAGTTAATTATTATTATTTTTAGGCAATTCGTATAAAATATTATTTGGCACAAACCGAAATGCTTGCGGAAATTTGGTGAACAGTCCAAATTGAATATTTAAAGTGGACCAAAACCCAAGATTTTGACTATCCTGGGGTTTGCTCCTTGCCCCCGGGCACCACGACCGGGGGTGTCCCGCTGTGTGAAACCCCCCAAGTCGCCCAATCTCACTTATCGGATCTGAGCACGCTGGCGGCCGCATCCCCCCGCTACCTTTTAACAGGGAGAGTGCCCACGCCGGCCATTAACAAATGCCTGGAGCGGGCACGCACTAGCTTCCAGAGCGACAGGGGTTTGGTGTGTAACCCCCCCCCCCAACCTGGCTTATTACTTTACTTGAACTGGTGAATGCACTGTGGCTTCGCTAGTTTGTGTTAACAGCTGAACCAGGGGGGTTCTTTCACAAACAGGGGCATCCCAAATTGAGACCCCCCTGTAAAGCGGAACAAATCCTGGGGGGTGAAAATCCTGGGTTTTAGCCTGCTTTATGCAGCAGCAGCAGTTAGGATGCTGAGCAGCATTTAAAGCGGACCAAAACTATCCCCTGAATTGCTCCCCCCTGAATAGTAACTTTTGCCTATTTTTACTGCTCTCGCTTCACTCTAATCCCAGATAATGGCGCTGTCAAGTTTCACTTACCCGTCTCCCGGTCCAGCGGCGTCCCCGATGCTCAGCCGCCCGCTGCGTAGCCACCCGCCCGGCGGCCGTGGCGAGCGGCGGCTTCTGCTGGCGCGCCGCGCCCTCTGGTGTTCCGGCCGGCGGCCCCGGCTTCCTTACTCGTGCTCGCGCGCGAGCACGTTCTGGTTATATCCTCCGGCGGCGCTGCTCTCAGCGCGGCCGCCGGGGGAAAGTTAATTAAAGGGCCAGGTGGGGTGGGGGGAATGAGCCCTAAGGGATGTGAGGGCTTCGCCCTCCTCAGGTGTCCAATCTGTGTCAGGATCATAGTATGCACCAATCACCACACAATTCCCCTGATACCTGGCTCCTATATAAGCTCTTCCCCGTCAGTTCATCAGTGCCTGTTATAGCGCCTAGTACGTAGTCTATCTAGCTTGTCTCTTGATTGATCTGAACTCCCGTTGCCGACCACCGCCTGTATTTGACCATTCTTGATCAGAACTCCCGTTGCCGACCACCGCCTGTATTTGACCATTCTTGATCAGAACTCCCGTTGCCGACCACCGCCTGTATTTGACCATTCTTGATCAGAACTCCCGTTGCCGACCACCGCCTGTATTTGACCATTCTTGATCTGAACTCCCGTTGCCGACCACCGCCTGAATTTGACCATCCTCGATCTGAACTTCTGTTGCCGACCTCAGCTCTGATCCTTGACCATGATTTGTCTACTCCTATTGTACCGCTGCCTTCTCGGAACTCCCGTTGCCAACCCCTAGCCTGTTTGGACTTCCGTTTTACGCTCCAGCTATTGGGCTCATTCAATACCGCTCCCAGCCACGGGTTCTCCAGACCTCCAAACAGTAAGCCTACATCCTTTGAGCCATTGAAGTCCTGGGGGCAACCGATCCCGGGCAGGCGTATTTTGCGTCCCGGCAGGTGAAGCTGGCTGTGGAGATTGGGGGTTGAGGGCTTACCTGGAGGGCTGGAGTTACCCAATTGAAGTACCCAGAGTGTGACAGGCGCCTGTTTTAGCTGTAAGGCTCCGCCTCCTCCATTCATTGCTACTGCTGTGTGTGGCTATGATGTCATTGCCACACTTATTCAATGACTAATTACCTGCAATCCTACAGAGAAGGAGAGAAAAAAAATCAGTGTTCCTGGGCGATTTGATAAGCGAAAATATCAATTTCTAATACTAAACCCTAAGAAGAGAGTATCGGCAGGGGCTTTGGTCAAATGTATTTCACAAGTTCAATGGGTTTTGGTCCGCTTTAAGTGATTCTAACTTCAAAAAATGACATCCATCTCCGCTACCCCCTTTGGTGCTCAATCTGGTCCGGGCAGTGAGCTTGTTCCCACAGTGGTCTCGGCAGTGGCATCCCTGCTTCTGCTGCTCTGTGCAATACAGCTGCACATGGCAAGCTGAACAAAAAAACCCATTGTGCCAGGCCAGGGCCCCCGGGAGCTGACCAACCTTGCCGGGTGCTGACGCCGGCCTTGCACTCACCTGATGCCAATCTGCCACTATCTGGCACTATGTGGTCTTAGCCTTTTTTAAATAACCCCCAAAAAGAGTAAGAAGAGAGAGGTAAAGGTGAGTCTGCCAAGACTGTACTTTGTGTCTCTACCATCTCCCCATCAGTTATTAAATTCCTGTTTGACAGACGCCGCAGAGCGAATCCTCGGAGTCTGGGCCCGCGATAACAACCTGTGGAAATGAGACATTTCAGATTGCCGCCATCAAACATGCAGTCACCTTTAAAACCCAACTAACAGCCGCGATGCAGATTTCAGCACTTTGCCGAGCTGCGCAGCAGTTAATATCGCCTCACCTTAGAATGCACTTTGATATTAAGGGATATGCGGGAAATTACATTTGTTGCTCACAAATTTTCATATCAGCACAGCGCGAGCGAGCTGCTTCCAGAGAAAACAACATTAAGCGTTGCCCGGGGCTGTAAAGCGATGGCCGCGCTCCTCCAAACCTGATTAGACCGCAGTACAGCATGAATTGACCCGAGCTCAGTACCAGCTACATGGACAGAGGACGATGCTGGAGGAGGCTGCCGCTCCGGTAATAAGCTTTGATTGGTGGTCTATCGGGATCTGGTAAGACATGATTGGAATACATGTTCCACAAACTTCTCAGATTAAAAGTATATCGAAGAACTAGTTTGGGTGTGCACCGCTATACTAAGAAAAGAGTATGCGAAAGGTGCTGGCAGATAACGGCAAAATATATACAGATCAATGACTAAGAACGAGAGCCCTAGATGTAGCCCAAAAAGCCCTTACATGAAAACTGCCGCACACATAAATAATTTAAATAAATAGAATATTGAATTTAATGTATCATTTCAGATCATATTAAACCATACAGGCAAACAGTCCTATTATATTATTATATATTATATATTAATGAATTATTTCAGCATGTATGCAAAAGGCTATGATTAATATTTAAGCAAGAGCCATTAACAGGAATATTATCTCCAGCGTGTCTTATTTGTATATATGTTTTTTAATTGAGTCTTTTATGTTGTTTATTTTCTATGATCTGAAAAGATACAATAAATTCAATATTCTATTTATTTAAATTATTTATGTGTGCGGCAGTTTTCATGTAAGGGCTTTTTGGGCTAAAAGTATATCGAGTCATAAAAAATCGGATGCTCATAAAACCAATCAATATTTCGAAAGTCACAGATTACAGGCCCAACTATCTCACTAGAAGATAGACACTTATGCTGAACCAATGATTAGCCAATGGGTATCTCAAGAGGCCCATCGCCACCACCAATGCAGTTCTAGTACACAATGGTGGCTCCTATGTAGTCTCTGTTGAGTCTGTTGAGGTGGAGGCTGATTCACTACTAGCGGCAGGTATTGCCAGATGAGCATCTGTATAGCAGCACTAGCAGACGCTGTAAGTGGGTATCGGGCGCTGTAACAGAGCGCCTCAGTCGCTGTAGTAAGCTGGCCGGCATTGATGAATGCAATGTGTGTTGGGTGCTCTAACAACAGTATAACGCTGTAGGTAGTGAGAGGTAGCGCCAGCTCATTGCGACCGACTCTCAGCGCTCCACACCATACTTATCAAAGGAGGCACACTAAATCTGGGCGCTGTAGCACAGAGTGCCAGAAGCTGTGTGATTAAAGTCACCACCAGCCACCAATAACAAAGTGAAAACACATGGAATGACATTGTTGTAACACTGTGCCAGACCTGTAATGACAATTCTGCATAAAAATATAAAAAGTCAAAAAACATTCTAAAAGTGTCTGCAGCCAGGAGATTGGAGCAACAACAAAAAAATAATAATAAAGGTCAAACACGCTGTTTAAACACAAGCAAATGAACGGCCATTGAAATGTATGGGAGAGCGACACTGAGCGACAGGTAATACCTGGTGCTCTCTCTCTCTCTCTCTCGGCGATCGGCCGGACCTTCACCATGATTTATTGAAATGCCCAAACCCTAAGAAAACGATTCCCCAGCATCTGAAATTAATAAATCTTAAGTTTTTAGTCACTTACTTATTATTCTTTACCCTACTGGGCTGTAACTCTGTTCAGGACTTTAGGATATGGGTGGCGCCATCTTGCCTCAGAAGCATCACATACTAAGGAGAGAAGAGCAGGGTAAAGTGCAGAGGGGAGGGGTTATAGCTGTGCTTTACACAGACAGAGCAGAGCTGGGGTCAGGAAAAGGACAGCAATCCCAGAATGCAGAGTGCGACACAGTCAGAAGGCACTTCCTGTTTGCAGGCTGCCTGATGCTCCATGAGCCGCTATCTTGAATGTTTAAAGGCTCAGAACATGCAGTAGGTGCAGGTAGGATGATTTTTAATGTGAGCAATCTGTATGTACAGGGTATGGGAAACATATAAGATAGACTCTTATTCAGGGTGAAGGTCCGGATTAATGTGAGCAATCTGTATGTACAGGGTGGGGGAAACATATAAGATAGACACTTATTCAGGGTGAAGGTCCGGATTAATGTAGGCAGTAGGCAATCTGTATGTACAGGGTGATGGAAACATATAAGATAGGCTCTTATTCAGGGTGAAGGTCCGGAATAATGTGAGCAATCTGTATGTACGGGGTGTGGGAAACATATAAGATAGGCTCTTATTCAGGGTGAAGGTCCGGATTAATGTGAGCAATCTGTATGTACAGGGTGGGGGAAACATATAAGATAGACACTTATTCAGGGTGAAGGTCCGGATTAATGTAGGCAGTAGGCAATCTGTATGTACAGGGTGATGGAAACATATAAGATAGGCTCTTATTCAGGGTGAAGGTCCGGATTAATGTGAGCAATCTGTATGTACGGGGTGTGGGAAACATATAAGATAGGCTCTTATTCAGGGTGAAGGTCCGGATTAATGTGAGCAATCTGTATGTACAGGGTGGGGGAAACATATAAGATAGACACTTATTCAGGGTGAAGGTCCGGATTAATGTGAGCAATCTGTATGTACAGGGTGTGGGAAACATATAAGATAGGCTCTTATTCAGGGTGAAGGTCCGGATTAATGTGAGCAATCTGTATGTACAGGGTGTGGGAAACATATAAGATAGGCTCTTATTCAGGGTGAAGGTCCGGATTAATGTGAGCAATCTGTATGTACAGGGTGTGGGAAACATATAAGATAGGCTCTTATTCAGGGTGAAGGTCCGGATTAATGTGAGCAATCTGTATGTACAGGGTGTGGGAAACATATAAGATAGGCTCTTATTCAGGGTGAAGGTCCGGATTAATGTGAGCAATCTGTATGTACAGGGTGTGGGAAACATATAAGATAGGCTCTTATTCAGGGTGAAGGTCCGGATTAATGTGAGCAATCTGTATGTACAGGGTGTGGGAAACATATAAGATAGGCTCTTATTCAGGGTGAAGGTCCGGATTAATGTGAGCAATCTGTATGTACAGGGTGTGGGAAACATATAAGATAGGCTCTTATTCAGGGTGAAGGTCCGGATTAATGTGAGCAATCTGTATGTACAGGGTGTGGGAAACATATAAGATAGGCTCTTATTCAGGGTGAAGGTCCGGATTAATGTGAGCAATCTGTATGTACAGGGTGTGGGAAACATATAAGATAGGCTCTTATTCAGGGTGAAGGTCCGGATTAATGTGAGCAATCTGTATGTACAGGGTGTGGGAAACATATAAGATAGGCTCTTATTCAGGGTGAAGGTCCGGATTAATGTGAGCAATCTGTATGTACGGGGTGTGGGAAACATATAAGATAGGCTCTTATTCAGGGTGAAGGTCCGGATTAATGTGAGCAATCTGTATGTACAGGGTGGGGGAAACATATAAGATAGACACTTATTCAGGGTGAAGGTCCGGATTAATGTGAGCAATCTGTATGTACAGGGTGTGGGAAACATATAAGATAGGCTCTTATTCAGGGTGAAGGTCCGGATTAATGTGAGCAATCTGTATGTACAGGGTGTGGGAAACATATAAGATAGACTCTTATTCAGGGTGAAGGTCCGGATTAATGTGAGCAATCTGTATGTACAGGGTGTGGGAAACATATAAGATAGGCTCTTATTCAGGGTGAAGGTCCCGTTTCAGCCCTGCATGTGTAAAAGCCACTTTTAGCTGATGCTGATAATGTTTCCTCAACTCAAAATGCAGCTGCCTAAGCGATAGGACTTCACAGTGAAAATGTGGCCATCAGATCTTGCGGGTTTCACCAAAGCAATCAGCGTTCTTTGTCGTGCAAATTAAACGGCAAACAACTTTAAATGAATGGAAGCTCTCCTCTAGGTGTGTATATGAGAGGGGCACAGTCCCCTTAAACCAGACCTTCACCCTAAATAAGAGCCTATCTTATATGTTTCCCACACCCTGTACATACAGATTGCTCACATTAAAAACCATCCTACCTGCACCTATTGCGTTTCTTAAACATTTAAACATCCAAGATGGCGGCCCATGGAGTCTCAGGCTATCTGCAAACAGGAAGTGTCTTCTGACTGTGCTGCTCTGCATTCTGGGATTGCTGTCCTTTTCCTGACCCCAGCTCTGACCTGTCTTTGCAAAGCACAGCTATAACCCCCTCTCTTCTCCTCAGTATGTGATGCTTCTGCGGCAAGATGGCGGCGCCCGTCCTAAACACAGTTGAAGCCCAGTGAGGGAGAGAAAAATAAGTAAGCGACTAAAACCTTAAAATATATTAATTTATTATTATTTATTATATTTAGATGCTGGGAATAGTTTGTTAAGGGTAGTGGCCATTTTGGAGCTTCCTCTCCCCACTGACATAAATTAAATGCACAGTAACAGGAAGCCCAGATGACTTCCTGTTTGCAGGTGGCCTGCACCGCAAGAGTTTGAATTTGTATGTGCAGCAATCTAAATTGTCCTGGGGAGGGGGGCATACGAGCACTGTTTGTTGTGTTGGTCTGATTTAGTTCATTTTTGACTGTTGGTCCACTTTAAATGATGCTGAAGGTCCGGCTTAAAGCGGAACAACACCCAGGAATGTCACTCTCCTGGGTATTGTTCCTCTCAAGACTTTTTTGTGTATCCCCCTGGTTCTCCATTTAAATCACCCTCCTGGTATTCTCATTATGTTTTGTGGCAGAAACTGAGCACGCTGATTGGCTGAGCGGGCCACTCAGCCAATCAGCGTGCTGGATTTAGCTCAGCTCCCTTTGGCTCTACTAGCGGCTAGTCAGGATGACCACCCAAAGCAGCCAAAGGAAGCCAAGGGGGGCCGAGTGCACTGCCAGCGGCCTCCCCAGTTACTTGCCCGTGCTGCCCATTCAGAAAGGTCTGCCACTAGAGGTGAGTGAGGCCCCTGGTAACAGGTAAGTGTAATGGATGACCCAGGGGGTTTCACACAGTGGGTCAATTTGGGATGCCCCAAGGAGTGGGACTTGTATTCCTCTTTAAAGTGGACCAACACCCAGGATTTTCACTATCCTGGGTGTTGGTCCACTTCCGCAGGCCACCCCGATCGGGGGTGCCCCGCTGCGTGAAACCCCCCCGATCGCCCTAAATAACTCACCTCACCCCGCTCCTACGCGAGTGCTCGTCCAATCAGAGCGCTCATAGCTGCTGTGGTATGTACGGACAAGCGACGGACAACCAACAGCGGCTCTGAGCGCGCTGGAGGCCGCGTCTCATGCTTCCTTCTAACAGGGAGTGCGCCCGCCATTCACAAACGACCGCCGCGGGTGCGCGTCCTGCTAGAGGGAAGCGCGAGATGCGGCCCGCGCATGCGCCGTTGGAGCGGGGATAAGGTAAGGTTTCTGGGCGTCCTGTGGGGTTTCACCCCGCGGGGCTTCCGAAATCGGGATCTGATTGGCCCGGGAATCTTATAGGGTCGATCCCCCCTGGGTGTTGGTCCACTTTAAGTGAGGTGCCCCATGACTGCTATTGGGAGCAGGGCCAGTGTGAACCAACTGGAAGTGGGGGGAAGGGAAGGCTGTATATGGACCGGAAGTCCCTTACGCCTCCTCGTTGCCCTCTTACCCTCCAGTTCTTGGCGAGCAGTCCTGCCTGCCCGCCCACCCCTTATTTGGTTAATTTAGTTATTTTTCTCTCTAAAGGATGTGAGTATGTGTTGTCCTTTATGATGCACTATTAAAAAAAAAAAGTGTGAAATCATTTATTTTACATATGTTTTAGTAGCGGGGTAGTGGAAGGAGATAATATGGAGCTCTAGTCCAATCATAAACAAGCCACTCTGATTTGATAGCGCCCCCATCAGCTGAAGCAGTGTTCCTTCGAGAGCCACCAACAGGCCATGTTTTGTGCATCTTCACACAGGCGGTTCTGTAGCTCTGTCCGGGCATAAGGGAAGTTTCTAGGCAAAATAGAACTCTGTAGGAAAAAATATGCCCCCTCTTCACCCATCCTATGGTGCTGCAGCTGTCCCATACAGGTATGTGCCATGCTGTGCCTCTACTATATCAGTAGGCAGTGCCCCCTTCCCATTACCAATATGGAGGGATCAGGAGCCTGTCTTTTGGCAGCACTAACAGTTGCCTGACTCCTCTACAGAAAACAGGATGGCTGGGATAACGGTCCCCCCCCCCAATGGCCTTGGTTCCCAGGGCGATTGCCCTGCTCCCCCTTCCCCTAGAAACAGCCCTGGCACTAATCACTTCACCTGTGGAGATCTGCAAAACATGACCTGTGGTTGGGTCTCGAGAAGAGGGTTGGGGAACACTGAGCCAAATGGATGCAGGCGATGCTGCCGCTGGCCCACAGTTGGGCCGTGGGGTCATCTGAAAAGTTAAGTTTTCTGGCAAATGGGGGTATAACAGTAGTGAACTTTGCAATGTCTACTAGTCATTATCCAGCCGATGGGCATTTTTAATCCGAGGTATCAGTAATGAACCAGAGCCCGTAAATGTGACAGTTAATGGCAGCTCCGTGGCCTCCGGTAGAAGCAGGGCTACCATTTACCATTAATATATTCATGCGGCGAGTCCTTCAGCTTTTATTACGTGCTGCATCAAAAAAAGTAAACAAGCAGCAATCCATTACAACAATTTATTTCACAAAAAGGTGTAAAAAGGCTTCCCGTAATAACAGCTCTAGACTTTAAAAGCATTTATGTTTTGTAAAAAGCGGCGGCGTCCACAGGCGCTAGTTTATCTCTTTTTATACTGAGGAGTCAATAACTCGATCGGGGAGCTGGCTTCCCTCTAGGCCTGTATATAACACATGCTCAAAAAATGTGGTGGTGGTGGGGGGGGAGTGGATAAACGGCCGCCGTGTTCCTTCTTCATGCATTGTGTCAACTGAGTTGCGTGAGGAAGACTGAAATATCTGCCTTCGGCCTCAGGCGCTCATTGTTATTTCAGAGGCTCAGTGGAAGCTTCTGCTCGGATTACTGGCTGTCCTATGGAGAGAAAAGAAAGAGATATGAAAGGCTTGGATGGAAAAAATGATGCTCTACTTATATCCGGGCATTAAAATACGGTACATGAATAGTCAAGTGTAGTATCAATGGTTTCAACTTAAAGTAGTAGTCCACTTTCACTGCCATTTTTCAAATTTTCCATTGTTGTGTGCCAAAATGATGTCCTCAAGTTGCTGAGCTTATCTGTCAATTATTTTCTTTGCTATTTGTTTGGGACTCTGTGTTTTCTCTAGCAACAATGTGTTTACTTTAGCAGCAGGGAGCAGGGTGGGGATGGGGGTGCAGAATAGAGCAGGGTGGAGATGGGGGTGCAGAATAGAGCAGGGTGGAGATGGGGGTGCAGAATAGAGCAGGGTGGAGATGGGGGTGCAGAATAGAGCAGGGTGGAGATGGGGGTGCAGAATAGAGCAGGGTGGGGATGGGGGTGCAGAATAGAGCAGGGTGGAGATGGGGGTGGAGCATGGAGCAGGGTGGAGATGGGGGTGGAGCATGGAGCAGGGTGGAGATGGGGGTGCAGAATAGAGCAGGGTGGAGATGGGGGTGGAGCATGGAACAGGGTGGAGATGGGGGTGGAGCATGGAGCAGGGTGGAGATGGGGTGGAGCATGGAGCAGGGTGGAGATGGGGGTGGAGCATGGAACAGGGTGGAGATGGGGGTGGAGCATGGAGCAGGGTGGAGATGGTTGGTGCATAAAGCAAAGTAGAGATGTAGGTGCAACATGGAGCAGGGCTGAGATGGGGGTGCAGCATGGAACAGGGCAGAGGTGGGGTGCAGCATGGAGCAGGGCAGAGAATGGGGTGCAGCATGGAGCAGGGTGGAGATGGGTGTGCAGCATGGAGCAGGGTGGAAATGGGAGTGCAACTTGGTGCAGGGTAAAGATGGGGGTGTAGCATGGAGCAGAGTGGAGATGGGGATGCGGCATAAAACAAAGTGGAGATTGGGTGCAGCACAAAGCAGGGTAGAAATGAAGGTGCAGCATGCAGCAGGGTGAAGATGGAGGTGCAGCATGAAGCAGGGTGGAAATGGGGGTGCAACATAGTGCAGGGTGGAGATGGGGGTGTAGCATGGAGCAGAGTGGAGATGGGGATGCAGCATAAAAAAGTAGAGGTTGTGTGCAGCACAGAGCAGGGTGGAGATGGAGGTGCAGCATGGAGCAGGGTGGAAATGGGGTGCATCGTGAAGCAGGGTGAAGATGGAGGTGCAGCATGAAGCAGGTTGGAAATGGGGGTGCTACATGGAGCAGGGTGGAGATGGGGGTGCAGCACAGAGCAGGGAGGAGATGGAGGTGCAGCATGAAGCAGGGTGGAAATGGGGTGCATCATGAAGCAGGGTGAAGATGGAGGTGCAGCATGAAGCAGGGTGAAAATGGGGGTGCAACATGGAGCAGGGTGGAGTTGGGGTGCAGCATGGAGCAGGGGGGGGAGATGAGGGTGCAGCATGGAGCAGGGTGGAGATGGGGGTTCAGCTTGGAGCAGGGCAGAGATGGGGATGCAGCATGGAGCAGAGTGGAGATACATACAGATAGGGGAAGAGGGGTTGGGGGAACTCAGGAGGCAGAGATTGGAGGGAGCTTATTTCGTTAGTAGGTATAAATTAGTAGGTTTCAATATATTCAATATAATATATAATATATTCAATATATTCTAAATTTGAAAAAGAAAAACATGAAATATCTGGACTATAGTAGGCTCGATTCAGAGAGACAAAAAAATACTTTCGTTTTAGTGCCGATCTGTTTTTTTTTTTTCCGTTCTCGTATGAGTGTGCGAGCGATTCTATGCATGCATTGCAATCCTTCTGTAAAGTTTCCGTCCGTTCGTATGGCAGATTACGAATACGAGGATGTCATTTTCCAGCATGACTTTTCCGTTTTATTTTCACGTTACAACGTAGGCTTTCGTTTTTGCCCTTTTCCCATTGTATCCTCCCACGAATCCTTTAAGTTTCCCATTAGTTTCTGTTTCCCTTTTTCAATAAATAATCGTCCAGACGGAAATCCTTACGATTTTGAGCCTGCGCACTACAAACTTAACTAATTAAAGTGCTCGCCTACATATTTGCCACCCTCACTTCTACTACAATGTTTAGCTAAATCACTTAACACTGAAACATTTTTTTTATTCCATCATAAAATATCAAATCTTCACATTTTTACAACTATAAAAAACCAAATACATAGCAATGGCAGGCCACAGAACATTATTCTTCATCTGTGGTCCCCAACGAGTCGCGCAGCTCCTGATCTCGCCCACCAACTGAAGGACCCTGACACTCAGTTGTGCCACTCTGGCACGTGTGGTCCCTGTTGAAAAACGTAAATTAAATTATTGGTATAACCTTGTTGGGGTCATACTGCAGTGCCCCCCCTGTATGGTCCAAACACCTAAATCTGGACTTCAAAAGCCAGAGGGCCCTCGCCACCACGGCCCGGGTTTTGCATAGGGCCCGATTAGAGAACCCCTGGCCCGCATTCTGCAGGCAAAGAACGGGCATCAGGAGCAAGGGCAGGAGTGGATATCCAGAATCCCCTAAAAGAATTTAAAAATACTAACATAAAATACACATTCTAAGCTACAATATTGTTTAACATGTTATCAAGGGCTAAAAACAGCCATAGGTTAAGTCATGAGTCATCAACTATATTCATTGCCATACAGTGAAAATGGATTGATGGAATGTGAGCAAACTTACCCAGGAGCCATCCACCAGATAATTCTCCTGACTCAAACTGACGAAATAAGCCGGAGCTCTGCAATATATAAGCATCATGGGACGACCCTGGATGCCCTGCAAGAACACTGAGGAATCACATAGCTGGACCAAACACTGCTTGTATGTTGTGCGAGTATCTTGCGGTTCCTGCAACCAAATATAAAATATTTACAAAAAGCAAAGGTAACCGACTAAAACAAGAACTCCTACAACAAATTAAGATTCAAGTTCAACCATCCAAATATAATTCACAAAGGACATAAGTCTAAATAAATATAGCAATTATATGGATGTGTGGGAAAATAAAGATTTACATGCTAAGGACTAATTAAGGTCAGCATTAAAATGCTTCTATAAGGCATACATGAAATGTATTGATTTAGGTATGCATTGCTATACAATTTATGGCCTCGGCCATGCTGATACATGCAATGCCTTGGTGCTAAAGGCGCGCAGACTCCTCCACATAGCCGCAAAACATGTTCAACAATAGCAATCCGAGGCCTCAAAGGTCCCGTAAGTGGACCGGAAATGAAACGGATTTATAGGGTGGTGGTCCGTCGGAAATCAGCTCTCTGAATCAGACGCAAGCCCATCCCAACAGCGTAAGTTATCTGAACGAACGAAAAATATCAGATTTTGTTTGGAAAATTATCAGAACTAACAGAAACGATCCGATTTGCTTCCGTTCATCGACAGCGCATATACACATTTTCCCGAACGTTCGTACGAATGAAAAATGAACGAAAAAAAGCAAAAAAATGACAAACACCCACTAAAACTTTCACAGACAGCTACGGAAGTGCAGACGAATGTGTCTCTGAATCGAGCCTTATGAATTGTATCCTTCATTTTTCCAATGTATAATCTTGAACGGTTCATTCTATAGATTCGCACCTTATACCCCAGTGTCCCCTAACCCCCTGCTCGAGAGCCACCAACAGGCCATGTTTTTTAGATCTCCACAGAGCCGGCTCAGTATCATTGCTGCTGTATTAATGACTTTACCTGGACGTCTGTGTGTAGATCTGCAAATCATGTCCTTCTGGTAGCTCTCGAGGAGAGGGTTGGGGAACACTATTATATGCTTATTTAGAGCTTTCCAAACTTTGTACTGAGAGGTGACAACATGCACACCACTGGGGCTCCAGTTCTGATATGTTTAATCGTAGATACAAAGTCTCCAAGCTTAGCAAATAGCTGCTGTGACTTGGTGGTGGGATTCACTATAGTTCAGTATTGCAAGGCAATACTGGACACAAGATGGAGAGGCAGCTCTCAGCCAGGCAGCCAATTTCTCCCTTGAGGCCATAGAAATGGTCGCTAGCTGGGGACAGGTGAGCAGGGTCACAGGTCAGGAACAGGTGAGCAGAGCAGAAGGCTGGGAACAGGTGAGCAGAGTAGAAGGCTGGGAACCAGTAAGCAGAGACACAGGTTGGGAACAGGAGAGTGGAGTACCAGGCACAGGTAAGCAGAGTGGCAAGATGGGAACATATACAGGAAAGACAGAGCAACCCATCAGAGAGGCCCCAAGGCGTAGGAGGTTTGATACTTGATGGAGACCCCGTAGCCTACCTTCGTCTTCAGCAGAGCTCCAATTGGAGGAACTTACACTAGGCCCCGGGCAGTCCTGTGGTGATCACAGACTTATAAAAGGGGACAGAGAATAAACAGCAAAGCAGAGTGGGTCTGGCCTTCAGTACAGACAACAGAGTACAGAAAATGGGGGGTCTGGGCACCAGCATACCTTCAAACTTTTCAGAGTGGGAAAGAGGGACAATTGTTATTTGAGGCCACGCCCCCTCATTGAGGGATGGATAGGAGATAGGTTATAACAGTGACAACAATATAGACACTTGGAAGAGGCAAATTAATAATTTATTACTGCAGATCTGCATGTTACACCTCAACCCTGGTGAAATGGTGTTACGCCACGTAACGCGTTTCTTTCCCCTATTAAGTATTGCAGGTTGTTTTTGCATTTGTCACTTTCAATGAGTAATAACTTTGTCTTAAATGAATATGTATATGGCACTTCACTATAAAATTGCACTTGCACTTTTTTCAATCTGCCTTTTGGTGTATCCCCGCTTTGTTTACATAATAACATTTGTTTTGCAAATATTTATATATATATATATATCTAAAAAAAAATATATATATATATATATATATATATATATATATATATATATTCCTGCTACTTAAACGGGCCATTATAAAATATATTTTTTGTATTAGAGCCTTGTTTCTGGGTTCCCCACGGCCTGTTTTTAAATATATCTCTGATTATGTGTTATGTGTAGTTATTTACTCCAATAAATTTATTCGGGATTATTTTTGTACATACTCGGGTGTGCAACCTTTTTCTATAAGGGGTTCTTTCGGGGGAGTTTCTGGAGAAGCCGCAGGTAGCAGCGGAACGCGGGAGGTCTGTCCTCCTTACACCAGCCCTCAGATAGGATAGAGATCTCCATACGGGAAAGTATCTGTTATATTTGGCTTATCAACTTGGCTTTATCTCTTGCATATATTTTTTTCTTCCTTATTCCCAAGTAAATTGCACTTTGATACCATTTGTATGTTGTTTGATGGCATGGATATGATGGGAATATGTCATCCTACCTACACCTACACCTACATTCATTGGGATTGCACTGAGATTTCGGTACTGGTACTTTATAATTGGATTAGTTAGATTCCCTTGTTAGGCTTTATCAATTTATAATATGTTTGCACATTGTTGGTTATTTATTTATTATTATATATGAACTTGAATTTGGGATGTTTGCAATAATACGGATACATTTAGGTCTGCTTAGGATGAGATACTGCTTTGTATGGACGAGATAAAGTTTCTGTTGTATTATATAAATTTACCAAAGCAGAAGGGCTATGTACTGGTGTAATTGTTTTTAATTTGTCTTTATTTGTTTTTAATGTAGTGGAGTCACAATAATAAAGTGTTACCTTTTATTATATTTTGTGCTGTGCCCTTTTGTGGAGGTCTTCTTGTGTCTATTTGGAATTGTAGTCCAGGCCCCAATTCCAAATACATACACACCTAAAAGAGGGACAAATGAGAACAAAGAGAGAGAGCGGGACATAGGCCCTTATTTAACAAGGAATAGCGACAGGTAGCGACTGGTGAGCGGCCGGTAATGACGGGCCCCGCCACGAGAACGCCGGCTCCCTACCACAATCACACATTTATCAAGCCAATCCTGCTTAGCGACTGAGATAGCGCCATATAGCGACTCATTCATCATTATTCCAGCCTCAGCCCACAGCCCCAGCGTCCGACCTTGAACAGCGACAGGTATGACCTCTCGCTACCTGGCACTCTCCAATGCATTTCAATGGAACAATCTTTAAATATTCATAATTAATTGTTATTAATTTTTTTTTTTTTAAATGTGAAAAATTCTGTGACCACTTCTGCCATTTTAAATAATTTTTTTAAGGTAAAAAAAAAAAAAAATGTACAGAATTGATATTACAGTATATTAATGTATTCATATTACAAAATTATTTTAAAAACTTGTTTTTTTTGGTTTCCAAAAATATGGTTGTTTGGGGGTTAAAAAACTACTTTTAACCCATCGCCTCCAGCGCTCTGGGGTTTAAACATGCATTTTACAGCGCAAGATTTTTTGAGCGTGATTTGTTAATGAATATGGTTGAAGCCGGTCGCTATGGCCAGTCGCTATCATGCGCTCCCATACAGCGCGGAACCTGTCAAATAGCGACTCCTCACCCAATATTCAACATTACAGCAAACCGACTGAGTCGCTATCAACTACCGAACAACAGCCAAGCACAGCGATTACTAGCGGGCGCTCTGAAAATGCCGCTACAGTCGCTCAACTGTCGCTACCTGCCGCTATTAATGAATCAAAGACATCATAGACTCAAAAGAAGGACAGTCCCTCCAAATCAGGAACACTTGGGAGGTATGCTCCAGTACAGACAATAGAGGGCCAGAGCCTCAATACAGACTATGAAGGGTGTGAGCCCCAATACTCAAGGCAAGATAAGAGTGCTACAGAGGGCATGACAGCACAGGCAAGCAGCTGCAATGATCCAGCCCAGAGACAGGGCTAGACACACACATCTATATAGAAGACAGAGGAGATAATTACCAGCATCTGAGGGACAGCAGAGAGCATGAGGAACAGAAAGAAACACAGCGACACACACAAGCACTATAGCAAGTTGTAATTCCATATGTTTTCACTATGTTACTAGTGGATATGTGTTCAAAAACGGATTTTAATCACACAGCGCCTGGCGCTCTGGGCTACAGCGACACAATTTTGAGCACCGGTGCTGTGTGAGGCTTTTTTTTTAATGAATATGGTTTGAGTCGCTCACACTGACCAGTCTCTACCGTTTGCTCCCATAAAGCGCTGTACTAGTGACTCACACATTAAATTTATCAATGCCGGCCAGCGACTGAGGTGCTCTGTAACATCGAACCATAGCCGATCACAGCGTCTACTAGCGGTTGCTCTGAGCGCTCATCTGCCGATACCTGGCGCTAGTAATGAATCAGTAAAATTCTTTATAAAAAGAACCTTTCTGGGAATGCTGGATAAAAAGATTTGGCCTAAAGCATCTTAACTAAATGCCCCCGGCACTGCACCGAATAGACCAGCAGTCAACCTTGATAGGAAAGTATTCTATGGACATCAATTCTCAGGAGTGCTGACAATGCAGACACAGTATTTAAAGTGGACCAACACCCAGGGGGGATCGGTCCCTCCCCGCGGGGCATCTGAAATCAGGATGTCCCGCGGGGTGAAACCCCCCAGGAAGCCCAGAAACCTTACCTTAACCCCGTTCCAACGGCGCATACGTGGGTCGCGGCTGCGTCTCGCGCTTCCCTCTAGCAGGGCGTGCACCCACGCCGGTCGTTTGTGACTGGCCGGCGCGGGCGAGCTCCCTGTTAGAGGGAAGCGCGAGACGCGGCCTCCAGCGCTCAGAGCCGCTGTGGTTGGACGCCGCTTGTACGTGCATACCACAGCGGCTCTGAGCGCTCTGATTGGACGAGCGCCCGCTTGGGAGCGTGGTGAGGTGAGTGTTTCCGGGCGTTATGGGGGGTTTCACACAGCGTGGACCAAAACCCAGGATAGTCAAAATCCTGGGTGTTGTTCCACTTTAAAGCTGCTCTGATGGAAAATTATTCCAGTGGTCTAAATAAATCTTGAAATTGATTCAATATTATTTCCTAGGTAGCTGAATATAAAAAAAAAGCTGGATAAACATGGAGGTCTTTGTAGTCCAGTCATGCCTGACTGGACACACTTCAGAAGTTTTACTATTCCGCCAATTGTATACAAGGTACACACAAGGAAAAACATATGGCAAAGAAATACAAACATAGAGCAGATGCACACAACATCTAATAGCTAACAAGTGTAAACAATTATACTTCTGAATGGCTCGTCCAATTTATGTAAACAATTTAATCTAATATCTCCTTGAATAACTAAAATATTAATAATAATAATAATAATAATAATAATAATAATAATAATAATAATATATATATATATATATATATATATATATATATATATCCTGCCCGGCTCAACTAAAGTAGGCAATATTATTAATAACTGGCCAATGATAACACAATGGATACACTTAAAAGACTGTAGAATCTTTGGACATCCGGTAAATACGAAGAACACTAAGACAAATAGTAAATATTGAGATATATCGTTGGAAAAATGCCAAAAGAAAATACAATTTAACCTACATGCAACAACACGTATATTAGCCACTAATGGGTGGATTTACAGCAAAAACAACATTCTGAGCCAAAAATCATACAGGGAATGTAAAGTTAAAATCATGCAGAAAACCGGTGTTAGCTATGGCACAACATCAGTAGCAGCGATCTCTCAGTTACCTGCCTGGGTCACTCCTCTAGCCTGTCTCCGCAGTTCCTCTCAGCTCCCGGGCAGACTGATTCATTACTAACGCCAGGTAGCGACAGCGTCTGTAGTGAGGATTTCAGAGCGACCGCTAGTAGTCGCTGTGCTCGGCCATGGTTGAATATGTTGTGTGAGTCACAGTACTACGCTGTATGGGAGCGAACGGTAGCGCCAGCTCAGTGCGACTGACTCACACCACATTCATCAAAAAAACAGCCTCAAACAGTGCCGGCGCTCAAAATCGGGTGGTTGTAGCCCATAGCGCCAGAGGCTGTGTGATTAAAGTCTGTTTTTGAACATGTATCCAGTAGTAACAAAGCGAAAACATATGGAATTACATTGTTAATACATTGCAACATGAATACTTTAATACCAGACATGTAAGGACAATTCTGCATAAAAATATTATTAATCAAAAAAGTTTTCAAAAATGTCATTTTTTAGGCCAGGATACATGTCAGAAAGATTTGAGTTTTTATTTAAAAAAAAAAAATTGGAATCCGGAAAGGGATTTAAGGATTGTCCATAGAAATGTATGGGAGAGCGCCAGGTAGCGAGAGGTAAGACGTGGTGCTCTGCAAGGATGAACACCGGCGCATACGCTGAGCCTGGGATAATGATGAATCGGACGCTACATGGCGTTGTTCCAGTCGCTCACCAGATTCGGCTTCATAAATATGGAATTGCGTGCTGTGTCCGGTGTTCACCTGCCACTACCTGACGCTTACAAGGCACTACCTGTTGCTATCCCTTCATGAATAAGGCCCTCAGTTGCTGGTCTCTCCTCAGGTCTATAGCAAGGCCGCTCTCATGCGCTAGCAGTTTCTCCTTCTTGCCTTCCTCCCCCAGCTGCTTCTCTCCCTCAGATATATCCCCAATATCCCTTTGATCTCTAGACTGGTCTTCCTCGTCTGGCTACTCTGAACTTGTCCTAACCTGCTTTGCTGGCCTGTAGGTGGGCCCGTATCAGAATTTCCAGGCAACTATTCTCCCAAACCTGCGTTGCTTGTTTGGATGAAACTGATTTTATTGTTTAGTTTCAAAATGCTGATACTATCTACTGGGAATACAGTTCCTGCCCGGGCAGTCTAGGCCTGCTGATGCAGCTTCTCACTGATGTCATGCCATGATATATTTTGCTGTATATCCATATATTTAATAAATAAGCAAAATTCGTAACAATATTAATTTTCCATAAAGGCCCATTGTTTACACAAGCAGAACCAAAATGAGCTAAGTGATACAAAGGAATCCAGGGGTGGCATAAGCATGGTATGTAAGACATTGAACTAGGCATAGTTCTTCATTCTGGGCCTAATCCAAGGACCAAGAAATAGGCCCAGGTTCAAGTTTACAACCCAAACTGAGCCTGGGCCTAGTCCTTGCTCCTTGCTGCTGAGATTGATGGGACACTTGCCGAATTTCTTTATGACCAGGGATTAGTTATTGTTCAAGATCCTGTTAATCTTCTTCTATATAGGTCTGTATCTGCGATCTGAGGGCAGAAACTTGACCTCGGTGGGATGGGTCCGGAGTGGGATGGGTCCGTAGTTATTTTCTTTGCATGACAAATAAATGTTGGAGATACAATACTTTGCAACAGCTTCTGCTCGACTTTAAATGTGATTAGTGACTTTTACTAGATTTACTACAGTTTACAGCTATGACAAGTTATGACCCTAGATGGTGCTGTGACCAATGCTAAACTGTAGTGTCTATGCATTTTATTGCTGTGTTGTTATTCTCTCCGTTTCCAGTTTCTCTATGGTACTTTCGTCTTTTTGCCATGTAAGGTCACGGCAGGCTCTAGGTTTGTGGGGGCCCTTGGGCAAGAGAGTCTTAGTGGGCCCCAAAGCATTGAGTCACCTGATGTCACCTTTCATCTCCGCTGTCACGAATGGGTCATCTTCTGCTGCTGATCGCCCCCCTGTCCTTATTGCCTTCCCTATAGCCACCAATCATCCTCTCGTCTTGTTGCATTCTCTACTGCCACCAAGCACCTTTCAGCCCTTACTGCTTGCTCTGCTGCCACTAAATACTTAATCATTGCTATCAGTTGTCACCTGGTTTTCGCCACCAGGGCCAGGGTCAGAACCCAGCAGGGTGGGGCAGCTGCCGGGGGCCCCCACTCTTTGGGGGGGCACACTGACAGGGCCAGCCTTTAGGGTGTATGACGGCGCTTGACCGGCGGCGGACTGGGAGGGCAGTGCCACAGCTGGTGCCCACATCTCCTCGAATGGCGGAGGTTCCACACAACGGGGCATCTCAATTTAGATTCCAGGGGAGGAAGTGCTAGGTTTTGCTCTGCTTTTAAGTTGCCCAACCGAGTTGATTTTCTATCCCTGGAGCATCCCAATCTGTGACACCCTACTGTGTGAAACCCGCTGGGATGACTGGCATACCCACTACGTAAGCAATTCCACCCCTGAGTTTTGGTCCACTTTACAGGGGCATCTCAATTTGGGATGCCCTTGTTTGTGAAAGAACCCCCCTGGTTTGGCCGTTAACTCAAACTGGTGATCCCACAGTGCATTCACCAGTTCCAGGAAAGTAATAAACAAAGGGGGGGGGGGTCACACACAGGGGCATCTAAAATCAGGAGAATCTAGAGTTGTTTAGATTCCAAGGTCAGGTTTAAAGGGGGTTGGTACGCATCAAAATAGACCAAAACTAGAGTTTTGGTCAAAATAGCATAATCCTTAGGGGGAATCCAGATTTGGGACATCCCTCAGTGATGTGACGCGACTCCACAAAGGGGCCCACTGAGACCATGCCGCCCAAAGGCTCATATAAACCCTGCTCACCACCTTCATTTCATGCCACCTTCTCCATTGTTGCTGATCATCCCCTGTTGCTGAGGCCAGCCATTCGGTGGTTTGGAACCACTGTAAAATAATACCATGGACGAGTGTGAGCCTAAATGGGCCCCTGGAGATGCCAGGTTTTGCCCTGTGCTGACAATGGCATGCACGCTATGCATTTTAAAAGACATCAGTAGGCCATATGTGAAATAGTCAGCAATCTTCTCACACCGTTTATTTAATTTTTCCTTACTTTCGCTCAGCACTAGTTTAGAAGATTGCAATCTGCGTTATACCCCACCGAGCTGTACACAGAAAATAAGAGAACTGCGCTTAGAAGCGGCGTCGGAGCTTTGTAATGTGCGGTTCATACTATAATCCTTAGTAAACAGTGTAATTTTCCAACACGACTAGTAACTTTGGCCGTAGTTAAGGGGAGCCCCGCAGCTTGGCGTGCAGGTATTATTCGCTGAGAAACGCATTTATTTCCCCAGAACACGGCATTGCAGGGTGTACTTAAGACATTTGTTCCATTACCTGACATGTTCTTTTGTCACTATTAAGATTACAGGAATTTGGAAAAGAAAGCGGCGTCCTGACGACCTGACTTTAATGCCTTCTAACGGATCCCGGGAACAGCTTGGGATTGTATTAAAGGGTTTGCGCAACTGCAGCTTTCGTTATCGTGCTTTTAAGACTGTAAGGGGCTACTTTGTGCGTGATATAAAAACAGAATAAAGGCAACCACAGCTTCCTGAAAGAAACCTCGGTGTAGTTACACAGTCACAATTGACTAAAAACCTCTAAAAAATGATAAATAATTGGGGAAAAATAGGTAAAATGATATAAATCTATCTGGGATAAAATCACTACTGACACAGGGCACAACAAAGGATTGGAGCTAGTAGGTGACCGCGCAGAAAAATACACAGAACTCCATAGGCTTCATTTAGTGCAGTCCTAAAAAAACTCTGCTTTGTGTGAAAGTTAATTTGCATGATTCAGGGCAGGGCAGTTTTCTGGGAAGGGGGAGCAGGGCAATTGCCCCTGACACCAAGGTCATGAGTGGCACCTTTATCCCAGCAATACTGTTTGCTGCAGATGAGTCAGTTTTTTTTTAGGTAAATATGATTTGATTCTGCTTTTTTATTCTTTTTTTTTTTATGGATACTGTCGGGTCTAGAGTTCACCACAGCTCTTCAGTACTGTTTTGGCTGGCTCCTTTCTCTGGACTTCTCCCTGCTATATTCCACTCCACCAGCAGCAGATGGCCTTCTCTTGCAGAGATGTTGGCAACTAGTCAGTACCTGTGTCACTTCCTGGACCATATAAGCTGATCCACCCATTCAACTAGTGGATCAGCATTAAGTCTTCTGAACTGTCTACCCGGACTTCTGTACCTGAACCTGAGTCTTGGGCCCTTATTTATGAAGGAATAGCGACAGGTAGCGACTGGTGAGCGGCCGGTAATGACGGGCCCCGCCACGAGAACGCCAGCTCCCCACCACAATCACACATTTATCAAGCCAATCCTGCTTAGCGACTGTGATAGCGCCATATAGTGACTCATTCATCATTATTCCAGCCTCAGCCCACAGCGCCAGCGTCCGACCTTGAACAGCAACAGGTATGACCTCTCGCTACCTGGTGCTCTCCAATGCATTTCAATGGAACAATATTTAAATATTCATAATTAATTGTTATGAATTTTTTTTTTTTTTTAAATGTGAAAAATTCTGTGACCATTTTAGATAATAAAAAATAAAAAAAAAATTGTACAGAATTGATATTACAGGTCTGATATTAATGTATTCATATTACAAAATTATTTAAAAAACTTGTTTTTTTTGGTTTCCAAAAATATGATTGTTTGGGGGTTAAAAAACTACTTTTAACCCATCGCCGCCAGCGCTCTGGGGTTTAAACATGCATTTTACAGCGCTAGAATTTTTTGAGCGTGATTTTTTTAATGAATATGGTGGGAGCCGGTCGCTAGGGCCAGTCGCTATCATGCGCTACCATACAGCGCGGAACCTGTCAAATAGCGACTCCTCACCCAATATTCAACATTACGGCAAACCGACTGAGTCGCTATCAACTACCGAACAACGGGCAACACAGCGACTACTAGCGGGCGCTCTGAAAATGCCGCTACAGTCGCTCAACTGTCGCTACCTGCCGCTATTAATGAATCGGCCTCCCGGTCGCATATCAGTTTCTGTCTCACAGTCTTAATTTCTGGTCTTTTACTACAATTGGGATTTCTCCGTTGAGAAATCCATGACAGAAACCCTGTGCAACCAAATAATTAATTGAGGGACTACTTCCAGAAAACTGTGCCCACATCAACAAGCCTGCTACACCTAGAAAGCTTGAGGTGTATACTTTCAGAGAATTTTTAGTTTGTGGGGGGGTATTTCAAATGTAAAGGGTTGTTTTTCTGGAAAAACTGCAAGGTGCATATAGCACTTGTACTTTTTCTGAAAATTTCTGATAAAAGCGCTGTTTCAGTTTCGGGGAGTCTCCTGGGCAGGAAAGGATGTCTACCAATTTATTTGTGGTACTGTTGTAACCGGGATAAATTAGGATTTCACACGCAATATGATTTTATTGAAATGTTGCATTTTTTATTACAAAAAAAAAAAACACTACAATTTGTAAAAAATAGATTTAGGTTAGCGCATCTAGCGGGTGGGCACAGCTACACAGTGAGACCCTAGCCAAGGCACTTTGTGCAATGGCACCCCTCACACATCCCAAAATCCGGCTGCTTGGGGATCTTTAAAGCAGATCATAATCCCAATTTGGGGTCTCTTGGCGTACTTTGTCGGCAGTGAAAAGAAAAGCACTTCGGCCAAGGTTCAACCTGTAACAGCTGCAGGTAAGTCGGAATAAAAACATCCTGAATTCTGCAAATTGGATTTAAATATTTATTATTTTCAGGAAAGAACATCCCATGTCTCCTCACTATACACTTACAGTACATGTCATATATTTGATTTGATATGTTTTTTAATTGATTTATAGACTGGAGGACGGAAGCTCGGCTACAATGTTACGTGCGACGCTTTCACGTATTATAAGGGGGAATCGAATTATGCGACATTGTGACGCTGTGTGTGCAGCAGCTTGCAGGCCCAGGGACGGACCATTTACCCGGTAAGTGTTGTTTCCATATGGCGGCCCGTTCCAGGCGCACAATGACCCCTTGATCTTCTCAGGATGGAAATAAAACAGCAAATTCCATGGGTACATTTCTGACAATCATTATTCTATGGAACTGCTTTTGGTTTCCGAGTGAGCGATGTACAGAGCAATCCTTAAAGTGGACCAAAACCCAGGATTTTGACTATCCTGGGTTTTGATCATTTCCCTGTCTGAAACCCCATAGTTTGCCAAGCGCAACTCACCTCTTCTCAGGTCTACGGCGCAGGTGCGGCCGCTCATCCAATCAGTGCGCTCGGAGCCGCTGACGTCACATCATCTGGGAGGCCGATTCATTAATAGCGGCAGGTAGCGACAGTTGAGCGACTGTAGCGGCATTTTCAGAGCGCCCGCTAGTAGTCGCTGTGCTTGGCCGTTGTTCGGTAGTTGATAGCGACTCAGTCGGTTTGCCGTAATGTTGAATATTGGGTGAGGAGTCGCTATTTGACAGGTTCCGCGCTGTATTGGAGCGCATGATAGCGACTGGCCCTAGCGACCGGCTCCCACCATATTCATTAAAAAATCACGCTCAAAAAATTCTTGCGCTGTGAAATGCTTGTTTAAACCCCAGAGCGCTGGCGGCGATGGGTTAAAAGTAGTTTTTTAACCCCCAAACAACCATATTTTTGGAAACCCAAAAAAAAGTATTTTAAATAATTTAGTAATATGAATACATTAATATCAGACCTGTAATATCAATTCTGTACAATTTTTTTTTTTTTTTTTTACCTTAAAAAAATTATCTCAAATGGCAGAAGTGGTCACAGAATGTTTCACATTTAAAAAAAAAAAAAAAAAAAAATTAATAACAATTAATTATGAATATTTAAAGATTGTTCCATTGAAATGCATTGGAGAGCGCCAGGTAGCGAGAGGTCATACCTGTCGCTGTTCAAGTTCGGACGCTGGCGCTGTGGGCTGAGGCTGGAATAATGATGAATGAGTCGCTATATGGCGCTATCTCAGTCGCTAAGCAGGATTGGCTTGATAAATGTGTGATTGTGGTGGGGAGCCGGCGTTCTCGTGGCGGGGCCCGTCATTACCGGCCGCTCACCAGTCGCTACCTGTCGCTATTCCTTCATAAATAAGGGCCTAAGCCTTCGTTTAAAACCAGTGGCTCCGAGTGTGCTGGCTGCCGCATTCCCCGCTACCCTCTAACAGGGAGGTGGCCTCGTCGGCCATTCACAAATGCCTAGCGCGGACACGTGCCCTGCTAGAGGGATGGTTTTTGGTCCACTTTAATGCCAGTGGGAGGCCAGAGGTAGACCTTCCAACTTTTCAGGGTGGGAAAGAGGGACAATTGTTAATTTAAGCCACGCCCCCTCATTGATTGATGGATAGGTCATAGGATGTAACAGTTACAACAATATAAACCCTTTGAATAGGCAAATGAATCATTTATTGCTGCAGATTTGCATGTTACACCTCAAAGAGGGACAGATGAGAACAACGAGGGACAGGGGGACACGGACTCAATAGAGGGACAGTCTCTCCAAATCAGGGACAGTTGGGAGTTATGCCCTGGGGCATCCCAAATCAGGATTGCCCGTCTGTGTGAAACCCCCCCCAGGGTCACCGCAAAACTCGATGTAAACAATGTCTAAGTGTCTAAACATTAATATACGCAGCATACAGCGCTGATTAGAAGAGAGCCCGTGCATGCAAAGTGTGACTGGGGAAAGGTAAAGTTTTAGGGGCTAGTAAGGGGGGTTTTACATAGCGAGGCATCCCAAATCGGAATGTCCCCGGGACAAGGAAGAAAACCTGGGATAGTGAAAAAAGTACTGAGATAAGCTCAGAACACAAAAGCCATTAAAAAGCATTGAAGCTTTCAAGATAACATTGGTAAATCAAAAAGTGAAGGGACTTACCGTACCTTCCGAGTCTAAAAAAGGGACTTACCTCCCAATAGTCCCTGAGTTGGAGAGACTGTCCCTCTTTTGAGTCCATGTCTCCTTGTCCCTTTGTTATTCTCATTTCTTATTTGTCCCTCTTTGAGGTGTAACAGGCAGATCTGCAGCAAAAAATGACTCATTTGTCTATTCAAAGTGTTTGTATTGTTTTAACTGTTACACCCTATCTCCTATCCATCCCTTAATGAGGGGGTGTGGCTTAACTTAACAAATGTCCCTATTTCCCATCCTGAAAGGTTGGTAGGTATGTTTAGTGGTAGTTTAAAACTTACCGGCATCAGCAATCTCGTCCCTGAGTGGCCATTACCTTGTGTCAGTCATGGCGACTGGCATCGCGCCAGCCATCGGCACGTCCTCTCCATTGAAATGAATGGAAGGGTTGTGGCCAGTCACCTTGAGTGATGTGAGGAGGCAGCCAGATGGTGGCCGTGGTCCTGAGCAGGTATGGTGTGGTCTGGATCTCCCGCAGAGAAATCCCATTATAGTATCAATTAGCTGCTCGGAACTTTTGAGTATCTATTTTTTTTTACTTTTGCCCGGACAGTCCTTTTAAAATGTTCTGTTCTTTTAGACTCCAGGACCAACCTAATGCCCCTTCCTGGGGCATCCTGACTGGTGCGTGAAACCCCACCCATCACCGCAAATTCTAAAGGGGTTTGGTCCACTTTCTGTGTCAATTTTGAAAGTGAATATTTTTTGTGTGCCAAAGGGTCTTGAACTGATCTAGTATTTTTCACATATTTTTATGTTAGTGTTTAATGTGTGTTTTTGCAAAAACCTTTAAAGTAGACCAAAACCCACCCTAGAGTCTCTGAGACTGCAGGGCAGACATACTCGCCCCCCCCCCCCACTGGGTGAAACCCCCTCCAGGTCAGAGGAGTAGCTAGGCTTTCTGGCACCCGGGGCAAATATTCCAAATGGCGCCCCCCCTCCTATTCTCAAGTCCCCCTTTGCCACCCCCCTGACTTGCTGAACCCGGGGCAAGGGCTCCCCCTGCTCCCCCCTAGCTACGCCCCTGCCCCAGGTTGCCAGAAAATTAAACTTCATTCCTGTTCCAACGGCACATGCACGAGCAGCAGTCGCATCCCCGTTATCCCTTTAGCAGAGTGCGTGCCTGCGGTAGGTATTTATGAATGGCCAACGCGGCACGCTCCTTGTTAAAGGGTAGCGGGGGTTCTGGTCGCCAGCGCACTCTGATTTGCTCGCATTAGACAAGGGGCACAAGTATATCTGAGCGCGCTGATTGGACGAGCGGGCGCACATTCGTTGTAGGACCAGGAAGAGGTGAGTTCGTTCAGGTGACCTGGGGGGGGTTCAACACAGCAGGGCGCCCCCGATTGGGTTGCCCGCGGGCAAGGACCGAAATCCTAGATTTTGGTCCACTTAAAAACCATAACCCACGTGTGGTCAGAGACAGCTGCAGGAACACTCGGGCTTTCCAGGCTAACTTACACTGCGATCTCTAAGGCTGTTAGACCACTTTTTTGTGTGATTGTATGGGGGATGGAATTGAATAAAGGGCAACATCTGGATCCCTGCTACGGCTTTTGCCCTCTGCTGCAGGAAATGGAGGAGAGACAACTGGAACAGGCACCAGGGGAGTTTGCTGCATTACATAGTTACATGGTTAATACGGTTGAAAAAAGACATATGTCCATCAAGTTCAACAAAGGGTGTTGGGGGAGGGGAAGTTATTTTTTATTTTATTTTATAGGTGGAAGTTATTTATTTTATTTTTAGTTTTTTTTTACTGATAACAGCTAATAGTAACTGTTAATGTTATTTTCTTCTAAATAAGC
The DNA here is from genome assembly GCA_027917425.1 of Gastrophryne carolinensis. NCBI lineage: Eukaryota > Metazoa > Chordata > Amphibia > Anura > Microhylidae > Gastrophryne > Gastrophryne carolinensis. The sequence goes on from CM051238.1 coordinate 16,384,612, forward strand.
ATCTAATCCTTTTTTGAAGCTGTCAGCGGTTGATGCTGTAACAAGCTTCTGTGGGAGGCTATTCCATAGATTTATAGTTCTTATGGTAAAAAAATGATTGTCGCCTCCGGAGACAAAATTTATTTTTTTCCAGTCAAAGGGAGGGAGTGCCCCCTTGTCTTTAGAGAGGATTTTACCTGAAATAGTGTTTCCCTATATTTTTTTGTATGGGCTATTTATATATTTATACAAGTTAATCATGCCCCCCCTCTCAGGAGACAAAACAGATTTAATTCTCATAACTAAGATCCTTCATTGCTCTTATTTTTGACATTGTCTGGACTGTCCCTTTAAGGGGATAAACCGACTACTGTCCGCCAGATGGCTTTTTATCTATACACTTAAAAGCTTTCTTTTGTTCATCATTTCTCCCTGCTCGCTCTGTGTATACTTTATATGGCGGCAGACATTCTTCACATTCCTTTGCTCCTTAGTTTATATCTTGAAGTAGGTTTGCAAGAGATGAAGTGCATGGCGGGCACAGACATGGGGTATTGGTCTAGCCAATTCTATTACTGTGTAGCCTGCCCTTGAGCAGGGCCGTATTTAGCATTTGTGCTGCCCTAGGCACTTTTTGGCCATGAGCCCCCCAGCGCCCTGCACACATTCAATGAGGAATTTGCACCCCCCCCCTCCCATACACACACTTCCCAACTTTAAAGAGGGTTCTTTATAGTGGTTCACTGTTAGGATCATTTTTTTGGTACTGGCCCTCTTTTTGCCAGTTGGGTATCTTTTTGCTACTTGCACTTTTTTTTAACAATAATTGAACTTTAGGGTTACTTGAGGTTTTTTGTGCCGGCACAAACAACATAGGGCCTTATTCATGAAAGGATAGCGACAGGTAGTGCCTGTTAAGCGTCAGGTGAACGCGGCACGCAATTCCACATTTATGAAGCCGAATCTGGTGAGCGACTAGAACAACGGCATGTAGCGTACGATTCATCATTATCCCAGCCTCAGTGTAGAGCGCCGGCGTTCAGCCTTGCAGAGCGCCACGTACTACCTCTCGCTACCTGTTGCTCTCTCATATTTCTATGGACGATCCTTAAATCCCTTTCCTGATCCCAATTTTAATTTTTTTTTAATAAAATCTCAAATCTTTCTAACATGTATCCTGGGCTAGAAAATGACATTTTTGAAAACTTTTTTTGATTAATAATATTTTTATGCAGAATTGTCCTTACATGTCTGGTATTAAAGTGTTCATGTTACAATGTAATAAAGCAATTCTGTGAGTACTCACCTGTAGAATTGTTTTTGTTCTTGCATGGCACGGCCCGCTTCGGTATTCATAACAGTTGGGTTATTCCGCCACAAGGTGGCGCAGTGGTACTTCAGAAAGCTGTGGCATCTCCCGGCTCCCTATAAAAACGGCTTAACTATAGAGTTTCCCAGCGTAGACAAGCAGTGAGACCAGAAGCCGGGAGAGAATAAAGTTAAAAATGTGAAAAAGGTAAAAACCCCATTTAACTTGGAACAATCAACATAAAGAGGCAACCAAGAATAACGATAACAAGGGTGGGGCGAAGCGGGCCGTGCCATGCAAGAACAAAAACAATTCTACAGGTGAGTACTCACAGAATTGCTTTTTTCTTTATTGCATGGCACGGCCTGCTTCGGTATTCATAACAGTTGGGACATCCAAAAGCAGTGTCCAAAGTAGGGTGGGATGCCCAATGAGTAACAGCCAGCAGTTCAAGTCACTACCGCCTGAAGCGCCTTTCGGCCAAAAGCAGCATCCGCTGAGACCTTAACATCAACCTTGTAAAACTTTGAAAAAGTATGAACAGAAGACCAAGTAGCGGCCTTACAAACTTGCTCAACAGAAGCTTGGTGCTGAAAAGCCCAAGAGGCACCAATAGCACGAGTGGAATAAGCAGTAATCCTAAAGGGAGGATTCTTTCCCTTAGCAGAATAGGCTTGAACCACCGCCTGACGGATCCACTTGATGATAGTGGATTTAGCCGGAGGCAAACTCTTTCTAGGTCCAGAAGTGAGAACAAAAAGAGCATCAGACTTCCTGAAAGTCTCAGTAGCGACCAAATAAAACTTCAGAGCCTTGACCACATCCAGAGAATGCAGTGTCCGCTCCTTAGAATTAGCAGGATTAGGACACAATGAAGGCAAAACAATGTCCTGATTGAGATGAAAGGTAGACACAACCTTTGGCAGGAAATCCAGCTTAAGCCGGAACACCACCTTATCCTGATGCCTCTCAAAATAAGGAGGGGTGATGGAAAGTGCCGCTAGCTCAGAAACTCGCCTTACAGAAGTGATAGCCACCAGAAAGGCTACCTTAAGAGTCAAAATAGACAAGGCAGCCTCACTGATAGGCTCAAAGGGAGGCCCTTGCAGAGCAGACAACACCAGATTCAAATCCCAAACTGGTAGCAAAGGCTTACGGGGTGGACGCACATGAGAAACACCCTGGAAAAAAGTTTTAACCAACCGGTGATTGGCAAAAGATTTGGAAAAAAATTGCCAGAGCTGAAACATGGCCTTTTAGGGTACTATGTTGAAGGCCCAGATCCAAACCATGTTGTAAGAATTCCAGAATCCTGGGAATAGAAAACACCCGACAGGGAAGAGACTTGGACTCACACCAGGCAATGTAAGCATGCCAGACCCTGTAATAGATAAAGGACGAGGACTTCTTCCTAGCCCTAATCATGGTATCAACAACAGAGGCAGGCAACCCCTTTTTCATCAATATGGAGGTTTCAGCAGCCAAGCCGTTAAAGCCAGAGTTTGTAAATTGGGATGGCGTAGCTGCCCCTGAGTGAGAAGATCTGGATCCTTGGGCAAGACGTGCCGGTCTACTGCCAACTGCACGACGTCTGCGAACCAAACTCTTCTTGGCCAACAAGGGGCCACCAGGATGGCTGGTACCCGCTCCTGGGCTATCTTGCGCATGACCCTGCCCAGGAGAGGAAACGGAGGGAACACATAGAGAAGCTGAAAATCCGTCCAAGGTATTGCCAAGGCATCCGTGGCGAAGGCCAGAGGATCCTGAGACAGAGAGACAAATCTGGGAAGTTTGTGATTGTGACGGGACGCAAACAGGTCCACATCCGGCTGCCCCCAGCGGTGAGAAACACCCGGTTGTTGAGAGACCACTCCCCCAGACGAGACGTCCCCTTGCTCAGGGAGTCCGCCACCTGGGATGTAGACCGCTGAGATGCAGGAAACATGCTGTTCCGCCCAAGACAGAATCAGGGACACTTCCTTGAAGGCTCGCTTGCCCCGGGTCCCTCCCTGATGATTGAAGTAGGCCACCGCCGTCTGCTTGTCTGAGCGGATCTGAACAGCCCGACCCCCAAAGGTAAGTGGATAGGCGAGAAAGAACCAACCTGATCGCCCTCAGTTCCAGGACGTTGATGGAAGCATGGGCCTCTTGTGGGCCCCATCGACCTTGGAACCTCAGGGACTTCCAGAAGCCTCCCCAGCCGGTCAGACTGGCATCCGTAGTGACCGTTTCCCAGCACGGGGGCAGGAAGGACCTGCCCCCCAGAAGGTTCCTTGAGTCCAGCCACCACGAGAGAGACTGTCTGGCCAGGGGAGACAGAACAAATTCCTGATCCAGGGACACAGGGTCTCGATCCCAAACTGACAAGAGATGCAACTGAAGAGGTGTCATGTGAAACTGAGCAAAGGGGACTTCCTCGAAGCAGGACACCATCAGGCCCACCAACTGCATCCCCTGACAGATGGTGGGATGAGGACATGACAGCAGAGCCCGAGCCTGCAGCTGAAGACCCTCTGCCTTCTGCTGAGGAAGGAACACCTTGACCTAAGAGGTATCCAGAGTCATGCCAAGAAAGGACCTCACCAAGGACGGAGACAGAGAAGACTTGGGATAGTTGATCACCCAGCTGAAAGACTCTAGAGTGGATGTCACCATTTGAGTGTCCCGCTCGGCCTGAGAAAAAGACTCGGCCACAATCAGGATGTCCAGGTAAGGAATGATGCGGATGCCCTGGTTCCTTAGCAGAGCCATCACTCCCGCCAGCACCTTGGTGAACACCCGAGGTGCCGAGGTGATACTGAAGGGTAGAGGCACAAACTGGTAATGCTGATCCTGCAGCTCGAACCTTAGAAATCTCTGATGACCTGGGAACATAGGCACATGAAAATAAGCATCCTTGATGTCCACAGTGGTCATGAAGTCGCCCGGGCGAAGGGTACTGACAACAGAGCGCAGCGTCTCCATGCGAAAATGCTTGAATCTGACAAATTTGTTGAGGCCCTTCAGATCCAGAATGGGCCTCAGAGAGCCGTCCTTTTTGGGAACCGTGAAAAGATTGGAATAGTACCCCTGACCCTTTTCTTGATGAGGCACCAAACAAATGACTCCGGACTCTAACAGGCAATGAACCGCCAGAGACAACCCTTGAGCGGACAGGGGGTTTAAAGACATCCGGGATCTGATGAATCTTGGGGGGGGGGGGCAGGCTGCAAACTCTATCTTGTAACCAGAGGACACTACCTCCTGAATCCACCGGTCTGAAACATGAAGCCTTCAGACGTGAGCAAAGAGCCGAAGCCGTCCCCCCACCCAGATGGGTGAGGGCGCCCCTTCATGCCTGAGGGGGCTTGGGAGAAGGTTTGGGCTTAGGATTCCAGGAGAGACCGGGACGACGACAGAGGACCCCCGAAATGGCCGAGACTGCCTCCTACGCTGAGGCCGCCTTCCATCCTTGGCTAGAACATCAAGACACTCCCCAAATAGCCGCAGCCTACACGAAGGGGAGGCCATTGAGAGCTTTCTTACCTGCAGCGTCAGCTGCCCACTGGCGCAACCAGACAGAGCGGCGCATAGCCACCAAAAGCGCAGAGGCCCTACCACACAGCCGCACAGCATCATCCATAGCAGTAAGGATAAAGGCCACAAAATCAGAGCAAAGTAAGAGGGTCCTATATTCCTCCCCCACACTACCAGCTGTTGCGCCATCAATGAGACGCTTGAGCAGCTTCTTAAGGGCAATAGCAGTAATGGGGGCAGTACATCCCGGGCACAAGCCAGCCCCCACACAGGTAAAAGCATGGCAGGCCAATTGATCCATGCGCCGGTCCTCACCGTCCCTCAGAGTGGTAGTGTCACGGGAAGGCATGACCGAAGTATTGGAAAAGCCTAGCACGGGAGCATCCACTTCAGGGGGAAATGACCACCTCTTAACAAGATCAGCAGGAAAGGGATACCTTTTATCCAAACCCTTGGGCACAGCAGGCATCTTGTTAGGATGTTCCCATTCTTTAAGCACCAAGGTGGTAAAATGTTCCTGCTCAGGGAACTCTAGACGCTGTTTACCAGGGCGAAAAAGCTCCCCCTGCTTTCTCTTAGCTACCTCAGGGGCAGCAATGTGCAAAATTTCAAAAATATGTGACAGCAGATTATCAGTGTCCTCAGAGTACCATGATTCCTCTCCGGACGCAGACCCTTCTGCTGGTTCCCAGAGGAGTCAGAATCCTGGGAGAGCTCCCCCATCTCTCCCCCCTCACTGGAGCCCAATTGCAAGATCGGGGGAGTAGGTGAAGCCAAGTGAGGTGCAGAGCTGGGGAGCGAAGCAGGCAAACCAGCTTGAAGCGCAAGGACACTTTCAGCGCACGGCACGCACACCGTGACACTGTTACTCACAGGGGATACCCCACACATGGAACACAGCCGTGCTTGCCCCGAAGGGCCCCCAATCACGCTATCCGCAGAAGCCTCCATATGGTGATTAACACAGGCGCAATAGGCCAGCAGTGGGTACAGGCTTAAGACAGAAGCCACCCAGGATGCCCTCCCATGGGATGCCCCCAGAAGTTTATAAAGGGGGGATGAGGGGGAGGAAGGAGTGGAGCCGGGAGAAACCACAACCCAATGGTATCCCGCCTGAAAGACATAAGTAAAAACACACATGAGCATCCCGCAGCAAAATACCCCAATTCAATAAAACCCCCCAAAGGGGGACTGACGGACCAAAGACACCGCGGGGTCACACAGGCACAGTCCGCTGGATAAGGCGACCCACCGGAGGAAGCAGCGCTACAGCCAGGAAGGGAAAAATCCAGACGCGCAGCTTGTCCAAAATGGCGCCGGCAGAGGTACCTGGAGGGGCGGGCCGCGGGGGGAACGACCTGATACGCGTCATCACCCGGCCCCGCCCCCCAGAAGAGCGCGAAAAAAGCTGCTCACGTGACCCAGCCCGGCGCCATGACAAAGCAAAATCACCTCAGCTTATAAAACACCACAGATATCACCACTCGCCGCTACCACCCCCCTCCCTTCCCCATCAAAGTCAGAGAGGGAGGGGGGGAAGAGAGAGAGATGGGAAGGCAGCTGCGAGCAGCCATGGCCAGGGAGGGGGGGGGGCGCGGGGGGGACACAAAAAGGAAAATAAGGGGACACAGTCCCCAAACTACTTACCCCCTCAGAAGCCAGGACAGAAACTCTGCATCCCTATTTGGCTCACCATAAAGCCTATGGCCGACTCCCCTTTGTGGTACAGGGTCTGCGGCTTGGAGCTGCGCTCCAGGAGCACTTGACCCTAGTGCGCCTCTACCTTCACCCGATCTGTCAGCCGAGGCTGGGAGGCAGTGAGGGTCCAGAAACGGGTGGAAATAGCCATGCAGGGCCGCAGGCTTGGTTGCCCCGCTCACCTGCGCATAGAGAGAGAGCCATCTTCTATCTTCGCAGTATCACTGCAGAGGAAACACTGGTTAATCCCATTTTTATAGGGGGCCGGGAGATGCCACAGCTCTTCTGCAGTACCACTGCGCCACCTTGTGGCGGAATAACCCAACTGTTATGAATACCGAAGCGGGCCGTGCCATGCAATAAAGAAAAACAATGTAATTACATATGTTTTCGCTTTGTTACTCGTGGATACATGTTCAAAAACAGACTTTAAACACACAGCTTCTGGCGCTCTGGGCTACAACGACCTGATTTTGAGCGCCGGCGCTCTTTGAGGTGGTTTTTCGATGAATGTGCTGTGAGTCGGTCACACTAAGCTGCCGCTACAGTTCGCTCCCATACAGCATAGTACTGCGACTCACACATCATATTCATCAATGCCGGCCAGCGACTGAGGCGCTCTGAAACAAAGAACCATGGGCGAGCACAGCGACTACTAGCGGTCGCTCTGAAATCCTCGCTACAGACGCTCATTTGTCGCTACCTAGCGTTCGTAATGAATCAGCCTGATAGATAGCTTTGAGAGTGTTTCCACAATACTAGAGATCTTAGGCTTATGGGACTGTGTATATACATTTTGGTTTAGGTCCCTAAACTGGACCAATCTTCAATTCCCATGATATTTATTCTATTGGAGATTATAGAGAGGTTCCAGTTGTTTTTTATCTTGTCTCGTATTTAATGTTGTCTTATATTTTATATTTTTTGTGTGAGCAAAATGATTCTTTAATAAAAAAAATTACATTTTTAGTTTTGATTTGTGATTGGTGCTCCTCATTGTGATCAAGGTTCACGTCCACTCATATTTGTTTCTTGTATATACCTTTAAGAGTGAGCACATACAATATGTATGGATTACCGGTGGTGCACCCAGATTTGTTTTATAAAGGACATTTTTTTGCAATTATGCCACGCCCCCAGCCTCACCCTTAAAGTGGACCAAAACCCACCGCGATCGGCCCAGGAATCTATAAGATTCCCTCCACCTGGGCCATCCAAAATCGGGGATGCCCTGCTCTGTGAACCCCCCCCCCCAGGTCGCCCCATACACTTACCTTGCATCCCGGTCCAACGGCGCATGCGTGAGCCATGGCCACATCCCCGCTATCCCTCTAGCAGGGTGCGTGCCCACGCCAGGCATTTGTGAATGGCCGGCGCAGGCACGCTCCCTGTTAGAGGGTAGCGGGGGATGCGGCCGTCAGCACGCTCGGAGCCGCTGGCCTTAGACTACATGACGTCAGCAGCTCCAAACGCGCACTAATTGGTCGAGCAGATGCGCATGCACTGTAGGACCGGGAAGAGGTGAGTTAACTTCGGCGATCTCGGGGGCTTCACACAGCGAGGGAAAGGACCAAAACTCAGAATAGTCTAAATCCTGGGTTTTGGTCCATTTTAAGGGAAAACACAAAACAAAACACCTAAGAATTAAATAATAATACAGGCAAGCCCCCCCCCCCCCACACACATACAGGCAAGCCCCCCCACACACACATGCAGGCTCCCCCCTGACAGAGAGCTGGGGAGTGGGAGACAAAGGAAACATAGGCCCTTATTTATGAAGGAATAGCGACAGGTAGCGACTGGTGAGCGGCCGGTAATGACGGGCACCGCCACGAGAACGCCGGCTCCCCACCACAATCACACATTTATCAAGCCAATCCTGCTTAGCAACTGAGATAGCGCCATATAGCGACTCATTCATCATTATTCCAGCCTCAGCCCACAGCGCCAGCGTCCGATCTTGAACAGCGACAGGTATGACCTCTCGCTACCTGGCGCTCTCCAATGCATTTCAATGGAACAATCTTTAAATATTCATAATTAATTGTTATGAATTTTTTTTTTTTTTTTTTAATGTGAAAAATTCTGTGACCACTTCTGCCATTTTAGATAATTGTTTTAAGGTAAAGAAAATGTACAGAATTGATATTACAGGTCTGATATTAATGTATTCATATTACAAAATTATTTAAAAAACTTGTTTTTTTTTGGTTTCCAAAAATATGGTGGTTTGGGGGTTAAATAACTACTTTTAACCCATCGCCGCCAGCGCTCTGGAGTTTAAACATGCATTTTACAGCGCGAGAATTTTTTGAGCGTGATTTTTTAATGAATATGGTGGGAGCCAGTCGCTAGGGCCAGTCGCTATCATGCGCTCCCATACAGCACGGAACCTGTCAAATAGCGACTCCTCACCCAATATTCAACATTACGGCAAACCGACTCAGTCGCTATTAACAACTGAACAACGGCCAAGCACAGCGACTACTAGCGGGCGCTCTGAAAATGCCGCTACAGTCGCTCAACTGTCGCTACCTGCCGCTGTTAATGAATCGGCCTCCTCGAATCAAATGGGGCAATAACAGCAGCAGCCTGACCGCCGTGAAGCAGTGTCGCCCACCAGGAATTCTCCTGGGTATTCCTATGGCCAGTCCCTGACAGCCATATCCAGATACCAGCTTCCTGTATATAAGACCAAAGCTTCCCTTTTTAACGTGACAGTGGCAGGTGCCCCTTTTGTATCTCATTCAGTAGCAGTTTAATGCAGAAGCTGATCTCCGGCTGAAAACCCGCAGACACATAAAATCATCATGTAATACACAGTCAAATGAAACAGATAATACCCATCGTGTGGTATTATCTGTCTCTGCGAGCTCTGCACTTCCAGCTTCCCTTTTACTCGTTGGGTTTGGAGGGTCTTTGTCGCCAAATGACTATTCTGTCATTTCATTTCTCTCCCTTCCCAGCATGATACATTGTGAATATGGATGTAAAAGATGCGGCTCCCGACACCCGTCATATTCATTAAACATTCGTATAAAAGGAACGCAAGCCTAAACAAGAAGCACTTTATGTGAAAAGTAAAAAAAAAAATGAATGCACAATAATTGTGGATATGGAACATTTTGGCACCCTGCAGAGCGTCCCGACTATGGGCTACGCTCTTCTAAAGACCATTTAAAGCTTCTCTCAATTGGGCCCAGCGGGATCTCCGTGAATTGCGGTCAGCCGGGACCAGAGAATTCTACAAAAAGTAAGAGTTGAACGGAAGGTCAAAAGATATTTCTTCTATTGTTCAATTATTCAACCAGGTCTCTCTGTCACTGTCAAGAATCTGTAGCTTTATAACACATTGTGAGTTTCCAGTCTTCTGCGTTTTTGCCCATTCAAAAAATTTTTTTTGTGGTTTGGACTTTCGTAATAGGTTGGTGGCTTACCCGTCACCCCTGTTAAAAGGGTTACCTAAAATTTAGGGTTAGAGTTAGGGTAGTTTAGTTTAGGAACTATGTAAAGATACACCTAGGTTGCTGCCTCTCTGCCAAAGGGGGGTTAAAGTGGACCAACACCCAGGATTTTGACTATCCTGGGTTTTGGTCCACTTTGGCGGGGCACCCCGATCGGGGGTGCCCCGCTGTGTGAAAACCCCCCAGAAACCCAGAAAAACTCACCTCTCCTCGCTCCCACGTGACCGCCGCTGCCAATCCCCGCCGACGGACAAGAGAGCGCGCCCGCCGCCGCCTCCTGCGCGTCACTCTTACAGGGCGCGCGCCCACGCCGGCCATTCACAAACGGCCGGCGCGGGTGCGCGTCCTGCTAGAGGGATGCGCGGGAGGCGGCGGCGGGCGCCGCTGGAACGAGGTGAAGTGGGGGTTCGGGGGGGTTTCACACAGCGGGGCACCCCCGATCGGGGTGCCCCACAGTCAGGGGTCTCCAATCTTGGGAGGGTGTTGGTCCACTTTAAAGAGGAACATAGGACCTAAAATAAAAAGGGGCCGATTGCCCCATCCCATCTGCACCTATTTAATTGGATGCCTGCTACAGCGACATCCGGCTGCTTCAGGGCTTGGTCCTCACTCCGCCTTCTGCTTAGCCGTCCCTTAGCCGTGCTTGTCAATGTCCCACAGAGATCTCGCAGCTCCACAAAGTCCCGTGGGATTTTGGGCGGCTTCATTGCATCCCATTCATGGGCATTGCGCAGCCGCGAGATCAGTCGCTGCACACAGTGCCTGCTGGGATGCAAGATGGCCCCACTGTCGGGAGGTCGTCTAGAATCCGAGGGACCCAGAAGATGGATGCCCTGGCAAGGTGAGTAAAAATTGCCCAAAGGTAAAACCGGAGGGGGGCAGCATATCGATTAGAGATTTGGGGGAGGTTTTAACCTCCCCTGATGTTCCTCTTTGAAGTAGATTGAAACCCATTTTTGCCCCACTCCCCGGCCCGCCACCTGCCCTCCCCATCCAAGTACCTCTGGCGATACTGCTGCTGGCTCGCCAGTAGCCTGGCTTTCGAATAAAACTGTGTTTTTCCAACACCAATCCACACCCAGCAGCAATTTTGAGAACATTGTTTGGCTGATCACAATACTATGTGAACCACATGATGAGCTGCAGCCAGTCAGCCACTTCCACAGATACCTCTTTGGGCACACCCGCTCCTGCACCCAGCCATTCAGATAGGCTGGGCGGGGGAGGGCACACAGCTATAGGGAAGATGGGGATTTCGGCTGAACAGGGTTTTCATCCACTTTAGGTTTTAGGCAGTAGATAGGGACTGCCCACCTCAACACTGATTGGTTCCTTTGTTAGTAGGGGGTCATCCCAAAGTCTGAGGTTGTGGCCTCTACACTTTGACAAACCCTAACCACAAGACCGCTCGAAATTTCCCAGCCACTGAAACTGGTCTTGCCTAAAGCTGCGCTGACTCTGCCCCAAACTTGATTTGAAATCCTGTTTTTATTAGGGTGGGGAAAGTAATGTGGACTGATGAGCCTCTGGGCTGGTGAGGGACATCTTAGGGGTTTATTTCTCAAGGTCTAGCGCCGGCTAGTGACTCGTAGCGGCAGGTGAACGCTGGTCGCTATATGCTATACCACATTTATCAAAGCGAATCTGGTCGAAAGCAACTGGAACAGCGCCATGTAGCGTACCATTCATCATTACAGGTGGCTTAGCGTATAGTGCCGGGGCTCTAGCGTCCAGAGCGCCAGGTAAGACCTATTGCTACAGTTCGCTCTCCCGTACATTTCAATGAACGTTCCTTCAAATCCCTTTCCTGATTCTATTTTTTTTATTCTCAAATAATTGTGTTACATCTCATGGCCTCAAAAGTTTTTTTTAATTTTTTTTTATTTTTATGCAGAATTGTCATTACAGGTCTGGCACTAAAGTGTTAATGTCACAATGTTAAAATAAGGTAATTCCATGTGTTTTCACTTTGTTACTGGTGGATATGTGTTCAAAAAATCGCTTTAATCACACAGCGTCTGGCGCTCTATGCTACAGCTAACCTATTTTAAGCGCCGACGCTATGTGAGGGTGATTTTTTGATGAATATGGTGTGAGTCTCTGAGCAGTCGCTACCTTTCGCTCCTTATAGCGTAATACTGGTGTTACAGCGACCAACGTACATCTCATTCATTAATGCAAGCCAGCGTACTACAGTGACTGAGGCACTCAGTTACAGCGACCGATAGCCGCTTACATCGCTCTAAGCGCCGCACTACAGATGCTCATCTGGCAATGCCTGGCGTTAGTAATGAATCAGCCTGTCTGTCTGTCTGAATGACCTGACCTGATCTATGTATGACTGGTCAAATGCAACTAATTATACATAGCGAGAGAGACAGAGATACATATATACATTACATAATATTAAAACAATATTAATTTTCCATAAAGGCCTATTGTTTACACCATGGGCTAGAGCAAGGGTACTCAACCACTTCTTGTAAAGGTCCATTTAAAGGAATTCGGTGGGAGGTGAAGGTCCGGACAGAGGGCTGTCGCGGAGGGGGGAATGATGGATAGTAAGATATCACACACACTGGGGGAGGGCCTATAGATTCCCCAGGCAAAACTAAAAAAAAAAAGCTGCTTGCCCCCATCCCAAAACCCTAAAGGTCACTGGGAAAAAACAGGAGCTTTTTATTTGGCCCACAGTATTACAAATTGAGGTCAGGGCCGGGGTCCGGAAATCTGGTGCTGAGGTCCGCATTCGGACCCCGGTCCGCCAGTTGAGTATCGCTGGACCCCGGTCCGCCAGTTGAGTATCGCTGGGCTAGAGGAAGGGCTGGCAAGATACTCAGTTCCTAGGACAAATAAAGCCAGGAGAAGGCCCTGATGATTATAGGCCCACTTGAGGATGAAAAACAGCAGCAGGTTCAAGCTCAACAAAAGGTCTTTATTAATTGACATAGCAAATCACAACAGGCCCTCCTGGCACTAAGGGTTACTCCCAGCTTGGTTGGCCCACACCTGGTTATGGCTCGATGTTCTCTCCCTTTGAGGCACTCAAACACATCACGGCCCCTTTCCCCATCCATTTCAGGAGTACTACTCTGGCCCACTCTCCAGGACTCTGGCTTGGCGCAGTGTTCTCCCAGCAAGGCAACAAGTGGGCCCCTCAACACCACCTTTCCACCTCATATTTTCCAGAGGGGGCACTACTCTGGCCAGTCAGTCCGAAGTGTCTCCAGGAGGTTTGTCCAGTGTGATCACCTTCAGCCCCTCAGCCTAAATCAAAGCTGCAAGGCCCCACGGAGTGCTTTGGTACTTTAACTCATCCCCCCTGGCTAAATACTATAAAGAGAGAGTAGAGTTTATCTCAGCAGCCAGGCAGAGAGGATCCCCCCCGTGATAAAGACAGGGAGAAGAACTGATATGTGCCCTCCCTTGAGCCCCCACTGCATGGGTTTAGGCTGAGGGACTGGACTAACCTCCTGGAGACACTTAGGACTGGCCAGAGGGGCCCACAAGTGCCTTCACGGGAGAACACCGCACCAAGCTGGAGTCATGGAAAGTGGGCCAGAGTTGTACTCCTTCTTAAAAGGATGGGGAAAGGCCCCATGATGCGTCCGAGTGCCTCAAAGGGGAGAACACCGAGCCATAACCTGGTACATGTCAACCAAGCTGGGAGTAACCCTGAGTGCCAGGAGGGCCTGTTGTGATTTGCTGTGTGAATGATTGTGTCAATGAATAAAGACCTTTTGTTAAGCTTAAACCTGCTGATGTTTTCCATCCTCAAGTGGGCCTAAGGTCATCAGGGCCTTCTCCTGGCTTTAATTCTCCTAGGTACTGAGTACCTTGCCTTGTAAACAATGGAAAATGAATATTGTTAAAATATTATGTAAAATATATATGTATTTCTGTCTCTCGCTATGTATAATTAGCTGCATTTGACCAGTCATACATAGGTCAGGTCATCCAGGCAGACTAAGTCTGAGTCCACATTCCTTTCCCCACCCTAATAAAAACAGGTTTTCAAATCAAGTTTGGGGGCAGATTCTGCTGAGTAGAGTCAACACAGTTTGGGGCAAGACCAGTGTCAATGGCTGGGAAATTCTAAGGCCCTTATTTAACAAGGAATAGCGACAGGTAGCGACTGGTGAGCGGCCGGTAATGACGGGCCCTGCCACGAGAACGCCGGCTCCCCACCACAATCCCACATTTATCAAGCCAATCCTGCTTAGTGACTGAGATAGCGCCGGATAGCGACTCATTCATCATTATTCCAGCCTCAGCCCACAGCGCCAGCGTCCGACCTTGAACAGCGACAGGTATGACCTCTCACTACCTGGTGCTCTCCAATGCATTTCAATGGAACATTCTTTAAATATTAATAATTAATTGTTATTCATTTTTTTTTTTTTTTAAATGTGAAAAATTCTGTGACCACTTCTGCCATTTTAAATAATTTTTTAAAGGTAAAAATAATAATTAAAAAAATGTACAGAATTGATATTACAGGTCTGATATTAATGTATTCATATTACAAAATTATTTTAAAAACTTGTTTTTTTTGGTTTCCAAAAATATGGTTGTTTGGGGGTTAAAAAACTACTTTTAACCCATCGCCGCCAGCGCTCTGGGGTTTAAACAAGCATTTCACAGCGCGAGAATTTTTTGAGCGTGATTTGTTAATGAATATGGTGGGAGCCGGTCGCTATGGCCAGTCGCTATCATGCGCTCCCATACAGCGCGGAACCTGTCAAATAGCGACTCCTCACCCAATATTCAACATTCCGGCAAACCGACTGAGTCGCTATCAACTACCGAACAACGGCCAAGCACAGCGACTACTAGCGGGCGCTCTGAAAATGCCGCTACAGTCGCTCAACTGTCACACACCCCGCTTCAAGATATCCATAACATGTGGGTAATACCGACCTGAAGGGGCGTTCCTGCAGAGATGATAGCAAAAAAGAAAGCCCCTCCCTGATCCATAAATACCTGGGACCTCCCACTCATCACCCAGTATATAGAAGCAGTAAGGTAAGGGACCAGGAAGAGGCAAATATAAATCAAAATAACGCAAAGTTCACAATATAAAGGATCCCGAATACAAGAAGGGCGGGTGAAGCGGGGTGTGTGACATACTTATAATACCCATTTTACAGGTGAGTATTTCACAAAATGGTATTATTCTAAGTATGTCACACACCCCGCTTCAAGATATCCATAACATGTGGGACATCCAATAGCAGTGTCCATAAAAAGGGCGGGGATCCAAAACAAGGCAACAATGCACAACTTAAACCACAACAGCTTGCAGAACTTTGCGGCCAAAAACAGCATCCGCTGAGGCCCGAACATCAACCTTGTAAAACTTGGAAAAAGTGCGAACAGAGGACCAAGTAGCGGCCTTACAAACTTGCTCAACAGAGGCCTGGTGCTGGAAAGCCCAGGACGCTCCAACCGCACGAGTAGAATGAGCAGTAACACGAAAAGGGGGACTCCTCCCCTTGACAGAATAGGCCCCAATGATGGCCTGACGAATCCATTTACTAATGGAAGATTTGGCAGGAGCCAAACCTTTCCTAGGCCCAAAGGGCACCACAAAAAAAGCATTAGTCTTACGAAAGGAAGACGTAACCACCAGATAATATTTCACAACACGGACTACATCCAAGGAATGCAGCGCCCTTTCCTTGTCGTTGCTGGGATTAGGACATAGAGAAGGCAGAACAATGTCCTGATTCAGATGAAAGGCAGAGACCACCTTAGGAAGAAAATCCGGCTTGAAACGAAAGACAACCTTGTCCTGATGCCTTTCGGAGCTTTAATGGATAAAGCTGCCAACTCAGAAACACGCCTAACCGAAGTGATGGCCACCAAAAAGGCCACCTTTTGGGTAAGTGAAGACAAAGCAATCTCATTCAAGGGCTCAAACGGGGGACCCTGAAGAGCAGAAAGAACCAGGTTCAAATCCCAAACTGGAACAAAGGGCTTCCTAGGAGGCCGAACATGCGTAACTCCTTGGAAAAAGGTCTTGACTAAGGGAAGTGCAAATGACCTTTGAAAAAACACCGCCAGGGCAGAAACCTGCCCCTTCAAGGTACTAAGTTGAAGCCCCAAATCCAGACCATGTTGAAGAAACTCCAGGATTATGGAAATGGAAAACTCCCGACAAGAGAAAGACCTACTTTCACACCAGTCAATATAGGACCTCCAAGTCCTATAGTAAATAGTAGAGGAAGAGCGCTTCCTGGCGCTAATAAGAGTCTGAACCACCGCGTCAGAAAGACCTTCTTCCTTTAAGATGGCGGTTTCAGCAGCCACGCCGTCAAAGCCAGCGAAGGTAAATTGGGATAGCGCAGCCGACCCTGGGTGAGCAGGTCCGGCAGAAGAGGCAGAACGAACTGATCCTCTGCCAGTCTTACCAGGTCTGCGAACCAAACCTGCCTTGGCCACCTTGGTGCCACTAGAATCGCCGACACGCCCTCCAGAGTCAGCTTGCGCACCACTCTGGCTACCATTGGAAACGGAGGGAACAGGTAAAGAAACCCCAGATCCCTCCAGTTCAGAGACATGGCATCCACTGCCAGAGCCAGAGGATCCTGCGAGAGAGACACAAAGACTGGAAGCTTGTGATTGTGACGAGAGGCAAAGAGGTCCACCGCTGGGAACCCCCACCTGAGACATATCGAACGAAACACCGTGGGACTGAGAGACCACTCCCCCTGACGAGAGGAGGCTCTTCTCAGCAAGTCCGCCTCCGTGTTCTCCACTCCCGGAATGTAGACTGCTGAGATACACGGGACGTGACTCTCCGCCCAGTCCAGAATCAAAGACACTTCCCTGAGGGCACTCCTGCTGCGAGTGCCCCCTTGGTGATTGATGTAAGCAACCGCCGTCCGGTTGTCCGACCGGACCTGAACTGGCAGGCCTCTCAACTGATGAGTCAAGCGAAACAGAACCAACCTGATGGCTCTCAACTCCAGAACATTGATGGGCTCGTGAGCCTCCTGCGGACTCCACAGACCCTGAAACTGGAGGTCCTTCCAAACACCCCCCCAACCTGACAGACTGGCATCCGTGGTGACTGTTTCCCAGCACGGGGCCAGAAAAGATCTGCCCTGCGACAGATTGACCGACCCCAGCCACCATTGCAGGGATCGACGAACTCGGGGAGTCATCAGGAAGGACTGATCCAACGATAGAGGAGACTTGTCCCAAACCTTCAACAGATGAAGCTGAAGCGTTCTTGTATGAAACTGCGCAAAGGGAACTGCCTCGAATGAGGCCACCATTAACCCCACCAGCCTCATCCCTAGCCGGATGGACAGACGAGGGGCCGACAAGAGAAGCCGAGCTAATTCCTGAATCAAAAGAATCTTGGCCTGGGGCAGAAACACCCTGGCCTGCGAAGTGTCCAGAGACATTCCCAGAAAGGTCACTACTCTGGACGGAGAGAGAGAAGACTTGGGGTGGTTGACCACCCAACCAAACCTCTCCAGGGTGGACACCACCATTCTGGTGTCCAACTCCGCTTGGTTGAAGGAGGAGGCCATGATCAGAAGATTGTCCAAATAGGGCACAATGCGGATGCCCTGAACCCTTAGCAGAGCCATCACCCCCGCTAGCACCTTGGTGAACACCCGAGGGGCCGAGGTGAGGCCGAAAGGGAGTGCTACAAACTGAAAATGCCGATCCTCCACCACGAACCTGAGAAACCTCTGGTGTGCTGGAAAAATTGGAACGTGTAGATAAGCATCCTTGATGTCTATGGACGTCAGAAAGTCTCCCTGACGAAGAGAGTGAATGGCCGAACCTAGTGTTTCCATGCGGAATTTCCGTGGCCGGATGAACCTGTTGAGAAACTTCAGATCCAAGATGGGTCGGACCGATCCGTCCTTCTTGGGTACCGTGAACAGATTGGAATAAAAACCCCTGCCCTGATCCGAAGGAGGCACTGGGCAAATGACAGCCATGTCCAGAAGGTTCTGCACTGCCAACAGAAGCCCCTGCGCCGCTAGAGGTTCTGACGGCATCCGAGACCTGAAAAATCTGGAAGGGGGGCGGAGCTCGAACTCCAGCTTGTAACCGGAAGACACCACTTCCCGGATCCATCGGTCCGAGACCTCTTGATCCCAAACCTGGGAAAAGAGTCGCAGCCGTCCCCCCACCCGCAAGGGTGAGGGCGCCCCCTCATTGCTGAGCCGGCTTGGCAGCCGGCTTGGGCTTAGAGCCCCAACTGAATCCTGGACGGGCACGTCCTCTGCCCCTGCTCTCAGAATCTCCTCTGGAAGAAGGGAATGCAAATCCCCTGCCAGATCTGGCCCCACGAAAGGAGGGGGTAAAGGAAGGGGCCCCCCGAAAGGGGCGGCGTTGTTTCTTGCGTTGAGGTAACCTACCACCCTTGGTAACAGAGTCCAATGTCTCTCCAAAAAGCCGTAATCCAACAAAGGGTAGAGCCGTTAGTGACTTCTTGGACATAAAATCTGCCGCCCACTGGCGCAGCCACACCGAACGCCGAATAGTGACCAGCAGCGCCGACGTTCTACCACACATCATCAAAGTGTCATCCAAGGCTGTCAACACAAAAGATAAAAACAACTCACACCGTTTGAGGCTAAGGAACTCAGCACTACCGGGACGCAGCCCGGAAGAGGTCAACAGGTCCCTAACCACGGACCTGGCAGCCAACACCATTAGTGCCGATGCGCAAACAGGCGGCATGGCTGACCCAACGCTAGCAAAACCATGACAAGCCATCTGGTCAATACGTTTATCCTCTCCATCCTTGAGAATGGAACAATCAGGTCTATTTAAAACCGAGGAATTGGACAACCCCAAAACCGGCGCATCCACCTCGGGGGGAGATGCCCAGCGCTTAACTGCCTCCGAAGGGAAGGGATATTTCCTATCCCATCCCTGAGGGATGCCAGGGAGCCGAGCCGGCCTGTCCCATTCTTTGGCAATCATTTTGTCAAAATGCCTTTGTGTAGGGAATTCCAAGCGCGGCTTGGATTCCTCAAACAATTCACCCTTCTGCTGTGACACCTCCTCAGGAGGGGTAATATTCAATACCTCCAACATCAGAGCCAGAGCGTGGGGAGTATCAGAGGATCTCCCCAAGTCCCCCAGCTCGGCATCAGCGCCAAAGGACTGCTCATCGTCCGAAAAATCAGAATCCTCATAAACTACCCCTTCTTCTAGCTGGGAATAGTCAGACCAATCCAGATTATTAACATCCTCCTGGTCCTCCGCCAGCGGAGCCGGCGACAAATGCTTTCTCTTAGTCGGAGCCTTACGGGCGACCGAGCCAGAGATAATTTTTTCAAGGTTAGCCAATCTGGCGCACATCTCAGATTGCAGCTCCCTGCCCATGACAACGTCACACGGGGTGCGTGTCAAGGTGGGAGGAGGAGATGAAGCGACCGGCGGTGCTGACCCAGACGCCTGTGGTTCGGACTGCCGCGTGATGGTCTGCTGTGCACATGGTATACACAGAAGTACATCGTCCCCAGAAATGGATACCCCACATAACATACATCCGGGGATGCCTCCATAAGGTGAACTTTATATATGAAAAGTCGCTATGACCCAGGGAATTACGCCGTTAGACAACCCGGGATGCCCCTTTAATGTCCCGAGTGGGAGGATTTATGGCAAAAAATTAACCCAGTGATAAGGATCAGGAGGGACCCCCTAAATGCTACTGGCGAACCTCCTGAACCACCATCTGAAAGACAGAACAGAAGGACAGATAAGGCTAATGAAGAAAACAAATCAATCATACAGTGAGAAGGAAGAATGGCCAGAGGCCACTTACAGAACCATAGACCGCAATGGCGACCGTGAGGGATTTCCAGACGCTCCACACCAACAACCAGAGCTGCAGCCAGAAAGGGAGAAGGGGGCGTGGCCAGCGCGGGACGCGCGCGAGGCCGGGCCACGCCCCCCCTCTCTCCTCCACAGAGCTCCGCAGTGGCACCAGCGAAGGCTGGAGGCGGGGAGCGGTGACGCACCGTCACACCGGCCCCGCCCCCCCCAGTCTGTGTGAGGTGAATCACCTCAGGATAATGGCGCCCAGAGCCGGCCGGCGCCGCATTAGCAAAGAGCGGTCGCCGGCCCGGCCAGATAAAAACACGTTATGTACACACACATTCACACATAACAAAGGTGAAAAACGGGAGGGACAAGTCCCGGCCCCGCCGACGGCCCGGAACCGCCCCCCCCCGAAGCACAGTAACATGGCGTGAGGTGAATACCTCCGCCGTTAATAAAGGTGAAGGGAAGATGGGGGGAAGAAAGCAGCCAGCACCGCACAGGCCCTGTAAAACGGCTGCGGCGGCTGAATACAGTTAAAGTGACAGTACACTCACACACACACACTCAAAGTATGCTGTCCTGTGATAAATCAATAAGTTAATAAATTAACAAAAGGACCCACACTCCCCCACCCCACCTATGGAAGGGGATCCTGGGAGGGCCATTGTATGTAAGTAAGGGACAGGGCATCCCAAACCGGGGTCACCAACCCGGTATTACCGCCTACCCTCTCATATAGGGTCTCACGGTGGAGCATAGCTCCTGAGCACCTAAGGTGCTGATATACCCTCGCCTGGACCCTCAGCCGAGGCTGGGAGGCATATGGATTTCTGGGGAAAAAGGTCCGAACGGAAATAAATAAATAGTGGGCCGGGAGTCATCCCGGCTATCTGAAATCCCCCTGTGCAAGGAGGAGCCATCATCTTCTGACTTGCTCGCCGTCTGCAGAGATGGAAAACTGGGTAATGAGTGGGAGGTCCCAGGTATTTATGGATCAGGGAGGGGCTTTCTTTTTTGCTATCATCTCTGCAGGAACGCCTCTTCAGGTCGGTATTACCCACATGTTATGGATATCTTGAAGCGGGGTGTGTGACATACTTAGAATACAAGTTTTCACAGTTTCAGGGAGAGAACAAGTTCTGGTAGTTTCGCCGGGCCAAGGGGAATAAGTTTAAGAGTATTAGGCTAGCGGAACTAGGGAGGACAGGCTCTGGACTTGAAAGAAGGGAGAGAGAGCCTTAGGAGCGAAGGAATCCTGAGACACAGGTGACCAGAGCAGTACTGATAACAGGACTGTTTAGGGGTAACTATTTTGGGTCTGTATGAGGGGTAATCATGGTTTCAGGGGTTATGCTGTGCCATTAACCTGTTCTTTCTTTCCCATACATGTATGACTAATGCTCTGTATAATGTACTAACTGTGTTCCTCTACATATCATTTTCTGGTTCCCTGAGTATAGGCTGTGTCTGGTAACTGCTGGAAATTAATAGTGTTATACATAATAATCTCAACTGTGTTCCTCCCTATAGGATCAGGTTGTACCCTGTGCTTATGTATTAACCTACTGTGTGTTGATTATGTGCAGGTATCCTTGATCTGCCATCCTCTATGCTGAACTATTTTTAAGTGTTTTTGATGACTTTTATGAGCTGCTTTTAATTGTATTATATGAATGTGTGCTCAATTATATTTAAAATATTTATCGCTGCCTGTCTCCTCTTTGGGTTGTCAAGCCTCTAAAGAACCTACATTGGGAATTTTAACTGACTCTTCATAACTGGTGTTCGGCGAGTTTAGTTGTGTGAGGGGTCAGTATATATATTCATATTAATTTACAAGGGAGAGCACCCCACAAGCCTCCCATCCTCCCCTGGAGCACACTCAAACTGCATCGGCTGTCCATGTGTTTTGTTACACCAGTGATTGGGGTTCGGTCCCCACCGGCGCAGAATGCAAACCAGTGATCAGGTACTCTGATACACATAGTAGGACCAATCAGGTTCAAAGGGGATAAAATGTGAGACACCATCGTTTTTTTATTTAGGTGGTCGATACCTTTAAGTTTTACTGTAAAAAGTTTTTATTACTGTAGAAAAAAATGTAGATGCTCTTTACTGCTCTGTATTTGGCAGTTAACAGGGGATGGGGGTTCACATTTTTACAGCCATAGCAAATCGCCATTCCCCTCAAAGACGGAGACCACAGGCCGTAGAGTTTTAGGAATGTAGACCTGCAGGGTCGTACATAGATTTTAAAGGGCCCCATAGCAAAATTCATAGTGGGCCCCCCAAAAAGAGCATATATTCTGTACATACTGATACTGCAGACTGCTAGGAAGGCCATTTCGGTGGCAGGGGGGCCTACATTGTCCATGTATTGTTCAGGGTGCTGCCACAGTATAGAGGCAACAGCAATGACAGCAATTAAACTCATGATTGGAGTTTAACCCTTTAAGTGCCAGCCTACCTGGAGTTTTTGGCCCTTATTTAACAAGGGATAGCGACAGGTAGCGACTGGTGAGCGGCCGGTAATGACGGGCCCCGCCACGAGAACGCCGGCTCCCCACCACAATCACACGTTTATTAAGCCAATCCTGCTTAGCGACTGAGATAGCGCCATATAGCGACTCATTCATCATTATTCCAGCCTCAGCCCACAGCGCCAGCGTCCGACCTTGAACAGCGACAGGTATGTCCTCTCGCTACCTGGCGCTCTCCAATGCATTTCAATGGAACAATCTTTAAATATTCATAATTAATTGTTATTTTTTTTTTTTTAATGTGAAAAATTCTGTGACCACTTCTGCCATTTTAAATAATTTTTTAAGGTAAAAAAAAAAAAATGTACAGAATTGATATTACAGGTCTGATATTAATGTATTCATATTACAAAATTATTTTAAAAACTTGTTTTTTTTGGTTTCCAAAATTATGGTTGTTTGGGGGTTAAAAAACTACTTTTAACCCATCGCCGCCAGCGCTCTGGGGTTTAAACATGCATTTTACAGCGCGAGAATTTTTTGAGCGTGATTTGTTAATGAATATGGTGGGAGCCGGTCGCTATGGCCAGTCGCTATCATGCGCTCCCATACAGCGCGGAACCTGTCAAATAGCGACTCCTCACCCAATATTCAACATTACGGCAAACCGACTGAGTCGCTATCAACTACCGAACAACGGGCCAAGCACAGCGACTACTAGCGGGCGCTCTGAAAATGCCGCTACAGTCGCTCAACTGTCGCTACCTGCCGCTGTTAATGAATCGGCCTCCCAGTCACCATTTGTTGCCAGACCAATTTTCCCAATATTCCCAATATTTTTAGGTGAAATATGTGAATAAAATGTAAAAAATCTATTTTTACAATTTGTAGTGTTTTTTTGTAATAAAAAATGTAAGTTGCTTGTGAAATCCCAAATTCTTCCAGTTGCAGCGGTACCACATATGTATAGGTAGACACCCTTTCCTGCCCAGGAGACTCCCCCAAAGTGAAACTGCGCTTTAGGGGATTTTCAGATAAAATACAACTATGCTATGTGCTATGCGCACCTTGCAGTTTTTCCAGAAAAACAACCCTTTACATTTGAAATACCCCCAACAAACTATATATTCTCTGGAAGTACACACCTCAAGCTTTCTAGGTGTACCAGGCTTGTTGATGTGGCCACAGTTTTCTCGAAGTAATCCCTCAATGTAATCTTTGGTTGCAAAGAGTTTCCCTAAAAAAAGGATAAAAAAGCAGAATCAAAGCCACATTTTCCTAATAAAACTATATACAAACAAGACAAAATAAGTTTAATCTGAAAAAGCAACATCCCTCGAACAGAATGATACCCAACATGCATAGCTACTGTCAAGGGAAGAGTTGCCAAACACCCCAAAGTAAAGCATGTGCGTAACGGTAATTTTACTTAAAAATTTCAGCTCTGCAGGCAAAGTGCGCACCTTGCGATTTTTCAACCAAAACAACCCTTTACCTTTGGAATATCCCCCATAAACCATATATTCCCTGAAAGTATACATGTTAAGCTTTCTAAGCGTACCCAGCTTGTTGTAGTGAGCTCATCTTTCTGTAATTAATCCCTCAAAGAATTATTTGGATGCGCAGGGTTTCCCCAAAAAATGTATAAAAAAGCTGAATAAAAAACACCTTTTCCTAAAATATAAATATGCAAACCAGAAAAAAACAAGCTAAATCTGAAAGCGCAAGGTCCCCCGAACAGAACAATACCCAACATGCATAGCTACTTTTTAACCCTTTTAATTGCCAGCCTACTTGAGATTTTGTCACCCTCTGTTGACAGGTCATTTCCCCAATTTGCGCCATTTTTGCACCATTTTTGCTGGAATTTTCCAGAAATTATATATATATTTTTTTTGCAGCAGAGTTTAGGCTTTAACATGAAATGTCTTGTTTGTAAATTTTATTCTGTTTTTTACAATATTATTATTAAGTAAAAAAAAAATAAATAAATACAATTTTTTTTTAGAAAATTGCCTCCTTTATTTTAAATAAAAAATGTATTTTATTAAAGAAAACCATATTGCATATGAAAGCCCCATTTCTACAGATTAGAACGGTACCACATATTTATCAGTAGCCCCCCGTTCCTGCCCAGGAGACCCCCCAAACTGAAACAAGTACTTTATAACATTTACAAATAAAATACAACTACCATCCACACTACAAATGGTTAAATCGAGAAAAAAAATGAAATAGAGGGGGGAGGGGCATTTTTTTGGAGGATTTTTAAGGGTTAAAAACCCTTAAAAATCCAAAAAAAATGACTTGGGGTTCCCCTTACCCGAAGTTACCAGCCCGGGACGAGCTATGCAGGGCTTGTAGGAACAGGGCGCAGGGGCCAGTTTTGTGGCCCCTGGCCCTGCAGGCTACAAGCCTGCATAGCCCATGGGCACAGGCTCTTCTGCCCCCCCGGGCTTTGGGGAGGCAGGTAATGGGGGTGCCGGGGGTTAATGGCAAGTCACCCGCTAGCCGCAGGTGAGGCCACGCATGCACCGAAGGGTGAGTTAGACTGGGGGCTTTCAAACTGCTGGGCATCCCCTATCGGGGTGCCCCGGGGGCAAGGACCAAATCCCAGGATAGTCAAAATCCTGGGTTTTGGTCCACTTTAAAGGTGTATTGTAACATTGTGAAATATTAAAAATCCATATAAATTGGCTAATGAGAGGATGGGTCACTTATACACCGAACAGAATAAAACTCCCACCAAGCTTGTGGCTTCTCTCGTGGTAGGAATGAAATCCACGGGTGATGAGTTTAGTGTATTGGGTGACGGAGCCTGTTCCCCCGGATTTCCTCTTCCGACCATTAAAATAAAGAAACAAGCCTTGCTGGATAGTTATTGATGCCGGGTGTATAAGTGGCCCCTTTTCCTACCATCCAGCATATTTATATGGATTTTTATCATTGGTCCATTTTTGTGATAGCCAGGGGTGTAAGTAGGGGGGAGCAGGGGGGGGGGCACTTGCCCCGGGTGCAGCAGGCCGGGGGGTTACCAAAGGGGGGCCTGAGAACAGGTGTTAGCCAGAAAGCCTAGCTACCCCTCTGGTGATAGCCCTCCTTTAAAGACACACAATGAGATAACCCCAAAACAAGCCTGCTATCTATCCATCGGCTGGAGGAGCCCCTAATCTGACCTTCATGGAGTCCTCACATATCCCAGTCGTAGTCCAGAGGGCTCCTCCCCAAATTCTTGTTATTACCCATCAAGGATGACATGTATAATAATAGTGTTCCAATCACTGCAGGGGTGAAACCCCAATTGTCTGCAATATGTTTCTGTACAATGCACATCACAATTGCGCTTTGCAGGGCTTTACTAAACAAGATGGATGGTTCCGCAAGAGGGATCAGTGACACGACGCCCCCCCCATCCCCGATAAGACCAGCGATAATATAGCTGCAAATCACGTTTTATTAACCTATAGATTTTCCGTCATGAAAAGGAAGCTTCAACAAACAAGGAGGCTGGAGCTTTCCCTGGCAAACAACTTTTAGAAAGACGGGAAGCATTCAAGGGAAGTCAAACATGATTGAAAAGGGGAGAATTTCATTAGTTTCTTGTCGAGCTGCTAAAATAAGAACTGGGACAATAAGGCCGTGTGCTGTTTCTCAACAGAGTAAAAGTTCGGATCAAATACTGATTACAAGGTTCATGTACAAATGTTCCTCGGCACCGAAACAAAGAAACAACCAATCTGCTGGTATAGAATTTTATGTAGCGACTACTAATCAAGCGCAGAGGCAATGTTTAATTCAGAAAGGGCACATTACTGTTTCATGGCTTCTTTTTCTAGGTTGACTCAAGTTTAATTTACTTGGCAACTACACAGATAATCGTGACTGAGCTTAAAAGTTTTTCGAGGGAAGAGGCTTACTTTTTCAAGCCATAGCAGGAGAAGAAAGTTCACACCAGGGTGCAAGGCCGGCTCCTGGGTTATATGGGCCCTTGGGCAAAAGAGTCATAGTTGGCTCCTTTGCCGCGTGTCAACTAAAATGTCACGTAATGTTGTTTCACCCTTCAGCTCTGCTGCTACTGATGGGTCCTCCTCTGCTGTTAATCACATCCCAGTCCTCACTTCCTTCTCCACTGCCACCAGCTAGGCTCTAGTCCTTGCTTGTTCTGTGGTCCTTGTCACCTTCATCACTGCTGCCAACTGCCCTCCAGTCCTTACTGCCTTATCCACTGCCACCAACCAGGCTCTAGTCCTAGCTCATTCTCTGGTCCTCGATGCCTTCACTGCTGCCAACTTCCCCCCCGGTCCTCAATGCCTTATCCACTTCCACCAACCAGGCTCTAGTCCTCGCTCATTCTCTGGTCCTCGATGCCTTCATTGCTGCCAACTTCCCCCTGGTGCTCAATGCCTTATCCACTTCCACCAACCAGGCTCTAGTCCTAGCTCATTCTCTGGTCCTCGATGCCTTCACTGCTGCCAACTTCCCCCCGGTCCTCAATGCCTTATCCACATCCACCAACCAGGCTCTAGTCCTCGCTCATTCTCTGGTCCTGGGCCAAACCAAATTGACAAGGGTCATAAGAAATTAATACCATAAAATAATATTGTATTAAATGTTACACTATAGCAAAAATAAAAACACACATGCAACACAAAGACTGTTAAAATCAATTAATCCACTATTCCTGTGATGCTAAAATTCCAACTGCTCTCCAGTTCTCACTGCCTTCTCCACAGCCATCAACCGGCCTCTATTCCTCACTTGTTCTCTGATTCTTGTCACCTTCATCACTGATGCCAAATGCCCTCCAGTCCTCACTGCTTTCTCCACTGCCACCAACCAGGCTCTTTTCCTCGCTCATTCCTCCAGTTCTCACTGCCTTATCCACTGCCACCAACCAGGCTCTAGTCCTTGCTTGTTCTCTGCTCCTCGTCACTTTCATCACTGCTGCCAACTGCCCTCCAGTCCTTACTGCCTTATCCACTGCCACCAACCAGGCTCTAGTCCTAGCTCATTCTCTGGTCCTCGATGCCTTCACTGCTGCCAATTTCCCCCCGGTCCTCAATGTCTTCTCCACTTCCACCGACCAGGCTCTAGTCCTCGCTCATTCTCTGGTCCTCTTTGCATTCTTCACTGCTGCCAACTGCCCGCCAGTTCTCACTGCCTTCTCCACTGCCATCAAGCGTCCTCTCTTCCTCACTTGTTCTCTGATTCTTGTCATCTTCATCACTGCTGCCAACTTCCCCCCGGTCCTCACTGCCTTCTCCACTGCCACCAACCAGGCCTCTAGTCCTCACTCATTCTCTGGTCCTCTTCACATTTTTCACTACTGCCAACTGCCCTCCAGTCCTCGCTGCCTTCT
The DNA here is from genome assembly GCA_027917425.1 of Gastrophryne carolinensis. NCBI lineage: Eukaryota > Metazoa > Chordata > Amphibia > Anura > Microhylidae > Gastrophryne > Gastrophryne carolinensis. The sequence goes on from CM051238.1 coordinate 16,412,224, forward strand.
CCACTGCCCCCAACCGGCCTCTATTCCTCACTTGATCTCTGGTCCTTGTTGCCTTCATCACTGCTGCCAGCTTCCCTCCAGTCCTCATTACCTTCTCCACTGTCACCAACCAGGTTTTATTCCTCGCTCATTCTCTGGTCATCTTCACATTCTTTACTGCTGCCAACTGCCCTCCAGTCCTCTCTGCCTTGTCTACTGCAATCAACCAGTCGCTAGTTTTTACTCATTCTCTGGCCTTCTTTGCCTTTTTCACTGCTGCCAACTGCCCTCCAGTCCTCACTACCTTATCCACTGCTACCAACCAGGCTCTAGTCCTCGCTCGTTCTCTGGTCCTCTTCACCTTCTCTGCAGGCATCTGCCCTCCAGTCTTCAGTGCCTTCTCCACTGCCACCAACCGACCTCTAGTCCTTTCTCATTCTCTGGTCCTTGTAGCCTTCTTCTCTGCTGCCAACTGCCCTCCAGTTCTCACTGCTTTATCCACTGCCACAAACAAGGCTCTAGTCCTTGCTCATTCACTGGTCCTCTTCCCCAACTGCCCTCCAGTCCTCACTGCCTTCTTCACGGCCACCAGTCAGCCTTTAGTTCTTGCTCATTCTCTGGATCTTGTTGCCTTCTTCATTGCTGCCAAGTGCCCTCCAGTCCTCATTGTCTTCTCCAACTGGCCTTTAGTCCTGACTCTTTCTCTGGCCCTTGTCACTTTCTTCACTGCTTTCAACTGCCCTCCAGTCTACACTGCCTTCTCCACTGCCACCAATCGGCCTCTAGTCCTTGCTCATTCTCTGGTCCTTGTCTCCTTCTTCACTGCTGCCAACTGCCCATCAGTTCTCACTGTCTTCTCCACCACCACCAACTGCTCTCTAGTCCTCACTCTTTTTCTGGTCTTTGTCACTTTCTTTACTGCTGCAAACTACCCTCCAGTCTACACTGCCTTATTCATGCCACCAATCAGCCTCTAGTCATTACTTCTTCTCTGGTCCTTGTTAAAACCTTTAAGGCTTGGGCAGCCTTTGCAAGGGTGCAAATGTTGCATCTGAACCTAGGGAGTCTTTTTCTGGTCTCATTGGAAGGAAAGGATAATAAAGCAGACGAGGAACATCAACTCAGCAAGTATAGTGCTGAGAGGAACAACTAAGCCTGAGCCCAGTTTGGGGAAGGTGAAGAGAAATGTATTGAATGTGTCTTTCTACATGATCATTGTGGAACTGTACTCCTATCAATGCTTTTGCTACTGATTATAATCTTGCTATTACTGTCTGCAATAAAGCTTGGAAACCCTTAAAGAAAGTGACTGGCGCCCATCTTTATCTACTGAACCCAGTCAGTACCTACTACCTCAAAATTGGACTTCATACTTTCCTTTACAACCCATAAGGCTGCAGTGCATGTGCTCTATCTCATTCTAGCTAACAATACTGTTACATTTTGGCGCCCAATGTGGGGCATGCCAAATTGGCATTAGAAACTGTGCTTTAGCCCAAGTGGTTACAGGGCCACCACTAGGAATTTTGGGGCCCTGTACAGCCATAATGTTCCCCCCCCCCCCACACCCAGTTTTGATTCTACACAATACATTTTTTTTTTTGGCTTAAATTTACAAAAAAAAAATAATATACAAAAATGACCCTGGCCACATCATGTGTGTAGTAATGAGTCCTTTATCCATGTATCATTATGGGGTCCCCTCCAGGTGAGCCAAAATGAGCCCCCGTAATGGGCCGAAATGGCCCCCCATCAAAGTGCCATTACAGGGCCCCATTAGGTGAGCAGAAATGGGCCCCCCATCAATGTTCCATTAAGGGGTCATATCAGGTGTATGCAAATAGGAACCCCATCCATGTGCCATTACAGAACCCCATCAGGTGAGCGGAAATGGGCCCCCCATCCATGTGCCATTAAGGGGCCCCATCAGGTGTCCACAAATGGGCCCCCTGTGCATGTGTCATTAAGGGGGCCTATCAGGTGTGCGCAAATGGGACCCACCATCCATGTGCCATTACTGGGTTCCATCCATGTGCCATTACAGGGTTCCATCAGGTGAGCAGAAATAGGTCCTTCATCCATAAGCCATTACAGTGCCCCATCAGATCTTCAGAAATCATCCCCCCCATATGGTGTGCAGAAATCCGGACCCCCATCATTGTTCCTTGACAGGGGTGTGCGGAACTGGGCCCCCCATCCTTGTTCCAAAACAGGGTCCCATCAGGTGTGCGGAAACGGGGCCCCAATCCATGTGCCATTAAGGGGCCCACATCAGGAGTGCAAAACTGCCTGGGCCCCCATCTTTGTTGCATAACTGGACTCTATCAGGTGTGCGGAAACAGGGCTCCACATGCATGTGCCGTTAGGAGCCCACTAACCTGAAGTTGGAGAAGCAACAAAAGCTCAAAAGGCCGAGGCGAGGAAAATGGTGCTTTGTTGGCTCATATTTTTGTTCTTCAGGTATTGTCCTACTTCAAACATAAAGTGTCATCTTTTAAGTTCTGGTCGTTCTTTGAATTGGAATAAGGTTCATAAAAACAGATTGGAATCACCTGCATCGGGATAAATGAATAGAAACAAAGGCCTGAACATGCAAGAGACACTTCTAAGGAAAGCTCCAATTGAAAACTGAACAAGGAGCGCAGCAGAGACAAGGCCAATTTTGAAACAAAGCGTCTGGACTTGCTGATTTCTTTAGATCCCTGTACACAAAAGACTAAAAAAAGTAAAACAAAATCTGCGAAAAGGATCAGATGAACTAAAATGAAGTTGGCGATGGCCCAAAATAAATCTGGTGACCGATTCCTATTAGGAATGTGAAACCACTGGATGACACCTACCTAACCATATCTGTCATTGACTGCAGGGCATGGGCGACTGGCCATAGGGCGTGCACATGAAATTGCCGGTTGCTGCTTTGGGGCCAACTCAGCTGGCTCCTCATCCAGATCCTGTGCCAGAATTCACTTGATCCTCATCTACAACCACCTCAACCCCCGGCCTGCCAAGTCTCTCCCCATACCTGACCTCATTGTACCCCCCAACTAATACATCCCATGTTTTGCTCCTGCAATGCATATAGCCTCAGCATCATGTCTGACACAATACTAATGCTTTAATACATCACATTTAGATTGGACATATTCACGTCTGCCCATGAACTGCCCTGCAGTGCTAAAACCTTTTTCCTAACATACTTGTTGACCATTTGGGAAGCACAGCTCAGGCTCGGCAATTATTGGCTGGTCAGAATCTTTCTAGAGCCAGTAAGTTTCCAGGCTGACTTTTTTCCCCTGACCACCCCTGCTGTAGTAGTTTCAGTGGATTCAGCTGCAATGCCTATAGCCTCTGCATTCTGTCTAAGGGGTACATACCCATATCTGCCCCTACAATACTAAATCTTTAATAATCACTTTTAGATTGGACATATCCATGCCTGCCCATGATCTGCCCTGCAGTGCTGAAGCCTAATCTGATACACATGTTGACCATCTAGCACCCCGGGGGCAAGGCTCACCAGCTGGTGGGCTGATCATGGGCTTTCTGAAGCCAGAAAGTTCCCAGGCTGATTTTTGGCACCAGACCACCCCTACTGTAAGGTGTATAGTAAATTCTGGTCATTTTGTGGCTGCCTGTCAAGAGTATGTCTCTTAAGCTTTGAAAAAGGGATCAAAAAGACAATGCAGCTTGAATAACAGCAGCAGTGTTAAGCCAGGCCAACCAGAAACACAGAGGTCTGGCCAAGGTCAACAAAGGGAGTTTAACTAGAAAATCAGGCATGTACAAGTTCAAGTTGTCAGGCTCAGCAGCAAATGCTCATCTAAAGCGGCAAGAAGATGTGAGAACAGGTCGTGCCACAGTCATCAACCAGAAGATAACCAGACTTATTTACAGATATGAACTGAGAACCATGCTGGAATCAACATTTAACAAAGAAGACCAGGGTCAACAACAGGTGGATGAACCATTAACAAAAACTGGAACACAGATCAGAGGGGAAGTTCAACTGGGAAACCGGGCATGTACAAGATCAAGTCAGGTTCAAAAGTGCTCAAGTAAGGCAGCCAGATGATGTGAGAACAGGTCAGGTTATAATCATCAGCTAGAAGAAAACACTTGTTAACTGTGATGCACCGCGGGACAGCCACCATCAGGTAGGTTGGCAACCCCCAATCTCCACCGCTGCTTCTGCCTTTAGACAAACCCCCGCTCGCTGAGACGCGGTTGTCCCCAGGTCTCGGCAAATCATGCCAACTTATGGTTTAAGGGCATTCAGAGTGAAGAGTTAGGAAGCTGGGGTCGTACACGGGATATCAGTCCTTCATCAGTACAGGGAGTAAGGCAGATGAATGGTTGAGGATAGCCGAAGGATCAGAGCTGAGGAGTCATAGCTATCAAGATATCCGAAGGGTCAGGCAGAATCATAGTCAACCAGGCAGAGGTTGGTCCAGGCAGCAAACAGGGATGATCAGATGGGTCAATAATGGACTGCAAATGGCAGAAAACACAGAGCACTCCCTTAGCATAGGAACGCAATCACCGGAAATGTGGACAGAGTCATGATCCTATTTAAGGGGTCAGCAGCTAAAGGGAAAGTTTGCTGTGGGTGGGTCAGGCCTGCAGCCCGGGTGATTAGGTGCCCTTGGATCTAAGAGCCCATTGGCCCAACTTTGATTCCAGGGGTTGGCCAACTCTGAGGCCAGTGCTCCTGGCCAGTGGGCAGCATCTCCTCAGGGCAAAATCCCTCATGAGCATGCACCTGCACAGCTGGTGCGCGCTTGGGTGCTGTGGGTGGGTCAGACCTGCAGCCCAGGTGATTGGGTGCGCTTGGATCTAAGAGCCCATTGGCCCAACTTTAATTCCAGGGGCTGGCCAGCTCTGAGGCCAGCGAGCCTGGCCAGCGGAGCCGCATCTCCTCAGGGCAAAATCCCTCATGAGCATGCACCTGCACAACTGAAGGGGAGCAGGGGCGGCAGCGCCTACAGCTTGCCAGGCGCTCCGACTCCTGGGAGCGGTGTGAGGAGACCAGCTGCCACGAGTCAGCCCGTCGAGAAGAACCGAGCGGCCTGGACGGACCCTGAGAGGATCCCTGCATGCCACGCGGATCAGGTAAGAATCTTACATTAACATATATAAACTCAGGTCATGTTATGGTCAACTTTAACCAAAGGAGACCAGGGCCATCAACAGGTGGATGAACCAGAAACAAAAACTTTAGCAAGGGAAATCAAGGCAAAGTTAACACAGAGAAAATCTGGCAAGTACAAGGTCAAGTCAGAGTGAGCAACAAATACTTAACTAAATAAGCAAAATTACAATAGAACGGTCAGGCCAGTGGCAACACCCACAGGACAAACTGACTTGTTAACAGATATGAGCTCAGGTCATGCTAGGAGCAACTTTTACCATAGAGGACCAGAGCGAACAACAGGTGGATTACCAAAAGCAAGATTTGGCTCTTGAAAAATCAGGCCAAGGTAAAAACAATTATCCATGCTGTAAACTATTTGTTTAATTAGATGAGTATAACTCCAATAGGACCAGATATTTTCCACCACCCTGGGTGAATCCTAAACCTAAACTGAAACAACTACCTAAAGGAAGAAAGGTCACGTTGCATTTATAGCCAAGGCTGGTGACCGAAGTAAGATCAGGTTGAGCAAGAAAAAGCAAGGAGTAAACAGACAGATCAATAGGACAATGCAAGGTCAGGTGAAGCCGGGACATGCAATGATCAGAAGAGCAGAACTGCTGCTATGACATGTTTAGATTTACCAAGAGATGTCAGGTCAAGACGGACTCCACAACTGACTGATGTGCAGTGGTTGACTGGGGCCAAAAGTCAGCCTGGGATGTTACTGACTAGAGATGAGCGAACTTCTTGAAAGTTCGATTCGGGCGATTCACCGAATTTCCCCAAGAAATTCGGGTTCGCCCGAATCGAACTTTCACGAATCGCTCATCTGAAAAAAAAAATGGCGGCATGGTGGGAGCGGGCAGGCCGGCTACGCCTGTCAGCGGGCCGCCGCTGGCCCGCTGACAGCGCAGCCGGCCTGCCCGCTCCCACCATGCCGGCATTTTTTTAAAAAGCAAACACTTACCTTCATGGTCGGAGCGTGGAGGCCGCTCTCAGCTGTCATCAGAGGACGCGTCATCAGTGGACAGTGTATAGCCGGCCTGCCCGCTCCCACCATCCCGGCATTTTTTTTTTTTTATTTCAGGGAAAATTCGATCAGCACGAACCAAAAAAAATTCGGGTTCGTGCCGAATCGAATTTTCCCTGAAATTCGGAGCGAATTCCGGTTCGTCCGAAACGGTTCGCTCATCCCTATTACTGACCCCTGGCCAGCCCATGACTTACCAGCAACATAGCCACTGAGGCCATTTATTCCCAATTGTTTAATAAGTATACAGAAGGCTGAAACTATTGCATTGGGGACAGAACATGGTCTGGGGTTTCCCTTAGGGCACAGTGGGGCTGCAAACATGGGGCCTGAAGGGAGACAAGGCAGTCAGGGTTTGGATGTTAGAAGCAGTGGCCCAACTGGTCCTAAAACAGTGAGATCCATTGGGAAATCTCCTGGGTCTCCCTATGGCAACTCCACCCCTACTGGTGGGTCACTAGGAGTTATACACATGAATGGGTTGTGGGCACAAGAGTAGGGCTTGATCAAAAGGGAAAACAAAAGAAAATCATTGGTGAGAAGTCACAATTAACAGCTCACATAGCACATAGCAGTTTTGTACGTAGGCAATAAATAAAGATTGGGTAATTTTAGATGGTGGCAGATCAGGTTGGACAGGGCCGGATTAAGTGTGGTTAAGGCCCTGGGCACAAAATCTGGTGGAGGCTCCAGATACAGTTTTTTTTTCCCTTTAAAATAATACTCCAGCCAAGTAACTGATTGGTGGTTGTCTGGCACCCGCCTACTTACTGGAACACCAGATCGAGTCCCTTGTGCCCCCCTTGTGCGGGTGCGTGCTGCTCGGGAACTCCTGCTTTGCCATTCTGGGTGGGGGGTAGTGTAGTCGCCCGGCTGGTTCCCTGCATTGAGCTGCCAGCGGCTGTGCTTGGTGGCTTATGTGCAGTGACAGCTCTGCACCCATCACTGTAGCGTTGCTGGCGGCGGCTTTGCTGCTCTAGACCATCGTTCTGCCCTGTGGTGACTTTGGCTGCAGTTTTGCAAAAATAAAAAAAGCCTTGTCCAGACATGCCCCCCACTACTGCTGCCGATAGCTTTGTTGCTGGCCCCGCGGTCCATCAGACCAAAGACTGAAAAGCCTCTTGGACCAGACCATAACCCAAAGGTTGGTGGAGGCCCCCAACCTTTGGTGGTGACAGGTGACACTTATACCACTAGTGTGGATTCCTGTCACGCTCGGGGTAACTCCAGCCCTCTTAATAAGCTCACAACCCCCAATCTCCACAGCCAGCTTCACCTGTAGGAGCCCCCGCTTGCCGGGACGCAAGATACGCCTACCCGGGATCGGATGCCCCCAGGACTTAATGGCTCAAAGGATGTAAGCTTATATGTGGGAGGACTGGAGAACCAATAGCAAGAGCGTGAATGACGGAAGTCCAGAGACAGGCAGTAGGTCGATAACGGGAAGGCAGAGATCGTAGCGGCACCAGGGGTCAGGCAAGACGTAGTCGGGGTTCAGGCAGAGGTCAGCAACTGGGGATCAGGATCTAGAAGCGTCAGTTCAGGCAAAGGTCGGCAACAAGGATTCAGGATCAAGAGGCGTCAATTCAGGCAGAGGTCGGCAACAAGGATTCAGGATCGAGAGTGGTCGTACAATCAAATCGGCAACAGGCTAGACTTCACAGGAGTAGGTAACACAGGGTTCTGAGCGCTATCACAGGCAATTCACAACTGAGAGGGAATTGCCTTTATAGGGACAGGTCTGAGGGAAGCAGTGTACTGATTGGAGCACATAGGATTCCAAGGGTAATTGGCTGCAGAGCAGAAGAGGGCGAAGCCCTCAATCCCCTAGGATTCATTAACCCTTTAATTGATCCTCCGGCGGGTGCGCGCAGCACAGCGCCGCCGGAGGGCATAACAGACACGTGCTCGCGGCCGTGCGCGAGCACGTCTCCTGGAGGAGGAAGCGGGGGGCGTGGCTGAGCTGGGCGCTGCTCGAGCCGATGCTGCTCGAGCCGACGCCGCTCGGCGCGGCTGCCGCACAGTGACAGCTGCAGCTGGCCGCCTGGAGACGTTGCTGGGACGAGGATCAGGTAAGCGGTTCCTGACACTACCCCCCCTTCACGAGGGGCCTCCGGACCCTCACCCGGTTTCCCTGGATTGTCACGATGGAACCTTCTTACAAGAGCCTTGGCATGAACATTCCTCGCTGCCACCCAGCATCTTTCCTCCGGACCATAGCCAACCCAATCCACCAAATACTGTAAAGAATTACGCACTTTACGTGAATCCAAGATCTTATTCACTTCATACTCGGGCTCATTATTAAGAAGAATTGGTGCAGGACCAGCAAGAGGAGCATTCTTCGCCGGTTTTAACAGTGAAACGTGAAAGGAATTAGGTATTTTCATAGTCGGCGGGAGTTGAACTTTAAAAGACACATTATTCAACTTCTTGACGATTGGAAAAGGACCAATAAATTTTGGACCTAATTTGCTAGATGGCTGACGGAGCGCAATATTTTTAGTGGAGACCCAAACTAGATCGCCTACTCGAAGAGTAGGTTCCTGTGATCTGCGGCGGTCGGCAAATTTCTTATACCTCAAACCAGTGGTCTTAAGAATCTCCTGAACGTGTGTCCAGATATTCTTCCGTTCTTGAAGCCACTCCTCCAACGTCGGCAGATTGGAAGGTGACCCTGAAAGGGAAGAAGCGCTAGGATTTTTCCCTAAGTTACAATAAAAAGGAGATACCTTGGTACTCTCACTAGGCGCGTTATTGTAAGCAAATTCGGCGAAATCAATAAATTCCGCCCATTGTTCTTGGGCATCAGAAACATAACACCTTAAGTATTGTTCCAAAGTTTGATTAGTTCTTTCCGTCTGCCCATTAGTCTGGGGATGGTAGGCAGAAGAAAGAGAGATCTGTATTCCCAACCGCGAACAGAAGTGTTTCCAAAAACGGGAAGTAAATTGAACACCCCGATCAGAGACTATATTGGACGGAATACCATGAATACGAAAAATATGCGAAGTAAACAGCCGCGAAAGCTCAGGTGCAGAAGGAAGTTTGGCCAAAGGAACGAAATGTGCCATCTCACTGAAACGATCTACGACCACCCAAATGACAGTATTACCATGTGAGAGAGGCAAATCTACAATAAAATCCATAGAAATATGGGTCCATGGCTCAGCAGGAATTTCAAGAGGAACCAAACTGCCACTAGGAGCCTTGTGAACTCCTTTACTTCGAGCACAAATAGCACAAGTGTCGATAAAGGCAGTGATATCGCGTCTCATGGTAGGCCACCATACATGACGACGGGCAAGCATAAACGTCTTACGGTTACCCAAATGACCAGCAGTTTTGGCATCGTGAAATTCGCGAATTACATCCGAACGCAGGTGCGGCGGAACAAACTGGCACCCCAAGGGTACATCACTAGGAGATTCATCTTGAAACGGCGCCAAGGTATTGGAGAGATCAGGAAGTAACGCCCCCACCACACAACCTGTGGGTAAAATTGGTTCACCAGAATCACCCCGATCCTTACATTCACCGAACATGCGAGATAGAGCATCAGCTTTAGTTTTTGTTACACCTGGCTTGAAAGTAATAATAAAATTGAAGCGCGAGAAGAATAATGCCAACGTGCCTGACGAGAGTTCAGCCTCTTGGCAGAACCTATGTATTCGAGATTTTTATGATCGGTATACACAGTTATAGGATGTAATGAACCCTCCAACCAGTGTCGCCATTCATCAAATGCCAGTTTAATAGCTAATAGTTCCCTATTGCCAACATCATAATTTTGTTCCGCGGTACTGAATTTACGCGAAAAATAAGCGCATGGATGGAGACGCTCAGGGTTACCAGAATATTGTGACAAAACTGCACCCACTCCCAGCTCAGAAGCATCCACTTCAATAATAAAAGCTTTATGAATATCTGGATGCACTAAGACAGGTGCCGAAGTAAAGGCCCGTTTCAAGGTTAGAAAGGCCTCACAGGCAGAGGGGGACCAGTTAGCAGTAAAAGCCCCCTTGCGGGTAAGGTTGGTAAGGGGTGCAACAACATGGGAAAAGCCTTTTATGAAACGCCGATAAAAATTTGCAAAACCTAGAAAACGTTGCAATTCCTTTAAAGTTCTGGGTTGGACCCAATCCTGAACTGCTGAAACCTTCCCCGCGTCCATCTCCAAACCCTGGTTGGTAATAACATACCCTAGGAAGGGAACTGTAGTGACTTCAAACACACACTTAGACAGTTTAGCAAATAAGTTGTTCTCTCTTAATTTTTGTAGCACCAACTTAACATGGTGTCTGTGCTCCGGTAAAGAATTAGAAAAAATGAGAATATCATCCAAGTAGATGACTACAAATCTACCGAGATATTCCCTGAATATATCATTAACAAAATCTTGGAAAACGGCTGGCGCATTACAAAGACCGAAGGGCATGACCAGGTACTCATAGTGCCCATCCTTCACATTAAATGCAGTTTTCCACTCGTCCCCCTGTCGGATGCGAATCAGATTGTAAGCCCCTCTCAAATCCAATTTGGAGAATATTCGAGCTCCTGTGACTTGATTGAACAGATCCCCAATCAAGGGTAAGGGGTATCGGTTTTTTACAGTGATCTTATTCAAGGCTCGATAATCTATGCACGGTCTCAAGCCACCATCTTTTTTCTCTACAAAAAAGAACCCGGCCCCAGCAGGCGAGGTAGAGGGACGGATAAATCCTTTCCTAAGATTTTCGGTAATATACTCCCTCATTGCTTGCTCCTCGGGCAGGGTAAGGTTATAGATCTTTCCCCTCGGGGGAATTGTGCCAGGCAGCAAGTCAATGGGGCAGTCATAGGACCGATGTGGAGGAAGAGTATCAGCAGAGCGTTCAGAGAATACATCGATCCAATCAGCGTATGGCTGAGGTAATTCCTGTGGTAAGACTTGAACGCTTCTGAGGCCTGTATTAAAACAGTGACCTTTACAGTGGTCACTCCACTTGACCAACTCCCCAGCCCGCCAATCTAACACCGGGTTATGGAGTTGCAACCAGGGGTATCCCAAAACCACCGGAGTTTCCGGACAATCAAAAATAAAGAATTCTAAGAATTCAGAGTGAGAAGAGCCGACAATTAGTCTGAGAGGTGGGGTCTTGGTATTTATAGGACCTCCCTGGATTGCCTTTCCATTGATAGCTAAAACTTGTAGGGATCTTTCAAGAGGAACTACAGGGATCCCTAAGGTGGAGATCATGCTCCTGTCCAAAAAGTTTCCAGCCGCACCACTGTCTATGAAGGCGGAAACTGTCTGCTTAGAGGACCCCCAAAACAAATCAATAGGTACAAGCATCTTATTCTGGCGAGAGTTACAAACTGACTCACCCAGATCAGTACTCTCTACGTGGTCTGGGTGCGGAAGTTTTCCGCCGGTTTCCCCTTGTTGGGACAGGACCCTGCAAAATGACCAGAATTCCCGCAATACAGGCATAACCCCTCGGATCGCCTACGCTGTTTCTCCTCTTGGGATAAGCGGGTTCTCCCTAATTGCATAGGTTCTTCCTGGGAAGATGATGAGGTATTTTCTCCATGGGGAACCGGGGATCTATGACTCTGGACTGGTCTAAAGGACATGGGAGCCCCGACTCTCTCCCTGGCCCTTTCTCTAAGACGTCGGTCTATTTTAATGGAGACCTGCATTAATTGATCTAGGTCCGCTGGCGGGGGAAAATTGACTAAGGCATCCTTGATGCTATCCGACAGTCCCACCCTGAACTGACTACACAAAGCTGGATCGTTCCACCTAGCTTTGATAGCCCAGCGGCGGAATTCAGCACAGTAGTCTTCAGCCGAATTCCGTCCTTGTTTTAAGGCCCGAAGCCTATTCTCTGCGGTAGACTGTATATCTGGATCGGCGTATAAAACGCCCATAGCATTGAAGAAGGCAGTCACTGATTGTAGAGCAATGTCATGGGACGGTAAACTAAAGGCCCAGGACTGTGGGTCTCCTTGAAGCAAGGAAATGACTAGGCCTACTCGTTGGACCTCTGTGCCAGAGGAGATAGGTCTTAACTTAAAATATAGTTCGCAGGCATTCTTGAAATTGGAAAATTTTGCTCGTTCTCCAAAAAATTTCTCAGGCAGTGGAATCTTAGGTTCGGAGAAATGAGGTGGTACAGAGGAAGTTGGCACTAGACGAGATTCCTGAGTGGCCACTCTTTGAGCGAGTTGGTTGATCGCTGTGGCCATAGCTTGCACCTGCTGTACCAGGTCATCCATTTTTGGGCCTGTGATAATGTCACGCTCGGGGTAACTCCAGCCCTCTTAATAAGCTCACAACCCCCAATCTCCACAGCCAGCTTCACCTGTAGGAGCCCCTGCTTGCCGGGACGCAAGATACGCCTACCCGGGATCGGTTGCCCCCAGGACTTAATGGCTCAAAGGATGTAAGCTTATATGTGGGAGGACTGGAGAACCAATAGCAAGAGCGTGAGTGACAGAAGTCCAGAGACAGGCAATAGGTCGATAACGGGAAGGCAGAGATCGTAGCGGCACCAGGGGTCAGGCAAGACGTAGTCGGGGTTCAGGCAGAGGTCAGCAACTGGGGATCAGGATCTAGAAGCGTCAGTTCAGGCAAAGGTCGGCAACAAGGATTCAGGATCGAGAATGGTCGTACAATCAAATCGGCAACAGGCTAGACTTCACAGGAGTAGGTAACACAGGGTTCTGAGCGCTATCACAGGCAATTCACAACTGAGAGGGAATTGCCTTTATAGGGACAGGTCTGAGGGAAGCAGTGTACTGATTGGAGCACATAGGATTCCAAGGGTAATTGGCTGCAGAGCAGAAGAGGGCGAAGCCCTCAATCCCCTAGGATTCATTAACCCTTTAATTGATCCTCCGGCGGGTGCGCGCAGCACAGCGCCGCCGGAGGGCATAACAGACACGTGCTCGTGGCCGCGCGCGAGCACGTCTCCTGGAGGAGGAAGCGGGGGGCGTGGCTGAGCTGGGCGCCGCTCGAGCCGACGCTGCTCGAGCCGACGGCGCTCGGCGCGGCCGCCGCACAGTGACAGCTGCAGCTGGCCGCCTGGAGACGTCGCTGGGACGAGGATCAGGTAAGCGGTTCCTGACAATTCCCTTGGATAGACAGCTTGGTATTGTTTCCATATATGAAAAGAAAATACTTAAAGGAGGTGTATCGCAAAATTGTGTAATATTAAACTGGACCTTCAGCATCATTTCATGAAAAACCCAAACCCTTAAAGTAGTCAAAATAATGGGTTTTGGTCCTTGCCCCCCTGATCGGAGGTGCCCCACTGTGTGAAAGCCCCCAGGTCTCCGTAACCAACTAACCTCTTCCCGCTCCTATGGCACATGCTCGGCCGCTTGGCCAATCAGCACGCTGATCACATCACATCATCTAAGCCTTTGTCTAAGGCAAGCGCCTCCAAACGGCCACATCGCCCGCTACCCTCTAACAGGGAGCGTGCTCGCGTCGGCCATTCACAAATTCCTGGTGCGGGAATGCGTCCTGCTAGAGGGATGGCAGGGGATGCGCCCACGGCTCGCGCATGTGCCGTTGAACCGGGAATGAAGGTTGGTGTTTGGGCGACCTGGGGGTTTCACATAGTGGGGCATCCCGATTCTGGATGCCCCAGGGGGGGGGATCGATCCCCGTGGCTTTGGTCCACTTTAAAGAGCTGGGGTTGGGAAAGGGACAACGATCCCAGTGATACAGGGGGGGGGGGGGGAACATACAAGATAGGATCTTATTCAGGGTGCAGGTCCGGATAAATGTGGGCAATCTGTATGTACAGGGTGTGGGAAACATATAAGATAGGCTCTTATTCAGGGTGAAGATCCGGATTAATGTGGGCAATCTGTATGTACAGGGCGTGGGAAACATATAAGATAGACTATTATTCAGGGTGAAGATCCGGATTAATGTGGGCAATCTGTATGTACAGGGTATGGGAAACATATAATATGGGCTCTTATTCAGGGTGAAGGTCCGGATTAATGTGAGCAATCTGTATGTACAGGTTGGGAAACATATAAGATAGGCTCTTATTCAGGTTGAAGGTCCGGATTAATGTGGGCAATCTGTATGTACAGGGTGTGGGAAACATATAAGATAGGCTCTTATTCAGGTTGAAGGTCCGGATTAATGTGGGCAATCTGTATGTACAGGTTATGGGAAACACATAAGATAGGCTCTTATTCAGGGTGAAGGTCTGGATTAATGTGGGCAATCTGTATGTACAGGGTCTGGGAAACATATAAGATAGGCTCTTATTCAGGGTGAAGGTCTGGATTAATGTGAGCAATCTGTATGTACAGGGTCTGGGAAACATATAAGATAGGCTCTTATTCAGGGTGAGGGTCCTGTATATAAATCCATATAAAAATGTTTCCAAATGAGAGGAGGGGGTCACTTGGGTGCGTCTTATAGGGCGAAAAATACGGTATATAGATTTTTATCATTAGCCCATATTTCCCACGATAATGCTGATTTAAACAAATAGCTTCCAAACAACAAGAGGAAAACATTATTATTTACCATCTCTCCAATGCAGGGGGATCAGAAACCCACCACCACCATGATAAATGGCTCATGACTGAATATTTATGTAGCCCCGGCATTATATACTGTCCCTGAGTGCCACGCGCTGTCACACTCATTTATATAAATTAGGCAACATACCTATAATTGTGAAGCGGGGAATGAATTATTTAGGCAAAAGCTAATGTGATTCCAGTTTATTTGGTATTGAGACATTTATTTGTGATTCAAAAAAACTGCAAAAGAAAAAAAAAAAACACTGGCATAAAGTGAATAAAACATGGAGGCTGATTTATTAATAGCGCCAGGTAGCGACAGTTGAGCGACTGTAGCGGTATTTTCACAGCGCCCACTAGTAGTCGCTGTGCTTGGCCGTTGTTCGGTTGTTGATAGCGACTCAGTCGGTGTGCAGTAATGTTGAATACAAGGTGATAGGTCGCTATTTGACAGGTTCCGCGCTGTATGGGAGCGCATGATAGCGAATGGCCATAGCGACCGGCTCCCAGCATATTCATTAACAAATCACGCTCAAAAAATTATCGCGCTGTAAAATGCATGTTTAAACCCCAGAGCGCTGGCGGCGATGGGTTAAAAGTAGTTTTTTAACCCCCAAACAACCATATTTTGGGAAACCCAAAAAAACAAGTTTTTTAAATAATTTTGTAATATGAATACATTAATATCAGACCTGTAATATCAATTCTGCACAAATTTTTTTTTTTATTTTTTCTTACCTTAAAAAAAATATCTAAAATGGCAGAAGTGGTAACAGAAATGTTCACATTAAAAGAAAAAAAAAATGATTAACAATTAATTATGAATATTTAAAGATTGTTCCATTGAAATGCATTGGAGAGTGCCAGGTAGCGAGAGGTCATACCTGTCGCTGTTCAAGGTCGGACGCTGGCGCTGTGGGGTGAGGCTGGAATAATGATGAATGAGTCGCTATCTGGCGCTATCTCAGTCGCTAAGCAGGATTGGCTTGATAAATGTGTGATTGTGGTGGGGAGCCGGCGTTCTCGTGGTGGTGACCGTCATTACCGTTCGCTCACCAGTCGCTACCTGGCGCTATCCCTTGTTAAATAAGGGCCATAGACCAGACACCTGGAGACATGACGCCACTTTCTTTTGTCATCCTTAAAGTGGACCAACACCCAGGATTTTCACTATCCTGGGTTTTTGGTCCACTTCTGCGGGGCACCCCCTAGAATGGCAGAAAAAACTCACCTCACCCCGCTCCTACGGCGCATGCGCGGGCCTCGTCCAGTCAGCATCTGTGGTATGCACGTACAAGGGACGGACAACCACAGCGGCTCCGAGCACGCTAGAGAGAAGCGCGAGATGCGGCCGCGGCCCGCGCATGCGCCGTTGGAACTGGAGTAAGGTAAGGTGAATGGGGCGTCCTGGGGGGTTTCACACAGCGGGGCATCCCGATTTCGGATGCCCCGCGGGGAGGGATCTTATAGATTCCCGGGCCGATCAGCCTGGGTGTTGGTCCACTTTAATACATATATTTACACAATAATTATTAATTATTAGACCCCTTTCCTATTGTGTTTTTCCTGCACTGCGGTGGAAACACAATAGGCTTGATTCCGCACCTTAAAGTGGACCTTCAGCATCATTTAATGAAAAGCCCAAACCCTTAAAAAACTATTCCCCGGAATCTAAAATGAATATATTTAACGGTTTTAATCACTTAGGGGTTTATTCATCAAGCCATAGCGCCAGGTAACGACTGGCAGAGGCAGGTAGAGCCAGGTTGAGAACTGTGACCACCGGGCCCTGTACGCAATACCACATTAATCAAAGGGATTGCGGTGAGCGACACTTACAGCGACACGTAGCGGCCGATTCATCATCACAGACGACTCGGCATATACCGCCGGCGCTCTAGCTTCCAGAGCGCCTGGTATTACTTGTCGCTACCTGTCGCTCTCCTAAACATTTCAATGAACGTTCCTTTTCTTATCTTTAAACAGGGTTTTATTTTTTTTTTATTTAATCAAATCATTGTGTGACCTCTCCTGGCCTATAAAAAAGTCCTTTTTAAATACTTTTTTGATTTTTAAAATTTTAATGCAGAATTGTCATTACAGGTCTGGTATTAAGGTGTTCATGTCACAATGTAATAACAATGTAATTCCGTATGTTTTCGCTTTGTTACTGGTGGATATGTGTTCAGAAACAGACTTTAATCACACAGCTTCTGGCTCTCCAGGCTACAACGTTCCGATTTTGAGTGCCGGCGCTGTGTGTGTTTGTTTTTTTGATGAATATGGTGTGAGTCGGCCGCACTGAGCTGGCGCTACCATTCGCTCCCATACAGCGCTGTACTGGAGTTATAGCGACTCACATGAAACATATTCATCAATGCCGGCCAGCTCTCTGTAACAGCGACCCATAGCCCATCACAGCGACTACTAGCGGTCGCTCTAAGCGCCTCGCTACAGTCGCTGATCTGCCGGAACCTGGCGCTAGTAATGAATCAGCCTGTTACTTTTAAGAGGGCGATTCATTAATAGCGGCAGGTAGCGACAGTTGAGCGACTGTAGCGGCATTTTCAGAGCGCCCGCTAGTAGTCGCTGTGCTTGGCCGTTGTTCAATTGTTGATAGCGACTCAGTCGGTTTGCCGCAATGTTGAATATTGGGTGAGGAGTCGCTATTTGACAGGTTCCGCGCTGTATGGGAGCGCATGATAGCGACTGGCCCTAGCGACCGGCTTCCACCATATTCATTAAAAAATCACGCTCAAAAAATTCTCGTGCTGTGAAATGCATGCTTAAACCCCAGAGCGCTGGCGGCGATGGGTTAAAAGTAGTTTTTTAACCCCCAAACAACCATATTTTTGGAAACAAAAAAAAAAAAGTTTTTTAAATAATTTTGTAATATGAATACATTAATATCAGACCTGTAATATCAATTCTGTACATTTTTAAAATCTAAAAAATTTAATTAAGAATTAAATCTAAAAAGTGGTCACAGAATTTTTCACATTTAAAAAAAAAAAAAAAAAAAACATTAATAACAATTAATTATTAATATTTAAAGATTGCTCCATTGAAATGCATTGGAGAGCGCCAGGTAGCGAGAGGTCATACCTGTCGCTGTTCAAGGTCGGACGCTGGCGCTGTGGGCTGAGGCTGGAATAATGACGAATGAGTCGCTATATGGCGCGATCTCAGTCGCTAAGCAGGATTGGCTTGATAAATGTGTGATTGTGGTGGGGAGCCGGCGTTCTCGTGGCGGGGCCCGTCATTACCGGCCACTCGCCAGTCGCTACCTGTCGCTATTCCTTCATAAATAAGGGCCTTAGTCTTTCCCCCACTGGCCTGTAACTCTGTTCAATATTGGGATGCCCCACTGTGTGAAACCCCCAGGTCACCCCATACACTTACCTTGCTTTCCGGTCCAATAGCGCATGCGTGAGCCTCCGCCCTCTAGCAGTGCCCGTCAGCCTTAGATGAAGGCTTAGACGATGTGACGTCAATGGCTCAGAGTGCGCTGATTGGACGAGCAGCCGTGCATGCACCGTATGCCCAGGAAGAAGTGAGAATCCTGGGTTTTGGTCCACTTTAGGTATTAAGAGCCAGATTATTAGGGTTTTGATCTGCTTTAAAGGGACAGTCCAGTCTAGATAACTCTTGTGGTTCATGGGAGCAGCCATGAAAGAATTACCTGTGGCTGCCGACCCATTGTGGTCTATTGAGATATATGAGACAAAGCGCTCCCCGTTTTTTTTTCCTCTCAACAGAAGTCAATGGAGTGGCAGCTGCAGTAATCCCATCATGGCTCCTCCCATGAGTCACAAGAATTATTTAGGCCCTTATTTAAAAAGGGATAGCGTCAGGTAGTGGCTGGTTAATGAGAGGTAGCGTCAGGTAGCGACTGGTGAATGCCGGACACGACACGCAATTACACATTTATCAAGCAGAATCTGTTTAGCGACTGGGATAGAGCCATGTAGCGTCTGATTCATCATTTTCACAGCCTCAGCGAACAGCCTTGCACAGCACCAGGTATGACCTCTCACTACCTGTCGCTCTCCCATACATTTC